>CM050217.1:28870000-28885000 GCA_027475355.1 Coilia nasus
GTAGTTGTGTCGTAAGGCATTTGGCCACAACCAGGGCCTTAGTTTTACTCTGACTGTAGTTGTGTCGTAAGGCATTTGGCCAACCAGGGCCTTAGTTTTACTCTGACTGTAGTTGTGTCGTAAGGTTTTTGCCAACCAGGGCCTTAGTTTTACTCTGACTGTAGTTGTGTCGTAAGGCATTTGGCCAACCAGGGCCTTAGTTTTACTCTGACTGTAGTTGTGTCGTAAGGTTTTTGCCAACCAGGGCCTTAGTTTTACTCTGACTGTAGTTGTGTCGTAAGGTTTTTGCCAACCAGGGGCTTAGTTTTACTCTGACTGTAGTTGTGTCGTAAGGTTTTTGCCAACCAGGGCCTTAGTTTTACTCTGACTGTAGTTGTGTCGTAAGGCATTTGGCCAACCAGGGCCTTAGTTTTACTCTGACTGTAGTTGTGTCGTAAGGTTTTTGCCAACCAGGGCCTTAGTTTTACTCTGACTGTAGTTGTGTCGTAAGGTTTTTGCCAACCAGGGGCTTCGTTTTACTCTGACTGTAGTTGTGTCGTAAGGCATTTGGCCAATCAGAGGCTGGCACTGCTCCCTGCCCCTCCTGACCAGCATGGGTACTCACGAGTGGATCTTGCCGTTGTAATACTGCGTGTCCATGACAACCACCAGGTGTGCGGAGATGTTGGTCCCCCAACAGAGGGAGCGAGACACCACAACCACCTGGACCGCACCTGAGACACACACACACACACACACACACACACATATATAGTACATTACACAGTGTGTGTACACAGGTTGACATCAGAAACAACTACAGACCCATGATCTGACTACAGATCTGTGTGTTGTGTGTGTGTGTGTGTGTGTGTACCAGAGTTGAAGAGCTGCTCCACAATCCTGCGCTCGGCTGAAGAGAGCCCCTCATGCAGGTAGCCCACCCCGTTAGACAGCGTCTCCTTTAGGGTCACGTCACTCAGCTTGTCCAGGAAGGGAGACAAGTCCTTCTCCGTGCAGTGCAGGAATCTGGACGGACACACGCACAATACAGTCGAAACGTTTCTCACTGAAGCCGTGTAAGATCACATAGACATAAGTGGTGATTTGGCGAGGCACAGTGTCCTTGAGAGTGCAAGATATCTGTGTGTGTGAGTGAGTGAGTGTGTGTGTGTGTACGTGTGTGTGTCTTCAAGACAGTGCAAGAGATGTGTGTGTGTATGTGTGTCTTTGAGAGAGTGCAAGAGATGTGTGTGTGTATGTGTGTCTTTGAGAGAGTGCAAGAGATGTGTGTATTTTTGAGAAAGTGTAAGAGATCTGTGTGTGTGTGTCTTTGAGAGAGTGCAAGAGATCTGTGTGTGTGTCTGAGTGTAAGAGACCTGTCTGTGTGTCTGAAAGAGTGCAAGAGATCTGTGCGTGTGTGTGTCTGAAAGAGTGCAAGAGATCTGTGCGTGTGTGTGTCTGAAAGAGTGCAAGTGATCTGTGTGTGTGTCAGAGAGTGTAAGAGATCTGTGTGTGTATTTTTGAGAAAGTGTAAGAGATCTGTGTGTGTGTGTCTGAGAGAGTGCAAGAGATCTGTGTGTGTGTGTGTGTGTGTGTGTTTGAGACCTGTGTGTGTGTCTGAGACAATGCAAGAGATCTGTGTGTGTGTGTGTCTGAAAGAGTGCAAGTGATCTGTGTGGGTGTGTGTGTTTGAGAGTGCAAGTAATCTGTGTGTGTGTCAGAGAGTGTAAGAGATCTGTGTGTGTATTTTTGAGAAAGTGTAAGAGATCTGTGTGTGTGTGTCTGAGAGAGTGCAAGAGTTTTGTGTGTGTGTGTGTGTGTGTGTTTGAGACCTGTGTGTGTGTCTGAGACAGTGCGAGAGATGTGTGTGTGTGTGTCTTTGAGAGAGTGCAAGAGATGTGTGTGTGTGTGTCTTTGACAGAGTGTAAGAGATCTGTGTCTGTGCCTTTGAGAGAGTGCAAGAGATCTGTGTGTGTGTGTGCGTGTCTTTGAGAGAGTGCAAGAGATGTGTGTGTCTTTGACAGAGTGCAAGAGATGTCTGTGTGTGTCTTTGAGAGAGTGCAAGAGGTGTGTGTGTGTGTGTACCTCTGAGGCAGGATGTCTGCGGCGCAGAAGGTGAGGATGTCGATGGCGGTGAGGCGTGTGTGTCTGCGTGAGGGCACGAACACCACGGCCGGTTTGCTGGGCGAGTGCCTCATGATGGCGTGGTACACCGGCTTAGCCATCGACAGCAGGCGCGTCTGGGTGTGACTCACGTTAAAGCCCTACACACACACACACACACACACACACACACGCGCGCACGCACAAAGACTCTCTATCAGTGCTTACACATGAGGAAGTAACAAGCGGATCACATTAAACAAAGAAGCAGAGATGTGCTCTAAAGAGGAGGAGGGGAGAACACGTTCTAAAGAGGTGTTGGTGTTGGTGTGTGTGTGTGTTGGTCGGTATTGGCAAGGACTTTGCGTTACGATACATATCACAATACATTTGTCACGATACATTGCGATACTGGGTATACTGTAACATATTGCGGAATTCTACATAGTTCAGTGAAAATGTAAAAATAGAGTTGCTTTTTACGATCTGGATAGTCTTACATCTTATCAAAACTGAATTCAACTCAAACATAAAGTACATAGGAAATAAACTACTGGAGGACAGAGCTGCCATATAGGTTTAAACAATGCTTTTAATTTTTGGAGTCAGAAATTGATGTAGTATATTGTAAAAATTCCTATCACGATATATTGCGCTAACGATATTTTTGCACACCCCTAGTGTGTACCTGTATGTGGAGCTCCAGGGGCACGGGCCGGACGTTGGGGTGTGTGTGTGTGTGTGTGTGTGTGTGTGTGTGTGTGTGTGTGTGTACCTGTATGTGGAGCTCCAGGGGCACGGGACGGACGTTGGGGTGGAAGTTGAAGGTTGCCGTGGCGCTGCAGCCGAGCCAGTGGGCCACATCTTTGGCGTTGGCCAGAGAGGAGCTCAGCGCCACCATGCGGATCGGACGCTCAATCTGCGACGAGATGTAGCGCATTCTCGAGCAGATCACCTCCAGCACGGGCTACACACACACACACACACACACACACACCATGAGATTAGAGAGCAAGCCCAGTCTAAGCCAAGCATTTGCACTGCCTAACACATACCCACCCACTCACTTGAGATCAGAGGAAACCCAGTCTAAGCCAAGCACTTGCATTGCCTAACAAACACCCACCCACCCACACACACACACTTGATATCAGAGAGGAAGTCCAGTCTTATACTCACCATGCATGTCATGAAAACACGGTAAAAAACGGTAAGTGTGTGTGTGATGGTGTGTGTGCCTCACCCCGTTGTCGCCCCCGATGAGGTGCGTCTCGTCCACGATGAAGAGGCTGACGTTCTGCACGTTCTTCCTCTGTTTCCAGCGGCGTGACAGGATGTCCCACTTGTCCGGCGTGGACACGATGATGTCGCCCTTCCCCAGCAGCTTCAGGTCCGTGCTGGTCTCCCCCGTCAGCACCACCACCTTCTTGCTCAGCGCCTCCGCAAACTTCTGCTGCCAGTCCATAAACACCTACACACGCACACACACACACACACACACACACACACACACACACACAGAATCAAACCCCCGTCAGCACCACCACCTTCTTGCTCAGCGCCTCCGCAAACTTCTGCTGCCAGTCCATAAACACCTACACACGCACACACACACACACACACACACACACACACACACACACACACACACACACACACACACACACAGAATCAAACCCCCGTCAGCACCACCACCTTCTTGCTCAGCGCATTGGCAAACTTCTGCTGGCAGTCTACAAACACCTACACACACGCACACACAGCGCCTCCGCAAACCTCTGCTGTACACACACACACACGGATGCGCACACACGCACACACAGACACACACACAGAGAATCAAACGCCCGGCAGCACCACCACCTTCTTGCTCAGCGCACTGGAAAACTTCTGCTGCCAGTCCACAAACACCTGTGTGTGTGTGTGTGTGTGTGTGTGGTACCTGTTCTGTGAGGGCCTCCATGGGTGGGATGTACACACAGCGGCCCTCTGCATTGTGTGTGTGTGTGTGTGTGTATGTGTGTGTGCACGTGTGTGTGTGGTACCTGTTCTGCGAGGGCCTCCATGGGTGTGATGTACACACAGTGGCCCTCTGCATTGTGTGTGTGTGTGTGTGTGTGTGGTACCTGTTCTGCGAGGGCCTCCATGGGTGTGATGTACACACAGCGGCCCTCTGCGTTGTGCAGCAGCATCCTCAGGATGGCGAACTCGGCACAGATGGTCTTCCCGCTGCCCGTGGGGGCGCCCACAAACACATTATCGTCGCTGTTGTACACTGCATTAAACACTGCACACACACATACGCACCCCACAATCATACAACAGAAACACACAACAAAAACACACACACACAAATGTCATCATCGCTGTACATCACAATAAAAACTGCAGAAATGCACCTACACACACTTTAGACCAAATGCATGGTATAATCACATTAACACATACACACACACACACACACAGCATGTTCTCGTGGTGTTGCTCGATGCTGGTGTCTGTGCGTGTTTGCGTGTACCCTGCATCTTAATGAGGTTGAAAAAAGGGAACTAGTGTGTGTGTATGTGTGTGTACCCTGAGTCTGGATGGGATTGAAGGGGAACTTATGGTTGTAGAGGCTCTCGAAGGCGGCGTTGTGTGTGTGTGTGTGTGTGTGTGTGTGTGTGTGTGTGTGTGTGTACCCTGGGTCTGGATGGGGTTGAAGAAGGGGAACTTGTGGTTGTAGAGGCTCTCGAAGGCGGCGTTGTGTGTGTGTGTGTGTGTGTGTGTGTACCCTGGGTCTGGATGGGGTTGAAGAAGGGGAACTTGTGGTTGTAGAGGCTCTCGAAGGCGGCGTTGCGGAGGGCGGACACGGGGAGGGGCTGCAGGTCCAGGAGCTCGGTGGGGGGCGGGTACTTCTCCGGCAGCAGCAGGTGGCGGAACGACACGGGCAGCTGCGTCTCGCACGCTGACAACACACACACACACGATTACCACACAGGATTAACACTCTCACAACATTATACACACATTCATCACAGAACACATGGAGTTTCATACAGCCACAAATTCCAGATAAAGTCACAAATGCCAGTGTTTTTGTGTGTATGTGCGTGTACGTAAGAATGTGTATATGTGTGTTTTTGTGTGTATGTGCGTGTACGTAAGAATGTGTATGTGTGTGTGTGTTTTGTTTTTGTTTGTTTAGTTTATTGCCAATTTGAGCAACTATGGCCAAGCAGGTAAAATTAAATATTACACATTTTATTGTGTGTATGTGTGTGTCTGTGTGTGTGTGTGTGTGTGTGTGTGTGTGTGTGAGAGAGAGACTCACAGAGCCAGCGGTCAGACACGACGCGGATGAAGTACTGGGGGGGCAGGGGCTCAAAGACGGGCACGAAGAAGGTGACGAGGTGCTCGTCCTGCGCGTACTTGGCCTTGAGCAGGAAGTACTCGTGGTGCAGCACCACCTCGCTGTCCACATCCTCCACCAGGATCCAGAAGGCCTCCGACGAGCCGTGCACCTGCCCATCGCCACGGCAACACCGTCAACATCACAACATTCCACACTAATCACCATCATAATCAACATCACAACATTCCACACTAACCACCATCATAATCAATATCACAACATTCCACACTAATCACTATTAACACAGTCAATATCACAACATTCCAAACTAATCACCCTCATAATCAATATCACAACATTCCAAATCAATTACTATGAAAACAATCAATATCACGACATTCCAAACTCACTATGAACACATTTAACATCACAATATCCTAAACTAATCAATATCACATTACATTACACCAAGCAGATGCTGTGTGTGTGTTACCTTCTTGTCCCACTAGAAGTCTGGCATGATGGTGAGCTCCACTTTGAGGGTGTGTGTGTGTGTGTGTGTGTGGTCACCTTCTCATCCCACTGGAAGTCTGGTGTGATGGTCAGCTCTACTTTGAGGGTGTGTGTGTGTGTGTGTGTGTGTGTGTGTGTGTGTGTGTGTGGTCACTTTCTCATCCCACTGGAAGTCCAGTGTGATGGTCAGCTCTACTTTGAGGGTGTGTGTGTGTGTCTGTGTGGTCACCTTCTCGTCCCACTGGAAGTCTGGTGTGATGGTTAGCTCTACTTTGAGGGTGTGTGTGTGTGTGTGTGTGTGTGTGTGTGTGTGTGTGTGTGTGGTCACCTTCTCGTCCCACTGGAAGTCTGGTGTGATGGTCAGCTCTACTTTGAGGGTGGAGCGTGTGATGGGCTGGATGTGCACGGCCAGGTCCAGTTTGGGGAACTGGTGCAGGTACTTGTGGATCGTCTTGCCCATCTTAGGCATGCGGATCAGCTCACCTGGGGAGAGGACACACACACACACACACACACACAGCAGGTAAGAGGAGGGGGCATTTCACAGACTAATAATAAGGCAGGAAGACAGGAATAATCTCAGTGGCGCCCCCTAGGGAGAGCAGCAGAGAAGATGGAAATAATCTTTTCACATGTCATGCCATATATTCCAAAAGTGCTTATTCCTGCTGGTGACTCTTATATTGAGAGGACAGTAGTTGGGGTGTGCTCACTGGAACTGGTAATGGGGTGTTTGGGGTGTTGGGGTGTGCACACTGGGACTGGGGTGTTGGGGTCACTGGTACTGGGGTTTTGGGGTGTGTGCACACTGGTGTTGGGGTTTGCTCACTATTACTGGTACTGGGGTGTTGGGTCACTGGTACTGGAGTGTTGTGTCACTGGTACTGGGGTGTTGGGTCACTGGTAGTGGGGTGTTGGGTCACTGGTAGTGGGGTGTTGGGTCACTGGTAGTGGTAGTGGGGTGTTGGGTCACTGGTACTGGGGTGTTGGGTCACTGGTACTGGGGTGTTGGGTCACTGGTACTGGTAGTGGGGTGTTGGGGCGTGCTCACCGATCTCGTTGTGGTTGAGGTCGTAGAGGCGCTCGAAGGGGAAGTTCTTCTTCTCGATCTTCTTGATGACTTCCTCTGGCAGCTTACGGAACTGACGCAGAGGGGACATCGACAGCCACCTGAGGCGACACAGGACACATTAAACACACATTTATATACACACACACACACTTATATACACACACAAACGGCGCAGAGGGGACATCGACAGCCACAGGACACTCTTATACATATGCACACCAAAAAAACACACACATGCCCACACACACTCATGGACAGCCAATTGAGGGGAAACGCACACACACACACTTATATACACACACAGTCAACTGTGTAGAAGCCATGCAAAGATCAACAGGTAAAACCCACTTAAGCATATTAAGAAAAACAAAATGCCCTCAAATACGGTGAAAGTGGCAATTTTGAAAAATAGCGGAGGACTCACATTCTCTTGTCGATCATCTTGCAGAGGTTCATGGTCTTGTCTGTGAGCTGGGCCCAGCCACGGCCCAGCACGATCTCAAAGATGGCCCTCATCAACCGCCCCGCACTCTACAGGGTCACACACACACACACACACACACACACACACACATACACACACACACACACACACACATACACACACACACAGCAGAACAATTTTAAAGATTGCCCTCATCAAACGCCCCGCACTCTACAGGGTCACACACACACACACCAGAACGATTTCAAAGATGGCCCTTATCAAACACCCCACGCTCTACAGGGTCTCACACACACACACACACCAGAACGATTTTAAAGATTGCCCTCATCAAACGCCCAGCACTCCCCAGGGTCTCACACACACACACACACACACAGCAGAAGGATCTCAAAGATGACCCTCATCAAACACTTCACACTCTATAGGGTCATATACACACACACACACACAAGAACGATTTGAAAGATAGCCCTTATCAAACACCCCACGCTCTACAGGGTCTCACACACACCACAGAACAATTTCAAAGATGGCCCTTATCAAACGCCCCTCGCTCTACAGGGTCACACACACACACACACACCAGAACGATTTCAAAGATGGCCTTCATTAAACGCCCCGCACTATATAGGTCCTTAAAGCCTATGTGAGTTCCAAAGTGGGTTTCAACACTATATGCAAGTGTGTGTGTAAAAGGTGTGTGTGTGTGTAAAACAGTGTGTGTGGCTCCAGAAGTCTGTTCTACCTACCTGTGAGATGTACACCGTGTGGGTGTGTGTTTGTGTAGGATGCTGTACCTACCTGTGTGATGTACACCATGTCAGCCATAAGGGCGAAGCCTTCCAGCTTCAGCTGAGAGATATAAGCCTGCAGCAGCACGTTGATCTGCACACACACACACACACACACACACACACACACACACACAAAGAAAACATCTCAAAGACATGCTTTGATCCGAGGGTAGGCCAAAATGTGTAGGTATGTTTTTGTGGCCTAATAAATTAATACATTTTAATGCATAAATTTTGAGTGCCTCAAATCTGTTTTACTTCTAACAAATCTGGAATCCCTACACCGAAGAGCACCAAGAAAAAGGACTTACACCCTGCAGCACTCCAAACACACCTGTTCTATTTTGACATGATCTGATAAAGGCAGGTTCCCTCAGTAACACACACACACTAACACACCTTAGCGCTGGGTTCCTCGATGCTCTCCTTCACAGGGATGGGAACTCTCTCCAGAAGCTTCTGCAGCTCCAGCTTCTCTTCCTGAAAACACAAATAACCGTTAAACACACTCTCACACCTTACTGTGTGTTTCCACACCTCTCTAAAGGTGATGTTCCTGGACTTAGAGGAGAGGGAAAAGACACGAAAGAGCTCGATCTCGCTCAGTGTGTGTGGGTGTGTGTGTGTACCTCTCTGACGGTGATGTTCCTGAACTCTGAGGACAGGGAGAAGACGCGGAAGAGCTCGATCTCGCTGAGAGTGGGTTTCAGCAGCTGGTTGTAGGTCATGATGGAGTCGTGGGTGATGTAGAAGTGACTGGCTATACGCCCCAGATCTGTCACCTGCAGCACACACACACAAACACACACACACAGTTAGGCTTCATGTACACAATGCATCATGACAGATATGGCATGCTAGGTATTCTCCGACAGCTTGTGGCAAGGCTGCGATCGCCATTAATGGTGTCTGAGAGCAGTTCACATCTGAGGACGTCATCACAGATGACCTGCCGACTGACCTACGAGGCACGGCCATCATCTGTGATCTCCGAAATCTCCAAGAGAGAAGAATGAATGTGGTAGTGTCCCATCCTTTACAATGCCAGCCGTGCCAAACATCTTACCTGAAAGCTCCTGCTCCCAATGTAATACTTGTGCAGAGAAAGTGTCATTGCCTACATGCTCCTACTGCTACACTTTTTTTAAAGCATATATTTTTAGGGCTGTTGTGCCTTTATTGGGTAAGATAGTGTAGACAGGAAATGAATGGGAGAGAGAGATGGGTTAGGGTTTGGGTTGTGTGTGTGTGTGTGTGTGTGTGTGTGTGTGTGTGGTGACCTACCTGGAAGCCCCCGCTCCTCTTGTCGTACTTGACGAGGTTGTTCTTATCCAGCGTGGTGGCGGCCGTGTGCACCAGGTCCATCCTCCGGCGCTCCAGCAGCGGGTCGCTCGCGCGCTCGTCGTGTGACACGCCGTACAGCGTCGGGTTCCGCAGCATGCGCACGTACAGGTAGGTGTAGCCCAGCCAGTTCACTGCATCCTACACACACACACACACACACACACACACACACACACACACACACACACACACACACACATACAGCAAAGGCTTTAGGGCAGGGTGGATCAGAGGGGTTTACAAAGAGGTGTGTGTGTGTGTGTGTGTGTGTGTGTGTGTGTGTGTGTGTGTGTGTGTGTGTGTGTGTGTGTGTGTGTCCCTACCTTGGCAGTGTTTTCCCCAGAAATAAAAAGAAGGGTTTAAATTTTGATGTAAATACGATGACGCGGTGGCACGGTAGCTAGGCGGATTGATGGGCATGCACCCTGGGAAAAAAAACAATTTCTAGAGCTAAAATGGTGCATTCTAGGAAGATCTGAAGCTAAATTTTGGTCCCAGAAGGCTGGTGGAAACATAACACTTTTAATAAAATGTTGCATTTTTTGGCACAAATAGAACAAAAAACTCGTTGCACTTGGTGAGTTGAAAGAGCCAAAACTCCCAGGTGGGAAGGCTAATTTATTGTCACAAGAAATACTGCAAGCACTATATAATGCCACATAAATTTGACTAGGCTGTCACTAAAATGTCTAAACTAAATGTTGAGCCTCCTGTTTTTCTGGGCACATGAAAGCTAAATTGGTACCACAGATCTTAGATTCTGCAGATAAATATAATTCAGTGTAGTGTAGTATTATCTAGAATGATGTCTGATGACAACAAATTCTTATTTCAGTGTTCCTTTAACAAGCTAACGAACTAGCTCATTGAAATGATTGGTAATGTGGTAATGCTAACAGTCATCGACTCACCTTGAATTTAACACGCTGCAATAACCTTACAACTTTATATTACTTTCTCCACTTCAGCTAATATCAGTATTAGTATCTAGGTGGGTGTTGGTGAGTAAAGTGGCAGCTTTCAGTTTAAAACATTATGTTAGCGTAGTTCGCTAGCGTTAGCGCGCTAACAACCCCATACAGGCTGCAGCCTGGTCTGAAATGAAGCTAATTTTCTGGAAATCCAAACAGTAACAACGTACACTATTAGACTTGAAATAATCACAAATAATTGCGGATTGTGACACTTTGTTAAAAAGAACCATCAACAAATCCAGAGAGACGTAAGGACCAATTTATTAGTTAAATTCCACGAGTGTCCCATTCAATGCAACAGTCTTGACTCTGCTCTACATAAAGGAGGATTTGCCTTTCACGCTCTCTCTCACTCTCTTTCAGCAGCTAGATGATCCGATCGCATTCTGTACACTGTGGAGAAAGTTTTCTTGCTACATGAGCATGTCCCAAGGAGAGCGTTCTCATTCCTTCTTGTGTAGCATTTACAGTCAAAGTCAGGCAGTTTTAGTAGCCCCGAGGTTTGCGTTAAAGATCTTAGATCCTACAATACTCTCTGATACAGCTGACTGGCGGAAAAAAACAAAGGAGCACTGTAATCGGCATGTGATTGTCCAGTTTTGCCAGTATAGTAGTTTACACACCCACCACGGAAGTTTCCTAAAAACGCAGCCTACATTTGACTACATTGGGGCTTCTTGTTCGGGGAAAATCCCGGGGGGAATGTTTTTGTGCATGATTTTTAAGCGTATCGGCATTTTATGAAAGCGTCTCGGCAAAACTTGATGCGTATCGGCGAAAAAAGAAGCATATCGGTGCCGATACGCTTAGACGCTTTGGGGAAAACACTGCTTGGCGTTCTGTACGTTGCCCAGGATGACCTCTGCAGTGTGTGTGTGTGTGTGTGTCTATCTTGGCGTTGTGTGTATGTGTATGCGCGTGTGTGCGCATGCGTGTGTGTCCCTACCATGGCGTTCTGCACGTTGCCCAGGACGACCTCTGCATGCAGCATGTGTGTATGCGCGTGTGTGTATGTGTTTGTCCCTACCTTGGCGTTCTGCACGTTGCCGAGGACGACCTCTGCGTTGAGCATGTCGGGCAGCTTGGCGACCATCTGGCTCTCGATGGGCAGCTGCTGGTTGAGCAGGGACAGGTAGTACTGCAGCTCCCCGTGCGACGTGATCAGGATGCCCTCGCCCTTCGTGTCGTACTGCGGACGCCCCGCTCGACCCAACATCTGCGCACACACACACACACACACACACACACACACCCTTGGTACACACACTGAACCGTAGACATAGCTAAAGCTCTGCTAGATTAACAGGACCATTTCAAAAGAAAACGGCACCACATGATCAAACACTCCCATCTGAGTGTGTGTGTGTCAGTGATAGCACCTGAGAGTGTTTGTGTGTGTGTGTGTGTGTATATGTGTGTGCGTGCGCATGTGTACGAGTGTGTGTGTGTGTGTGTGTATACGCATCTGACCTGCAGGATGTCCAGGGCCCCCAGCTCTGTCCAGCGTCCCTTCTCAGGGCTGTACACCTGAGTGCCTTTGATGATGACTGTGTGTGCGGGCAAGTTCACACCCCAGGCCAGCGTAGCCGTCGACACCAGCACCTGAACACACACACACACTCAGGTTACAGGTCTGCACAGCCCAGTTCATCAGTCCGAAAGTACTCCTCCTAGGTGCATGTGTGTTTTCTCAAGTATGTGGTGTTTTCTCTAATCTCATAGAAACCAATCATGCTGACCACAGGCTTCCCACTCTCCTTCACTGACAAAATTTCAAAACTTTTACATGACTTTTTCATGACCTAAAGGGAAGTTTCCATGAACTCAAGGCACCTTAAGTGTGTAGGATTTAGCATACTTTTAGGGCTAAACATGAAATGTTTAACATTCAAAATACTGTCAATGCATTTACCATCGACTCTGAAGGCCTAATGATAACAGAACGCTGTCGTTGCGTTAAGGGAGAAACTAAAATTCCATGACTTTTCCAAAACTTTCAGTGAATTTACAAAATTCCATGACTTTTTCACGCCTGGAAAATTACATTTCAAATTTCTATGACTGTGGGAACCCTGTGCCCATCTGCAGGTGTTGGTGTTTGGATTACTGCTGATGTCAGCCAGAGCTGTGCTCCCAGTGCCCTCCAGTAGGTCCTCTGGGCTTCTGGCTATGTGTGGTACCCCTCAGTGTCAAA
Organism: Coilia nasus; assembly: GCA_027475355.1. Lineage (NCBI taxonomy): Eukaryota > Metazoa > Chordata > Actinopteri > Clupeiformes > Engraulidae > Coilia > Coilia nasus. The sequence goes on from CM050217.1 coordinate 28,882,759, forward strand.
TGTAACCCATCGTCGTATATCTTCATGTTTTGTACGTTTTTATATCTTACTTCTATATGTACAGCCTGAACCACACTGTGTTCCACACTATGCATAAAAATTTGCTGTACAACTTCTCACTCGTCCATTCTATAGCTAATGACCTTGAGAAAGAGATCCCCATATCTAATGACCTTGAGAAAGAGATCCCCAAATCTAATGACCTTGAGAAAGAGATCCCCATATCTAATGACCTTGAGAAAGGGATCCCCATATCTAATGACCTTGAGAAAGGGATCCCTATAGCTAATGACCGTGAGAAAGGCATCCCTCAGGACTCTAGCTTTAGCTGCTATTGATGGTGCACTTAGCTACACCTGACCACAACCCCCTACTGCGCACTCTCTCTCTGAGTGCACCCACTGCCCAAGGGGACAGGTGAGGGTCATGCCCAGAGCACAAAAGCAGACAGGTGAGGGTCTTGCCCAGAGCCCAAGGGGACAGGTGAGGGCAATGCCCAGGGCGGACACACCTGGATGTGGCGGTCGGCGAACAGGTCCTCCACCAGGGTCCTGTCCACTCGGGTCATGCCGGCGTGGTGGATGGCAAAGCCGTACGGCAGCAGATCCTTCAGCTCCAGATTCTACAGCACGACGAGAGAAACACAAACACAAGCACCAAACAGCAGCATTATTACTAACAAATGCAGGAAATAGCAAGATTATTACTAAGATAACAGCCAAATAGCAGCTTTATTACTAACACAAAAATAAAATGGCACAGTCGTTAATAACACAACACTAAAACGGTACCATGGTTACTAACAAAAGAACAAAATTGCAGTCATTACTAACACAGGAAAAAAAACTGGGCTACACCAAAGACGTAGGGCGCTACATTACTACACTGTGTTACTACTAACACGTAAAGTAGTAGTAGTAGAGTACCCCCATCACTAGACTGGGCTATCACGAAGACAAGGAGTTCTCCATCAATGGACTGGCCTGTGTTAACACTAAGACATGGAGTGGAGTAGCTCCTAACAGTAACCTGGCCTGTGTTAGCACTAAGACCTGGAGTGGAGTAGCTCCCATCAGTGGGCTGGCCTATGTTACTACTAAGACATGAAGTGGAGTAGCTCCCATCAGTGGGCTGGCCTATGTTACTACTAAGACATGGAGTGGAGTAGCTCCCATCACTAAAATGGCCTGTGTCAATAAGACATGGAGTGAATCAGCTGCCATCGGTGGGCTGGCCTGTGTTAGCACTAAGACATGGAGTGGAGTAAGGCCTGGATATACTCGCCGCGCGCAGTGGTGCGCGCGCAAAAGTGACGTCAAAATGACGTCAGTGCACATCTGGCACGGCGTTCTCAAGCGCAGGTTTGCCGTGCGCGCACCTCCGATTTTTTGTAACTTGCGCGCGGCAGCCCCATTGAAAACCATAGGCAATGGCTAGTCTGGTTTCAGCTAACTTTAGCCTAGTAACTCCCAGCCTAAACATGTATTTTCCATTGCTACAAATAAGCTAATATTACTGGAAACTCACAAGAAATACAAACACTGACTAAAAACTTTTAGGATTTTGTTCAGTTTTATCCACAAACCAACTTAGGTGCAAACCTGCAGTTCGTTTATTAAGCTTACTTTTTGCCTTATCCTATCATCATTCATAAGGTCGTATAAAGCTGAAAACACTGTAAATATACACACTGACTCAAACCTTTTCGGATTTATCCAGTTTAATTCCCAAATCATGATGTAAACCTGCAATTCAGTCATGTTTCACTCCTCTGACACGCAAGGCTCCCGAACTACTGAGGCATTTGACACCTCTGACGAGGAGAAGATTGCCGTGTGTGTCGAATGAAGTATGTATGGGCGTGCGGCGCTGTGACGTCACGTTTGCGCGCGCACTTCTGCATGCGGCGAGTATACACCTAGCTGTAGCTGCCATCAGTGGGCTGGGCTCACCTTGCACTGCTCTGCCTCCGTGCGCAGCACCTCTGTGGAGGCGGAGCCCTCCCTGAGGAAGAGCCCCAGCGTGTCCTTCTCCAGGCACATGTCCCGGATCGCCCGCGCCGTCTTCCCCGTCTCCTTACGCGAGTGCACAAACACCAGCACCTAACGCAGAGAGAGAGGAAGAGATGTGGGGGGGCATGGGGGGGGGGGGGAGAGAGATGATGACACACAGTTATGACAGAGACATTGCATCTGCACATTCTGTCTATGTTGGGTGATCTGTGGGCCCGAGGCCTCTTGTC
>CM050217.1:28890000-28920000 GCA_027475355.1 Coilia nasus
CCGAGCAGCTGCACCAGCTGATTCTCACACTCTCGGTCATCACTCGCTGTCTGAAGAGGAAACACACACACACATACACGTATATTAGAAAGACAAACAAACTGACAAAATGAGGCATGTAAACTCTAAAGGTCAGCCGGAATTGAAGTTAAGGATGCAAATAAAAGTACAACAGGCTGATATCTTAATGAAGATAAGCCTTAAAGCCCAGTGAAGTGTTCTGGGCAAGTTCTCTATGCAGACTGTGCACCCCAATCTTTGCTATTATCTCTAGGCAAGCAGGAGGGCTGGCACATCACCTTGAGGATATCCAGGACCGAGGGATAGGGTTTAGGGTTAGGGCTTAGATGTCTATGGGTTAGGGTTTTGGGTTGAGGGGTCTAGGGGATTAGGGTTAGACGGTACGTCACCTTGAGGATCTCCAGGACCTCATCCGCCTTCTTCTGGGACACAATGGCGTCGTCATAGAAACGGCTGAGCTGCCGCTGCAGCCAGAAGGCGTCGATATCTCGCGGGTGCAGATCCTTCTTCTTGGCACTCATCACATCGCCCGTGGCTCCCAGCTACACACACACAGGCCCGCCCACACACACACACACACACACACAGGCCCGCCCACACACAATCAGAGAGGCAAGAAAAACTCAATCATTACTGACATATTTGCCAAAGCAATTCTAATGCAGACAAAGATCAATATAACATTAGTAATGTGGTTCCTTTGTAATGGGTATGTTAAGTATTTCTGATGTGGCACAGTTTTCATCATATGGATACATTGGCACAGATTTCATCATATGGGTAATTTTACACAGGCTTTATGTGCTGGAACGTGTGTGTGTGTGGTTAAGACAGTCATTGGCACAGGGTGCTAGGTATGTATATTATGGTGTGTGTGTGTGTGTGTGTGTGTGTGTGTGTGTGTGTGTGTGTGTGTGTGTGTGTGTGTGTGTGGTCCATCCTTACATTGGCAGAGAGCGCACAGCCCACGTCGGCTTCCTCTCCTTCGCTGTCTTCGTCTGAGCCTTCATCCCTGACCTCTCCATACTGGTCCTCGTCACCCTCCTGCAGACACACACATTAACACACATTAACGCACACACAAGCACACATGGGTGCACACAAACACACAAATACTTACAGAGCCACGAGAACATAGGTGTGCAGAAAACAAGTGTCAACAGACAAATAAGCACACACACACGGGAAAAGACACACAGACACACACACACAGTCTTGGAGAGAAGAGAGAAGCGTGTCTTTTTCATAACTCACCTCCTCATCAGACTCAAACTGCACATTAACGCCATACGTTTCATCAATGTTGTCATCTATGGGGGAGAACAATTATCACGTCAGTAACAGGGAACACAAGATCCGCCATCTCCAAAAGATGAGTTTCATACTACACCCCATAGAAAGCATGAATAAATCTGGAGTGCTGAGAGACAAACGAAAGTATATTTCTCATGTCAGTGCAGGATACAGAAGACCCGCCGCCCTCAAAAGTAACATATAAGGTGTGTTTTAGCTTACGCTTGGTGCTGATCACCGTAAGGAGCATTTGTAAATCTGAGCTCATCCATGTTCTGGGGCTGCCTGTTTTATCTTGCGTTTCATACTGAACCCCATATTAAGCATTTCATACATTTCCAGCATCGAGAGACACGCTAGTCACTGCCCCTAAGCTCACCACCATAGTCCAGTAATAAATACAATACAAATAATAATAATAATACAAATAATAATAATAATACAAATAATAATAATAATACAAATAATAATAATAACAACAACAACAACAACAACAACAACAACAGTAATAGTAAGGGAGCTTACCCATGCTCTGGAGCTCCTTGTCTCCCCCGTAGTCGGAGATCTTCTTGCCGAGGTTGACGAGGACGTGGTAGCGCGTATCGTCCGAGGGCCCGAGCAGCTGCTCCACCTCCCTGCGTCGCTCCTTGTCCCGCAGCTTATCGCTCTTCAGCACCGCCAGCACCTCGTCCGCCGCCCCGCACAGGATGTCTCGCGGCTAGGGGAGGGAGTAGAAATCTTTATTATCACATTATTATTACTATACAAGTACAGCACCTCGTCCACCGGCCCACACAGGATGTCCCGGGGCTTAGGGTCAGGCACTTGGGGGGTATAAGTCTTTATTATTCATATATTATTACTATGTAACTAGTTATTAGTGCTACAAGTACAGCACCTTATCCACCACGCCACACACAGATGTATTGCACGAGTACACACCTGTGTGTGTGTGTGTGTGTGTGTGTGTGTGTGTGTGTGTGTGTGTGTGTGTGTGTGTGTGTGTATGTGTATGTTTGTGTTTGTGTGTGTGTGTACCTGGTCTCCAAGTGCAGCCTGGATGAAACTGAGGAGGATCTCGTAGGTCTCTCTGGTCTCCTTGGTCTTGGGCTTGTAGACGATGCCCACCATGTCATCGATGCCCTCCGACAGCAGCGTGAAGCCCTTCATCTTGTTGATGTCGTGCCGATCCTCATCTCGCTTCCTCCTCCTGCACACACACACACACACACACACAGTCAGGGTTTGGGCCACACTAGGGCCCCCGACAGTAGCCATATCAGGCCTCCAAAATGGTGCTGAGGTGGAACCAAAACAATGTCAACACAAATAGCCGCAAGAGCTTCCGATCTTTGTGTGCGTGTGTGTGTGTGTTCCGGATTCCCTCCCTGAGAGCCGGATGAGCTGGGGGTACTCACTTGGCGCGTCTCTCCTCCTGCATCTGTGGTTTGGTCCTCTGGGCCTTGTCCCCCATCTTGGTTCCCTCCAGCTTCCCCACAAGTGACAGCACCTCTCCAGTCGGCTCATCGCGCCTCGTGCGGTCGATAAGCGAACGGTCCGCTTGCAAGACCAAGTTAGAGTTCTACAAACAGACAAGAATGGTTCAGCCACACATACACTTACACAAATAAATCAGGAGACCAGTAAGACTAGGGATATTGCAAATTAAGCAACTGTAAACGGACAACTATGGCAATAATTCTGCCCTCCAAAGTTATCAAGGATGCCACCCCAACCCCAGACAACTATGGCAATAATTCTGCCCTCCAAAGTTATCAAGGATGCCACCCCAACCCCAGACAACAATGGCAATAATGTGTCCTCCAAAAATATCAAGGATGCCACCCCAACCCCAGACAACAATGGCAATAATGTGTCCTCCAAAAATATCAAGGATGCCACCCCAACCCCAGACAACAATGGCAATAATGTGTCCTCCAAAAATATCAAGGATGCCACCCCAACCCCAGACAACAATGGCAATAATGTGTCCTCCAAAGTTATCAAGGATGCCACCCCAACCCCAGACAACAATGGCAATAATGTGTCCTCCAAAAATATCAAGGATGCCACCCCAACCCCAGACAACAATGGCAATAATGTGTCCTCCAAAAATATCAAGGATGCTACCCCAACCCCAGACAACAATGGCAATAATGTGTCCTCCAAAAATATCAAGGATGCCACCCCAACCCCAGACAACAATGGCAATAATGTGTCCTCCAAAAATATCAAGGATGCCACCCCAACCCCAGACAACAATGGCAATAATGTGTCCTCCAAAAATATCAAGGATGCCACCCCAACCCCAGACAACAATGGCAATAATGTGTCCTCCAAAAATATCAAGGATGCTACCCCAACTCCAGACGTTTAGTCCTCTGTATGGATGCCCCCCCTGCCACACCAGTATACCAGAAGCAGCTTCTTTCCTGGAGGTGCGACTCTGCTGGCCTCCACATTACGGCACAGCTTTTTGCTTTCCCTCACAGGATGAACCTTGCACATGCTCAGACTGCATCTAACTTATTTATACTGTACTGTTCACACAACCAGTTTACACTTACCCTTTTATAGCATCACTAAAGCACTTTTTCTCTTCTGTCACCCTACAGGTTGGAGGGGAAATTGTCTTTCTTATGTCTCATTCGAACTACAAAAGCGACCCGCTTTTGCAAACTTGCATAGTGCAGTTATAGCCCATGGAGGGCCGCAAAGTGAATTTACAAGTGCCGTTCACCCTGTTACGAGTTGATGAACTGAAAGGATTTTGGAAATTATTTTAAGGTTGGAAAAAAAAAAAACGACTTAGTGTTGCTTTACCATGTCTAATACATGTAAGTACATGTATTACATAATACATATTGTAAGAGTTTATGTAAACATTATTTACAAATGTTCCTCATATACACCTTTTAAACTTTATCTGCACAAATACAACACACTAAATATATTCCACCTGTACAATATAGCATCACTGTACTCCTCTATATACCTTGACCACTTTCTGTACATGTACTGTATTCTATTTATAATCTGTAAATAAACTGCTTTCAACTGCCACCATCATTATACATTTTGTAAGATTCGCCTCTACTTACACCGTTGCAACTGCATTATTTACACATAATTCTACTCTTTTACACGACATTTCATTTGGCAATGTACATGTGATCTGCACAATGAGGATAAAATTGAATAGTCTGGTGGCATGTTTTAATGGAGAACTATAACGACCTTGGACCTCTCAAAAAACGCTAAAATAATAATAACGTTAAGCAACCTTAGCCTCTAAATGCTGGAGTATACGATACTGATACGAACCAAGACCTGCAGATACTAGCCTATTAGTTTACTGTAAGCACAACATTAGTGGCGACGTGGTGTACCTCGAAATCATATCGAACAAAATAAACTGTTTATGTGCGTGCACCATTCGCGCCCCTGTGAAAGCTGGCTACACAAGACAAGAAAGTTACATATCAAACGGATGGAATTTCACTAGCAAGCAAACTAGTCAGTGAAAAACCTAAACAATGCGTAACGCTATCGTTAATGCTAGCTGTTGTTAGCCAACTAACATACACTAGCATACACTTAGCTTGCAGAACACAATAAAGATGCATGGGTAGAAAGTCTATAGAAAACTAACAAAACATTTAGTTTCCCATGATGGAATTTAGGAGCAAGATAACTTACCGCTTTGTACTCATACTGCAAGCTACGGGCAGTAACATCCGCCATAACTTTGATGTGTTGGTTCCGTGATCAACACGGTTGCAAGAAAATAAAAAGTAACCTTTGGTGACGTCAGGAACTATTTTAACGTGGACCCTAGAATTGTACACAGACCCGTTGTTCCTCCTCTACCACTCAGGAGAGGAGAAGCTTGATAACAATAAAGAATTTCCACAATACCACGGCCAAAGTAATTTCATACAATCCCTCCTCAAAACGTTTCAAACACGCTCGTCTGCGCTAAGAAGTCGAAAACGTTGTTTTTCTTTCCGCTTCCGGGTGAAGGGTTAACTCAGACTGCGTGACTGCTTCTTTGAATAAAGTCTGATTACTATGTTGCCACCTATGGGTAAGCAATGAATAGTGCACTGTTTCAACACGATTACTTTAGTGGTTTTCAGAAATAAACATATTGTGATCATAGATTGTGATGAGGACTGATTGAAGGGGGGCGGGGGCGGGGTCTCGCTGCACACGGACAGGGAAGCCCGTTTTTAAATGTTCTCTTTTTGTGTTTGTGTGTGTGTATGCGTGTGAGCGACAGTGGCTCTCGCGGTAGCGACTTTTTATACATGTTGGAAGTCTGTCTTATCACGTGTGCATAGTTTTTGGTTGAACTGATGTTTTTGCTGTGCAAACCTGCTTATTGGTGCCGTGTGTGACGCACCTGAATTTATTTATTGCTGTGATACTATTGCTGTGATATTATTGCTGTGATGCTATTGCTGTGATACTGTTGTTGTGATTAAGACTGATTAATGGTGGGGTGTAGTAACTGGGGGTACCTTCTAATCAGACGTCCTTTGTGTATGTGGGGAGTTGTGTGCTGCAGGGAGGCCAACGTGAGCCCAGAGTTTTATGAATTTATTAACTAATAAAAGGATTGTTATTTCTTCAGCCTGTCTGATTGAGTGTTCCATACCGGACCAGACCGGAGATAATTAAAGGTGGTGGCAGCTTACCTGCACACATTGATGGTCTTATAGCGCCATCTTGTGGCAGACAAATAGTTATTACAATATGCATAAAAACGTTGAATAATTTGAAATATATCTAATTATATAAATATCTTTAAATATGTTATATACGGAAGCCGAGAGAGGCCATGGTCTCAATTATTTTTTTCCACCTTGTTATCCCGAGATAACTGGATAATTAATTAGAGATCTCGAGAAAACAGGCACCAAGACGTGAATGCTGACTTCGGGCTATTTCTCATTCTTTGTAAACGCAACTTTAGTCAAGAATGTCTGGAATGATCGATCACCTAATAAGTCAATATTTTGTTCAGGGTTTGACACAGACAGAGATTGCAGTCTTTTAATAAGGGATAATGTCAAAATCAGTCCGCGCCACCTCCGCAGAAGACTGGCCAAGCTTCGTTTCGACGGAGATACAGTGATCCAGCTGAGGTTGTAGGTTTTATCTCTAAACTTATGAACGGGCCAGGAGAATCCGACTAAAGTTGCGTTTACAAAGAATGAGAAATAGCCTGAAGTCAGCATTCACGTCTTGGTGCCGCTACCTGAATGACCCATAATCAATCTCTACATCATGAAATAATAGTTTTGTTTTCTCGAGATCATGAAGTAATTGTTTTTGTTTTCTCAAGATCACTGAATAGTTGTTTTGTTTTCTCGAGATCATTAGTTAATTGTGTTGTTTTCTCGAGATCTCTAATTAATTATCCAGTTATCTCGGGATAACAAGGTGGGAAAAAAAATGATTGAGACCATGGCCTCTCTCGGCTTCCATACCTCTCCCTAACATAGATTTAACTGGTTTCCCCTTCAAATAAAGTTTTATTTGATTATGTCTTTAGTTCCACAAGTTTGCCTTTAGGCGGAGACATTACCTAAGGGTTTTAGACATTGAAGTAGGTAAACCAGTGCATTGCAACATGCAGACGGCCTACCAACAAAAAATCCCTATACTACTGTACTTAAATTCATGGGCACCCGCAGGCATGCTAGTAGGGCATATTCATATTGTTTGGGATGGCTTTTCACTTTCTTTTAAATTTACACTTCCATATTACTCTGAGGTTTATAACAGTTATCAAGTTAGCAGTTCATCAACTTATCATGGACAAACACACAAAACACATAAAATAATAATTAAAATGTTTTTATTTTAGTTCATGCAAATACAGTAAAATCAATAAAAAGATTAAAAATCATCTTGTTCTGTATGAACATAAATAAATGTAGAAAACCCTGATCGGTTTAAAGGGGAAATTTGGTGAAAAATGAAAATGGGTATGTTAAAACATGATAACGAGTTGGTATGTTCACTGAGGGGCATTTCGAACTTTACTATTTTTACAGTTTTTCTAACAATGTTAGTGATAAGGGCACGGAAAAAAGCTTGAAGATATCACTATTTTTAAACCATTACAAATTAACATTACCATTAGCATTACAAGTAGCTCCACACTCTTTTGGTAGTATAACAAGGGCCCTGTATTTGAAACAAGACATTGAGAACTTTGTAAGTATACAGATTGTTTATTAAGAAGATTTTTTTTCAGATAGTAAAACACAAAGGCAGCTAGCAGATCCTGCTATTTTTTTTTTAAACCATCACAAAAGCTTGAAGTAGCTCCACACTTCCTTGGTAGTATAACAAGTGCCGATGCACTGAGAACTTTGTAAGTGTACAAATCATTTTATTTGATTTATTAAAAAGAAAATTTTAACAGGTAGGAAAACATGGAGGCAGCTTGTAGGTATCACTATTTTTAAGGCATTAAAAAAGCCCAAAATAGCTCCACACTGCCTTGGTAGTACAAAAAGGCCCTGGCATTCAAAATGAGGCATTGAGGACTTTGTACATGTGCACATTGTTTATCACTAGTCTTTACAACAAAAATAGTGAAGTTCGAAATGCAACAGGCTAGCGTAGTTTTGCTCCTCAGCAAACATACAAACTAATAATTATCATGTTCTAACATACCCATTTTCATTTTACACCGAATTTCCACCTTAGGTTTTAAACAAATGTGGTAGCATGTAGAATCACAAGGATTAAGTCCAACGAGTTCCAATTTTCCTCCAATTAACATGCAGGCCAGGAGTTATGTACAATGACCCAAACACAGCATGTTTTCTAAAAATAAGACACATTCAATGTGGTTCTTCTTGCTATTTTATGTACAGTGCAGACAACCTCAGCAGACGTATGGGAGACCCTTATGAGAGGTGCAAAGACACATATGAACCATACTGAACTAGACATACTGAACTGAACACCAAGAACCAACAGATGACCAATGTGGGAATGAATATGTGAGTGCAGCCCCATACGGCCGTGTGTTTTGGTCCTGAAGAACTGTGGGAGTTCCAAATGTTGAGGCAACTAAACGTTTGGGGAGGCACTATTTGTTCAGCACTATTTGTGTTCTGTGGTTGTGTGAAACCATGGCAACCAAACCCCTAATACATGCTCACAGCCTTAGATACAGCACTGTGTGTGCCCTGTTGCATTGTGGAAGCTTCAGATGATGACGTAGGTGAAGAGAGCCATGATGGCAGCACTGATGAGGCCGGAGATGGGCACCGTCACAAACCAGGCGATGAAGATGTTCCGGAACAAACGCCAGTCCACTGCCTTACGTGAACGCAACCAGCCCACTGCCACCACGGAGCCAACCTGAACACACACACACACACACCACAGAGAGAGAGAGAAAGAGAGAGAGAGGAGGAGGGAGAACAAGATATTTCACTTCTGAACTCTACATAGAACATTGTGGAAAAGTTGAAAATGACAGAAACAATGAAATTGACAGAAACGATGAAAAACAATAAAACTGCATATAAAGTCATCCGATGAGCACTAATATTTACTGAACATTTAATAGATATATGTTAATTATTTGAATGCAATACGTCATTTGACAGATCCAAAGTCAGATTACTCAAGTAAATGTAGAGCAGACAGAGAAAGAGAAAGACAGAGAGACAGAGAAAGAAAGAGAGAGAGATAACCCGGACAAACAGTAAGCCAAGGCAGTGGCAACTCATTGGATGCCAGTGACCTTGTGACCTTCGCTCTGACCTTGCAGTGGGTGGTGCTGACCGGAAGCCCGATGTTGGAGGCCACAACCACGGTCACGGCAGAGGACAGCTCGATGCTGAAGCCACTGTGGAGGTGAACAGGTTCAAAGGTCACACATCAGTATGCACTTCTGCAGGAGGCCAGAGAGCGCCAGACTCTGGAGGAAATAAGACAATGATGTGGCCCAGAACCGGCCCTTGCCTGCCCTCATGTGGCCATGATTTAAGTTCACTGAAAATGTTTGTGAACACACATAAAAGGCCTGAGGACTTAAATATTTGCGAACAGACACACACACACACACATACTGAAGACATACTGCAGCTAAATTACATAGATGCTGAACTCTGGGTCACCCTTCAAATTTGACAACTTGGAATATTTCCCGTAAAGCATTCAAATAAAAGGCTGTCCGTTTACAGTAGTGGATGACACCCCTGAGCTCCTGTCCGTCTGTGTGTCGGCAGCAGTGACACTGAGGGGGGCCAACAGGGTCGTGACCCCAAGGTCGTGACCCGATCCCGACGCCCTGCTGCTGTGGCGTATCTGTGGTGGACTGTGAGCCGGAGGGATGAATGAACGAGTGTAAATGTTTACTCCTCTCTAAGCCCCGCCCTCTGATAAAGATGAGAAAGGTCACGGTGACCGGAAAAGGGTGCTCTGGCTGAAATTGTTGGTCAAACAAATGGCTCGGGGGGGGGGGGGTCCAGAGTTACAGTTCAGAAAAGTGCAGCTCTACTCCACAAAAATACTGTGTGTGTATGTGAATGTGTTTACACCAGTTGTGTTGTGCTGTGTGTGTGTGTGTGTGTGAGTACGCATACTTGCCTGGAGGGGGTGATGGGGGTGAGGTCTTTGCCCATGGTCTGGATGACTCTTCTCCCCCAGACCCAGAGTCCGGCACAGATGCCCACCCCCCCAAACAGCAGCAGCCAGAAGGGGGTGGGCTCACTGGACTGCACCGAGCCGCTTTTGTACACACACCACAGCGCCACCAGGGGGCCGATTGCGTTACTGCAGACCAGGCACACAACACACACATGCAGATCAACACATCGTATCATACAGCTACTCAACTACACTAGTGCTGAGACACACACAGAACGACATGTCATTGTGTGTGCATAATAACTTGTGTACATCTCAACAGACTATTTGCATGTGCGTGTTAGTGTGTTAGCATGTGTTTGTGTGTGTGCCCACTTTTCTAGACAAAAGTACTCTGAGGAAGTGTGTTTCTCTCTCATATCAATCAGGCACTCATGGATGACTCTGAAGTCACATAAACACTTCCTCCCTGGTAATGTTTCTGCACTATATGACATTATTATGACCTAAAACAATTATCACCTAACACCATCTAACATGATATGACATAATTATCACCTAACATCACCTAACACTACATGACATAATTATCACCTGACATCACCTAACACTATATGACATAATTATGACCTAAAACAATTATCATTTAACATCATCTAACATGACATGACATAATTATGACCTAACATCACCTAACACTATATGACATAATTATCACCTGACAGCACCTACCACTATAGGACATAATCCTCACCACACAAGTCTCACCTGGTGTCTGTTCTGCTACTACACTAATCTCCTGACATTGCGACATCACTTCCTGCCTACCTGACATCATTTCCCCCGTGTGCGAAGGAACCGAAGCAGGCGGTGAGGATCTGCAGGAACTGGAATAGCAGCGACACCTCGGGGCGGTCCACCTCCAGCTCGTCCACTTCCTCTTCCTCCAGCATGTCCTCTCTGCTGACCTTGTCCCCCAGGTCCAGGGCCAGGGGCCCCTCCCCCTCGCCCTCCCCTGCCGTGCCCTCCGCCACCGCCGTGCAGTAGCTGTTGTAGCTGTCCATGCGGGTGCGCCTCCTCTCCCCCCCGTCCTCGGAGCGGCTGTCCGCCTCTTTTGACCCTCCGTGGATGCCGTAGATGGCCATGGTATAGGAGGTGTAGCTGTTGTTGCGGCGGATGGGCTTGTCTGTGCTCTCCCACATGCAGTCCCCCACCTTGGCCATGTGCAGCTTGTGCAGCAGGTCCTTGTACAGGCCCGAGTCCTTGTGCACCGTGTGGTGCTGCCCACTGCCCAGCTCCGGCACCGCCATGGCCTGCCCATTTAATGCTGCGGGACACAAACACAAACATGACCTTTGACCTTACAGCTGACCTTTGACCTCACAACATCTGTGTTCCATGTACAGAATAATATAGATGGAGATGATAATAATAATAATAATAATAATAATAATAATAATAATAATAATAATAATAATAATAATAATACTTTTTGCTATTTACATTTGAAGCTATGTGCAATACACATATATGTGGGTAAAATAAAATATACATCCTTTTTTGAAACAAGATGAGGAATAGAATTAGTAATGTGTGATTTGAGACAACACAGTGCAGTTAAGGAGCTCTTCAGCCATAGGGGCAAGATCTTACCATTGGCTTCCAGGTCCTTAGTGTCGAACTCTTTGCTGTCCAGATCTGCATCGTCGGACCCCCCGATGTTGAAGGCCACCCTGCCGTTTTCTGTGGGGGGTGTCTGGGGGACCGGGGTGTACTCGTGGGGGCTCGGAGGCTTGTCGTCTGCGCTGGGTTTGGAGGGGGTGTCCACCAGAGCCGTCTCACAGGGGTTGGATGCTGTTTCTCCTGGGGGTGGAAGGCATGAGGGCTCAGGGCAGTAGAACATTCTAGAACTAAGAGAGCAACAACTACTAACACTGTAGAACTACTAACATTGAACTACTAACACTCACATGATGTCATTTAAGGACAGCTCAGTGTGTGAATAAGCTTGTGTGTGAGTTTCAGTATGAAGGTTTTAGTATATTTGGGTTTCTCTTTTGTTCAGTCACTGCATTTTGTTAATTGATGAACATAAATGATTAACACTTCCATTTTTGAAGGCATTCCTAGTTGACAGCATTTTTTTGCATGTGTGTGTGTATGTGTGTGTGTGTGTGTGTGTTTGTGTGTGTGTGTGTGTGAATGTGCATGTGTGTGTTGGTTTGAGTTGATCTGAGAGCGTGTGAGCCTCACGTTTGATCTTCTTCCTCAGGCGGGGGCAGACCAGCATCCAGACGATGATGGCGGTGAGGAGAGCGCAGCCCAGCGAGATGAGGATCGTCCCCCACCACGGTACGTGGTCGAAGCCTAGCACTGCGGGCAGAAAAGGCACAGGGCACATGGTAGTAGGTGGAGGGGCACATGGTGGTAGGTGGAGGGGCACAGGGTGGTAGGTGGAGGGGCACAGGGTGGTAGGTGGAGAGGCACCGGGTGGTAGGTGGGGGGGGTGGGGTGCAGGAGCTGTATCTCACACACACATTGCTCAAGGGCAGGGCCAGTCACTCTGTTATCTCACTAACACAGACTCTCACTCACACACACACACAGGCTCTGCCAATGAACACGGCTGGGAAAACATTCACAAATATGCATCTTATACTTCTAACCTCCAAAGACGATGAACATACCAAATAACATCCACAGTTCCTTCCAAAATCTAATTGAAACCGATTTTTTGCAATATGTTTGTAAGACCTAAATCTAAAACTAAAATGAAATAACAAAATGACCTTGATGGAATTTGTGATGGTGTTTTGGTGACTCATGAAGGGGTGTAGCGTGTAAAGTGTAACGTGGCTGTAAAGTGTAGCGTGTAGCATGCGTGTAGTATGAGTGTAGCGTGTAGCATGTAGCGTTAGTGTAGTGTGTAGCGTGACTGTTGCGTGGGAGTCAAGGTTCACTCCGGTGCGCTGCCATGTTCTTTTACACCTAAACTGCTGGAAAATGTTGAATATGTAAGCATGTGACAGCTTTCCTAACCTTCTGCCAAGAAGCAACAGCCTGTGTCTTGTGTGAATGAGTCTGTGAGCGTGTCTGCATCTGTGTGCACAAGTGTGTGAGTAGCAGAGAGAGAGTGAGAAAGAAAGAAGCAAGAAAATGTGCGTGTGGGTATGTGTGTGTGTGTGTGTGTGTGTGTGTGTGTGTGTGTGTGTGTGTGTGTGTGTGTCTGAGAAAAGCAAACAGAGCTAAGTCTGGAGCAGTAGTCACATGGCTTCTCCTCAGAATGAAGAATGTTTCTGTGTGTAAACACATGCTGAGGGGCTATGCTAACTCTCACACTGCTAACATCACCTGACCTGCAGTATCTCACACACACACACTCACGCACACATAAATACACACACACACACACAAAACTAAGAGATAATAGACTTGCAAGGCACCGCCACGTGGAGCTTGCTCCTGGAAGGGGCCCAGACACTTCTGTCAACAAACACTTAAAGACGTGGCCAAGACCTGCCAACTGCTGCAGACACTGTGCGTATGTGAGTGTGTGTGCGTGTATGTGCATGTCTGTGTGGGTGATGGGCTGTGTATGTGTGTGTGTGTGTGAGTGCCTATGTGTGTGAGTGCCTATGTGTGTGTGTGTGTGTGTGTGTGTGTGTGTGTGTGTGTGTGTGTGTGTGTGTGCGCGTGTGTGTGCGCGTGTGTGTGTGTGTGATGGGCTGTATGTGTGTGTGTGTGTGAGTGCGTATGTGTGTGTGTGTGTGACAGAGAGAGAGAGAGAGAGAGAGAGAGAGAGAGAGAGAGAGAGAGAGAGAGAGAGAGTGTATGTGTGCGGCTATTTCAGGGCCCAGGTTCACCTGAAATCCTTGCCAACATAAGGCCCCTTCCACCCACATGCTGAGGGGCCCCAGCTACCCACCCCTCCCCTCACACACCCACACACTCACACAAACCCACACACTCACACAAACCCACACACACATGCACGTGCGCAAACACACACTCCAGCACGGCACAGTACTGCAGTGTAGACTAGGGGGGTGGTTTGTGTTTTTTATGGAAATTTCATGGGAGATTATATGGGATTGCTATTACATCATGTCCACACACACACACACACACACACACACACACACACACACACACATACACACACACACATACACACACACACTGGTCAGGGCTGCATGGTGCAAATACAGGGGTTAGTAAAGCAGCAGACAATCAGACTAAACACGGGGGAGGGCAGTGGAATAAGCAATGGGCCATGTGTGTTCATAACTCTCCCACACTGTTTGTATATGTGTGTGTGTGTGTGTGTGTGTGTGTGTGTGTGTGTGTTCATGCATGAGTCTGTGTGGTTAGGATTGTTTTTGTGTCAGTAGAGTGACTACATAAGTATAATAAGGAACGAGGAGTAGAGAAGTTTTCATCCCAGTGTTACTAAATAAACATGTTGTACTGCAATTAAAGTTATACCTGTGTACTTACAATAGATTTGTTTCGTTGGTAATTAAGGATCTTGGGTACTAGTAAAGGTATGGGGAGAGAGGTTTTAAAGCAACACTAAATAGTTTTTCAACCTGAAAATTATGTTTTCAAATTCGTTTCAGTAGTTCATCAACTTGTAACAGGGGGAAAGGCACTTCTGAATTTGTTTTGTCATCCTCCATGGGCTGTAACCGCACTAAGTAAGTTTGGAGGAGCGGACCATCTCTCTGCTTCCAACCTGTACAGTGACCTAAGGCGAAAACTACTTAGTATTGCTTTAAGGCCTGGAGGAGCAACATCACATGGATGTAACGCAGTAAAGGTGTCATAAATAATGTAGTGTTTAGCCATTACATGAGTGTGCTATACCGACTGGTGCATTGTGGGTAGTGTAGTTTTTAGCTCTATAGGAGCCAAAACAGACATGTGTTAGGTATAGTGACATGCATCATGGGTGCTCTACTATAGGAGAGTGTTACAGTGACAGGTGGGTTATGGGTAGTGTAGTTGGGCTGGGGCTGAGGAAACCAGCAGGGGGTGGGGCCTAGGGCTGAGAGAAAGATGCATTCACTCCATTCACAATGGTTAGGGGCGTAATAAACATACAGTCGTGTGTATACAAGCACACACACACACAAGCACGAGCTCTTTGAATGTGTCTCTGTCTCTGTGGAGTTTGTGACTGAGAGACGGAGAGAGAGAGAGGGAGAAAGAGAAAAAGAGAGAGAGAGAGAGAGAGAGAGTGTCTGCATGTGTGTCTACTGTGCAGGTGTCTGCAGTGCTGGTCCACTCACTTGGTGCTCCAGTGAACATGATGGAGAAGAGGTTGATGCCCATGGTGACGGCATAGAAGATGGGAAGAGCTCGCAAGCCATTCGGCACTGGATCATCCTGTCAGAGGAAGGCCAGTAACACACACACACACACACACACACACTGTATCAGTGTCAGGATGCACTGACTGGTTGCAGTACCAGAGGTCTTACTGTAAAAGCAGCAACTCCCCTCCTCATAAATCACTCTCTGTCGTGCCAAAGCCTTACTGTACCCCACGGTGGCTTTTCACACAGCAAGCCATTAGTGTGGCACTGTGGCCTGTGTGACGCCCACAACCAACGCAGTGGTGAGCCGCTTACACCTAAAGCTGAGCCGCTCCCTCCTTAGATGTGGACGCTAATACAAAGCTGGCTGCCTAAGTATGGCTGAGCCTGAAGTTATGAAACAAAGATTAGAAACTGGCTTTTCACTGATGTTTAACCATGCAACTGCACTCCATTCCATTCATTTAAACCATGGATGGATGGATGGATGGATGGACTGAGGGATGTTTACCTGTGGTGGTGAGCTACAGTACGTTTACCTGAACAGAGGTACGTTGTCTACAGTGAGGAATGTTTGTCTTTAGTGAGGTATATTTACCTTTAGTGAATTTAGTGAGGTATGTTTGTCTGTAGCGAGGTATATTTACCGTATTTAACTGATCTCAGAACTACCACTAACCCTGGATGAATGTTTCAGTAACAGTTTGGGTACTGTTGCCAGAGGGCTGGTATGCCGGTGTGAAACTGTACATAGCTCTGACAAACTGACAAAATAAAGATGTGTTCTAGAGCAGGTGAGAGGAGCTACTGTACTGTATTCAGGATGAACCTTCCAGAACAGGTGAGAGGAGCTAATGTACCTTATTCAAGATGAACCTTCTAGAGCAGAGCAGAGGAGCTATGGTACCTTTTTCAAGATCAACCTTCTAGAACAGGTGAGAGGAGCTACGGTACTTTATTCAAGGTGAACCTTCTAAAGCAGAGCAGAGGAGCTATGGTACCTTATTCAAGGTGAACCTTCTAGAGCAGAGCAGAGGAGCTACGGTACCTTATTCAAGGTGAACCTTCTAGAGCAGAGCAGAGGAGCTACGGTACCTTATTCAAGGTGAACCTTCTAGAGCAGAGCAGAGGAGCTATGGTACCTTATTCAAGATGAATCTTCTAGAGCAGAGGAGCTACTGTACCTTATTCAAGATGAACCTTCGCACAAAGTAGAAGAGCACAGCAGACATGATGCCCGACAGCAGTGGGGAGAGAAACCAGGAGGCCACTGGAGGTGAGGGAGAGAAGGAGAGAGGAGAGAGGAGCGGGGGAGAAAGGGGAGAGGGAGACGGAGAGGGAGAAGAGAAGGGTGGGGGGGGGAGAAGGTGGACAGAGGGGAGAGAGGAGAGGAGGAGAGAGAAGGGGGTTGATAGGAGAGGGAGGAGAGGGGGGAGAGAGGGCAGTGTGTTATATAACATTCAAACATTGGCATGTTTGACTTCTCCTTGCTACCCTCACACCCAACGATGGCCCCTTCATGGTTTCAGGACACAGGGCGATAGGGATCACAGGAGCAAAGCGTGATATTTACACACACATACACACACACTCACACACAAGTAAAAGTGTGATGTTTACCCTGTGTGTGCTATTGGCCCATCATGCCCTGAGATTTTTTCAGCACTATGCACTTTCAGTGTGTATGTGTGTGTGTGTGTGTGTGTGTGTGTGTGTCTATCTATCTATCTATCTGTGTGCACGTACATAAACACGCTTCTGGGAGTATTCAGGCCGTCTTTAAGTTCAGTCTGTCCTTTGCTCAGAAACAGAACATCACACACACACACACACACACACACAAACACACACACACACACACACACACACACACACACACACACACACACACACACACACACACACACACAAACACAACATGCCTGGGGCACTGAGAGGAACTTTTGCGACAGTGATGTAAATGCGGGGTTAGGTCCTGAAAAACAAACAGTCCCAAACAGGACTTTGATCTTTTGATCTGTGATTTGGCGGATGAGATGGCCCAGTTCTTCACTCTCTGGGAATCTCCCGCCCTCTTAGATGACATCTGATTTTGGACGAGTTCCGGCTGAGTTCTGGGTGAGGTATGGCCTAGACTTGTGTGCTGGACAGGGTGGAGTGTAACTCACCGATTTTTAGGAGCTCGAACCATTTCACCGATTTGGCACCCCTGGCCACTGTGGAGAAGCCTATGGTTGCTCCCACAATGCAGTGCGTTCCAGAGATGGGCAGCTTCAGGAAGGAGGCCATCAGTTGCCACACAGCAGAGCCTGATGTGAAACAAAACAATAGACCAATCACAGGCTGACTGATTTACATGAAACAAAAATAATGGACCAATCACAGACCTACTGACTCATAGGAAACAAAACAACAGACCAATCACAGGCTGACTGACTCATAGGAAACAAAACAACAGACCAATCAAAGACCAACTAACAGGTGGACAGTGGCAGTGTGAGGTCAGTCAGTGCACGTGTATATGTGAGTGCAGTCCATTCTCATTCGTGTTGCTACTAGGAATTAGGATAGGATGTTACTACTAGGCTAAGTTAAGAATACCAACAATGCCTGTGTGTTCTAGGCCTGCCCCAGATACTGAGAGGTTGTAATTGTTTCTGAATGTATGAGCTTGTGGTTAGCATGTGTGCTAAGCTGTTTGATTTGGGATAAGTATTTTTTATTATTATTTATTATGCCCTTGTATACCCCCCCCCCCCCCTTGACACTTTGTACTCTGTACCTTTTGTACTTGACACTTGATACTTTTATCTTGCACCCCTGTGGACTTGATGCTTAATATCATTGTACAGGCAACTGTTCAATGACAATAAAGGCCTCCGCACACCGGTTCCGACAGCATTGCGGAGCACTTTCGAATTCGACAATTTCGCTTGCTCCCGCACACTGGCGGCGCACTGCGGAGCCGCGGTCGTCATAGTAGTCTTTTTGGAATCACCGTCTTCCAAGGATTATCAACGGTCACTATGGGTGACGCCAATTTCTCAGTTTTTTGAGACCTTGTTTAATTAAACAATAAAACTGCTTATCTGTAGCTCCAACAGCTTCACCGACTTCATTCCATTTGTTGTCTCTTCTCAAATTGTTTTTGGAGTGCTTATCCCTTGGGTTGAATAAACATTCATGTTTTTGAACCTCAATAATAAGTTTTTCGTCGTCCAACATGTCTCCAACATGGGTAGGTGAAAGTAGTAGTAAACAACGGTCTAAATTTAAATTGTTCGCGTGCATTCGGCAAATAGAATTCCAGGAAATATTAGGGAAACACTGTATCACTGTTGTTTCAGATTAAATAATTACAGGCTAGACATTACACTAAACTAGACAGTAGATATAGGCCTAGGCTGGCTGTCACGTTGATATCAATAGATAATTAAAGATGCTGTGATCGGCAATGATAACCGAGTCGATATCCATTTCGAGAGAGGGAATCTATCAGTAAATCTATCAGAATTTGTCAGAATAGCCTATATCATAACTTTACCATTCGTGTTTTTAATGCATTTAGGCTACCCATCGTATGGACCTACAGAAATGGTTAGTTTCGTCACAATAGAGCATGGACAGCGGGCGGCTCCGACAAAAATAGAGCTCAATCGTATCGACACGCCAGCGGCGGCAGAGTTCGGTGCTGGTGTGCGGGGTTGCATTGAAACCAATAGAATGGAATGTTGGAAGCGCAGTGCTCTGCACTTTGTCGGAACCGGTGTGCGGAGGCCTTAAAAGTCTTAAAGTCTTGATGTCTTGATAAGGTTTTTGTAGCTTGTTTATGCCCTCTTTTGTACGTGGCTTTGGATAAATGTGTCTGCTAAGTGTAATGTAAAGTAAAGTAAAGTAAAGCAAAGTAAAGTAAAGTAAAGTAATGAGTGCTGCTGAGAGGGAGTCCTTACCAAACATGGCGCTAATGGAGCCTGCCATTAGTGTGGCCTCGGAGCCGTTGTACATGTTGGGGTCGAAGATGCCGCTTCGGATGGTTTCGCTGACCTTTGCCCCCAGCAGCATGGCGCCCACCGTCTCGAACACGGTGGCGAGGACGCAGGCCTGGCGTAGGGTCACCACCCCGGAGCCCACGGCCGTGCCGAAGGAGTTGGCCACGTCATTGGCTCCCACTGAGAAGGCCAGCACGAAGGCGATCACGAAACCCAGGATCAGCAGCCATAGGTAGCTGGACAGATCTGTCGCCGTGGCGATGGTAAATGTTGCCACGGTCGCCAGAGTACTAAGTGTGGCTGACTCCATGTCTGCAGATTGTGCTGGTATAAATTCTCTTTAAATAATCTAGAATCTGGGTTAATTAGTTTTTTTAAATAATCACTTTTCCAGGTATGTTAAATATTAAATAATTTGAGCTTTTAAATAACTAATTTTATTCTTCCAAACAGGAAGCTGAGGTATGTTCTGTGCAGAGCACTAAATAAATACTGGACCAATGACACAGCAAACGATGCCCTGTTTACTTCCTGGGGTCAGAGGTGACAGGAAGAGGGACGGGGGCGATTGCTATCTGCGTATGCTGAGTTTGGGGAGGGGTCTGGATTGGCTGGTGGGGGCTGTGAAGGCCGAGCTGATAGCCATGGTGTAGCAGGCTGCAGGGAAGATCGTGGCAAATCCTGCAAGGTCAGGGAGAAGCAGGGAGGGGTGTAAAGCTCCAAGCCAGTGGCTGTAAGGTACAGTATGTAATCAAGTTAAACCACTTCTTATATACCGCAACAACACAACACATTTTTGTATCAGTGCCTAAATACAGGCCTGCCACACAAAGGCAATGATCAGGAAACAAAGGCCATATGGTCTTTCACTTTAATTACTAAAGACTGGACAGACGTGTGTGTGTGTGTGTGTGTGTGTGTGTGTGTGTGTGTGTGTGTGTGTGTGTGTGTGTGTGTTTGTACTGTGTCTGTGTGTGTGCTCATGACAAATCACCACATCACAAATCAGCTTGAGCAAAGGAGCATCTTTGTACACATCTAGGCCCTGTTGGTCGAACCATCAGTGGTCGTGACCTCTGGCCAGCCTGACGCTATGGCCTTACCAACTAAACTCTACCAGCAGAGGGCGAAACCCGCACATGAACAAAAAGTATCTTTTGGTTAAAACAATTAAATCGACTTTTTTAGTGTTGACAATCCAAAACGTACCAGAAACGTTTATATGAAGTCTATGTCACTCACGCCATAACGCACCAAAAGCGTGGGTAGTACGATGCAAATAAAGTACAAAACATGTAATATTTTTGACAACATATAGCCTATAAATAACTTTGGTTAATGAATTATGTGAAAGAACCTTTATAACGACTGTGGGTAAAGCACCAGACGTCAGCTGTTTATACCCTGCGGCCTAGAGCAGCACACCACCCTAGCCCCAAACACGTATGGTTCATGTCCCAACCGCAACTGTTTTAATTAAAGGTTTCACTGTTTTTTATTTTGTTCTTTTGTATAAATAAACCAGGACCAGCATTACACTGTCTTCTGTTATTTCCCATCGACTCGAGTCTTTGTAAGTAATTTGAACCAGTCTAAGTATTGTCGACTTGGTGTTGCATGCCTGCTCCGGCTTAATTAAAATAAAAAAGCCTTGAATGGTTCATTAAGCAGGTCATTTAATTATGTTCTTAAAATATATTTTTCTGCCTTCCAGACATAACTTCTTATGTAACATATGAGGCAAGCCTAAAGCAAATCAACGCGACAAGCAGCTGTACAATAAGGCGATAAGGTCCATTTTTGTGTTACTCATAAACACTGGTCACATTCCGCAAAAGCAATGGACTTTAACAATAACCCCAAGAATTTCACTAACGAGCTCTGCCCCAATGCATATTAAACACCGGACACTGGATTGTTCCAAAGAGACCCGTGTTAGTCTCGGCATAGTTCAGATACACAAGTGTGGCTACAGGTGCTGGTGACCGCCACCTGATACATTGTTTAACTTTCGAAATAATTTACTATGACATGGTTGACCACAGCAGCGATACATGCGAGGTCAAAAGTGTACAAAGTGACTTATAATACGTCGCGAAAACGTTCCGCTTTTAGCTAGGTGTTATGAACCTACATGCAGTTTTGTATACCAAGAAGCATTACTGTAATATACGAATATCAGGGAACAGTGTCAAACGTTTTAAGTCTTTCTTTTATAGTTAAATAAAACTTAAATTCAAAAGGGAGACGACAATTAAAAAACAGATACATACATGTAAAGGGAAAGGGCAGATGACTTACTTACCAATGACTGGTACTGATAAATTCTTCAGTTAAAGAAGGCGCGTAATATTGAATGACTGGTGCCGCAAAACTTCCGCTCTGTACACTTCCTGCATAAGATAGAGCCTTAAGTGGACCTAACACGCGAGTACTTGAATAGAGCAAACAAAACAGCAAACAAAATAGAAATACTAATAGTAATGTAGATGCTGTAGTGTCTCTGGCAACACCTTAGTTAGAAGTGCGTCTCTCCACGAGCTTATTATACGTTTGTAAAAAACGAGGAGGGGCGTTCAATCACGTGCTCCTGTCCCGTTGTTTTCCGCAGCTGTAGCAAAAATACTTAATGTTTAGCTCTTTTACAAGAAACTGTTGGAAATCATCTACCGAGGAACTCACTTTCGATGGTATTATGATACTTTCCCCCCGGGTCTCTGTCATTATAACTAATAGGATACTTTTTGTCTGTTTCTACATGGATGCGAAGGGGGGCTGACGACCCCATTACATAACTTTACATTACCACCTCTAACTGAGCGGCGCAAGTCTGTCCTCTTATTCGTCCTGGGAATCTTTTCAATTTGAAGTGTTATATCCTTTTATATAGTCTATTATTGTGGCATTTTATCAAGGTTGATTGTGTTACTATAGCCGACTTAGCGGTTTTCCGCCCTTGTTATCCTTACCTGCCTGTTAACACATTGGTGGAAAATGTATTATGAGCTTGGATTGACCCATTACATTTGGAATAGACATATCACGTGGTCACATATTCACCAGTGCTCAATTATCTTACTTTATTCGGCAATGTGTCTATGTATTGTTTGCAGGTGCATGCGCCCGGGATGGGGGTGGGGGTGGGGCATTAAATCTGACGGGACAGCCTTCAGTTAAAGACCTGTACACTACTGATGCAGCTGCTGCTGTTGTGTGGTCCTCTACTAACAATAGAGTGTGCTGAGGCCGAAGCATTGTGCGATCCTCAAAATTGCGCTCAAAGACCTCCCCTGTTTAAAACACGGAGCTAAATCGCTCAAAATCCCCCATATTAAGCTGTCACAGTATACACAAGAAACTCTCTCTTCTCAAATCATAACCTGCCATAAACAGTCATCTCAGCTAAACTGCTTTCGGATTGTTTAGCTCTGTTTAGCAAACAAAGGCAGAAGGGGTAATTTCATGTTATTTCTTCTATCTCAGCTGATTGCTTCACAGTGTGTTTTGTGTAAGACTGAAATACACAGCGAGGGTCTAATGTGGTGGTTTACGTGGATGTTCTTGAGTGCGTATTTTAGAAGAATGATGTTTGTTTCTCGTGAGAGCACCATGACATTCTCCCCCTGTGAGAACTTCATAAGGGGATGAGGCGTTCATTAGGAGTTTCTCTCGTCTGTGCTGCGTCCATCAGCACTTAAAGACCCCAGTCCAGTGCCATGTTCCTTGCTTCCATCAAGACTTAAAGCAACAGTGAGTAGCTTTTTAAAACTTAAAATAATGTCTCGTTTCAGTGATTCATCAACTAGGTGAAAGGCACTTCTGAAATCGCGTTGCTGCCCTCCATGGGCTATAAATATATATATAGTATGGGCTATAAGTAAATAAGTAAGTTTGGCGGAGCTGGCCGTCTTTCTGTAGTTCGAATGAGAGACAATTATGCTTCCAACCCGTAGGGCGACCGAAGAGGAAAGCATTAAAGGTTTTAAAGGCTCCAGTGCAGTGGGTAAGAGTCCAGTCCACCATCTAACCTTAACTCTAACCTTAGTCCACTCCAACACCTAAACCTAACCCTAGTCCACTCCACCATCTAACCCTAACCCACCATCCACCATCTAACCCTAACCCACCATCCACAGTGGGATCAAATGGCAAATCAAACAGCTTTAAATGTGTTCAGTTCCTATGTTAACGCACTGTTGGCGTGTAGGTTGAGTCCCTTGAGTGAAATCCACGATGCTTCTGTGGAAGACCATGTCAGCATGGTTGGGTGAGTGGGTGGGTGTGTGCAGCAGGTTAATCACTAGTGAAACTCACACCTTTTTCCACGGAACACCTTTTTCCACCTTTTTCCATCACCTGTTCCATGTCAGCACGGACGCCTCAGTGGGAAGTGCCGCCGTAAGCAGAGACTCACTGACTTCCTCTGTCCGACTATTTATTAGTGACTCTTTATGTGTCCACTGTGTGTCCAGAACACTCTCTCTCTTTCTCTCTCTCTCTCTGTCAATCTGTTTCTCTGCGCTTCTATCTCTCTAGTCATTCTGTGTGTGTGTGTGTGTGTGTGTGTGTGTGTGTGTGTGTGTGTGTGTGTGTGTGTGTGTGAGCAGGAACAGGAGCATGCTTCATGGAACTTTGTGTTCAGCACATGCTCATCGGACATGCTTTTTGGAATAAACTTTGACCCCTTGTGGTGCATTCGGCATTTGCACTCACTGGAGCGCAGCCAAAAGAGGCAGTAAGACCCCAAGCTCTCAGAACGTGCAGAGCTGAAGAGAAAAGCTTGATTTGAACCTGGGATGGTCAAGAAGAAAAGCTTCATATGAAACTGCAGTGTTGAGGAGAAAAGCTTTATTTGGACCCACGGGAACAAGGAGAAAAGCTGTATATGGACAGAGAAAGATGCTCACTGGCTAGATCTAGCCTGGTAAACCAGCCCCTCGTACTTCATTTCATTTTGTACAGAGGGTCTGGAGTCGAGGCCGTTGAAATTCATGTATGAGGACCGAGCAACTCCTAGCCAAGCAGCGAACAGAGGGAGTGTTCGTGAGCCATGACGTTGACTTTGTGTGCTACATTTGAATTGTAGTGCGTAGGTCGGCTAATTGCATACGTGGCGACCAGAGTGTTAGCGATTGGGTAAAAGCGGAGCCACTTGTTTTAAACTTCAGCGGAGTCCACACCTCCAGGAAGAAATCGTTTCCCTAGACCCTCTGTACAAAAAGAAATGAAGTACGGAGGCTGGTTTACCAGGCTAGGCCAGATCCTCCCTCAGAGAAGAGAACAGCTCCACTCCGGGGAGCACAAGGGTCTCTTCCCCTCAAAAGTCTCGTGGGGGCTCCTGGTGTCACCATACCGCCCACTACACCCCCCAACTGTCACACATGCCAATAACTCTATCAGTGCCATAGTGCCTGTCAACTAGGCTAGCTCCAATCTGTTAGATGACTGCAGTATTTCATACAGATATTACAGCA
Source organism: Coilia nasus (assembly GCA_027475355.1). NCBI lineage: Eukaryota > Metazoa > Chordata > Actinopteri > Clupeiformes > Engraulidae > Coilia > Coilia nasus. Next base: position 28,914,721 of record CM050217.1, read on the forward strand.
AATACTCAACTGGTTTACATAACCTCCCCCCTTTCTGTGTCTCACTCTTACTGTGTGCATGTGTTTGTCAGTGTTTGTATGTGTGTGTGTGTGCATTTGTTTTTCAGTGTGTGTGTGTGTGTGTGCATGTGTTTGTCAGTGTTTGTATGTGTGTGTGTGTGCATTTGTTTTTCAGTGTGTGTGTGTGTGTGTGCATGTGTTTGTCAGTGTGTGTGTGTGTGTGCATTTGTTTGTCAGTGTGTGTGTATGTGTTTGTCAGTGTGTGTGTGTGTGTGCGTGCGTGTATGTGTGTGTGTGTGTGTGTGCTGCAGTAATTGCAGTCCTGTGTGCTGTTGTTCCTGCAGGGCTATTCTCCCACTCTGCCCTGACCACAACCACAAGCATGTGGCAGAGACAGGGGTGTGAGGAGAGGATGTGTGTGTGTGTATGTGTGTGTGTGTGTGTGTGTGTGTGGGGGGGGGGGGGGGGGGGGGGGCGTGTGTGGGAAGAAGGTGTGTGTGTGTGTGGGGATGAGAGAAGGTGTGTGTGTGTGTGTATGTGTGTTTGGGATGGTGTGGGGGTGGGTTAGTATCGTAAACATTTAATAACAATGTAAGAACTATTCTCGGCCCCAGCTATTCTCAAACTCACCAATGCTTCACACACACAGCTCCTCACAATCATTGGGGCGGTACAGTGCAGTGGGGAGGGAACAGGTGGGGGGCACTTGCTTCAGAGCTGGAGTTGGATGCTGGGAAATGTTATGCTCTGTCCATTTGCTTGAGTCTAGACAGCCCTTAGGGCCAGCCAGGACCAGCAGTAGGTCAGTGTGTCTGGAACTAGCCTTTTAAAGTGTGTGTGAGCGTGTGAGACAGAGAGAAAAAGAGAGAAATTTTAGCAAAAGTGTAAAAATAAAGCAGAGCTGTCGTGAAAGGCACAGTGGAGCCAGTGTTAGTCGCAGCCACATCGCTCCACCTCGCATCTGGGCCCAGCGCACAGGAAAACAGGAAAAGCGTCCTCAGACTAAATAGTTTGGTTAGCCGGCCTCACCCACGTCCCTCCACAGGCCTGTCCCTGAGGCCACAAACAGCCCTCAGAGCTGCCTCTAGCCGGCCAGCCTCTAAAAACAGACATCGCCACGGCTTCCGGCTCTGTGGGCCGCAGTGGAGGGGAGGGGGGGGGGGGGCAGTGGCAGGCAAGCGTTCAGCTTTACATAACAGCGCCTGAAATATTTCCAAGAAAAATAAACATATGGGTCAGTTCCTGTCAGTCACAGCTTTCTGTCAGATTTGTCTTTGGTGTGTGAACGTTTTTAAAACCCCCCAAAAAACGAAAGTTCACAACCAGTTCAGACGTGTGAAATTCGGTTTCTGAAAAACTGTTCTTGCATCAGCTTGCCCTCCTTATGTAATACAGCATGGCATCTCCCAGTGCCCGCGTGTCCTAGTAGTGTGCTGCTGCGTATGCTGCCAGCAAACCCCTTGACTGATAGATTTCTATACCTCTGTGAGTGAAATCTCACTTTCCTGTGATACTCTTTGAAGACTAGGCGTCTGCACATAAACTTTCACCGTCACGCGTCACTGACCTGTCAGTGCCAGACCTAAACAGCTGGATTACTGGATTACCTGGATTACTTTACAACTTTCTCTATGGTCTTTATAGATACAGATAGCAACACCTGTGATCATTTTTAGCACTTTCCTCTCCAGCTGCTGGGAGCATTATAGTAAGCCGATGACAGATGGCGCATGAAGTGTACGCTGGTTCATAATATGCTCTCTGACAGGTGATTAAACTGTTACTTATCACAATCAGTCGACTAGCAGTGTTTGGCTAGGTGAGGTTGAGGTTTAAATATGGCTAAAACAGATAGTGGTGCGGAGGGACAAACAGCTGCGTTTTCCTCTTCCTCTTTGTCTCTGATTACAACCCCGGCGGCTGGTACACCTGGAGCCGCATGACAGCTTTACTATGCCAAGCTCACGACAGACGAAAACAATGGCGTCTGTGGACACAAACCGCCACGGAGGAGGAATTTTAGAAAACAAGAAAGTGTGTCAACATCATTTACGGGTCTGTGTTTGCAGCCGGAGACCACAGGTTCGTAGAATTTGTTGAGACCGCAGGTTGCGTACGCAGTGGTTATCCACAAAGCACTTCTGCCTATTGTATTTCGGCAAATCTTTACTGCTTAGGCCGGTGAAGATTCTTCAGGAGATCTTCTGGGTGATCTATCTGGGTGATCTGTCTGGGTGATCTGTCTGAGTGATCTATCTGGGTGATCTATTTCAGTGATCTATCTGCTCAGGGTCAAAGGGGGCCTACAGAGAAGGCCTTTGCAACACTAACAGCTAACAATTCTCAGATCTAGCCAACCCTTGCAACACTAGTGATTCTCAGATCTAGTCAACCTTTGCAACACTAACAATGAGCAAACAAATAATTCTAGAGGTTCCATTGAGATTTTCAGATTTATCTATCATGCATGACACTTTAGATTTTGATATGAGGGGCCGAGAGGTCTTTATCAGCAGGTTTCCCAGCGTGGGAATGGATGTTGGCTTAAAAGCCTCAGGTCACACTATCCACTACAGTGCTGCTGGCCATGATAGTGTGGGTTCCCATGTTAGTGTTGGAGCCCTAAAGCACCTGAGGGTTGTTGAGGATACCCACATTAAGCTGTGAAAGTTCTGCCTGAAATACAAAAAGCCATTATGAAACACAGTGAAGAAAAGGTGTGCCTCTGTGGTAAACACACACACACACACACACACACACACACACACACACACACACACACACACACACATACACACACACACAAGGGGACTAACAGGCAACAAAGCTGTGTGTGTTGGGCGATGTTTGTCCTCTGCATGGGAGGTTGCACATGGTGGCTGGCAGCAGACAGTAGCCATAATGATGGGGCATCAGGGGGGCATAATACCCACTGTTCCCCAAACACACACACACACACACACACACACACACACACACACACACACCCACACACACACACACATACATACGCGCGCACACACACACACAGATGACGGGGCATCGGAGGCCATAATACCCACCGTTACCCAAACAGTGCTTAGAGAGATTACACACGGCTCTGAGAAGAAAATCACACACATACACGCACGCACACACACACACACACACACACACACACACACACACACACACACACACACACACACACACACACACACACACACACACACAGGGAGAAAGAGGGAATAAACAACACCAGGGGACAAGTCACAACAACCCTTACACAAGTCTAAGACAGACACAAAGCTGGTGTTTGGGGCCTGTGTGTGTGTATGTGTGTGTGGCTTAAGGTGCAGGAACTGCAGAGTGGAAATCAAAGATAAAGTTTAGCTCAGTTCACCATGGGAAGGTGTGTAGTTGTTGCTATGGAACACAATGGAGACAAACTGTGCCTAATGTGTGTGTGTGTGTGTGTGTGTGTGTGTGTGTGTTTGGAGTATAGATGGGTTGTGCATGCAGAAGATATGCGTCTGTATTTGCCTATGGAACACACTGGAGGGAGACTTAGAGATTATTGGAGTGCTGTGTGTTTGCGGTAACAAACGTAAACAAATATTTAAACAAATATTAGGGAAATGTTTAAATCAATAGACTGAAACAAAGATCCCTGACCATTTTCTGACCCCATACAAGTACACAAGGATATGTTATTGTCATATGCATATCGATACTGGGTAAGGGGTAAGACATGCAGCCTATAGTGTGCATGGGGAGGGAGGGGGTAAAGTGTGCAGAGTGCAGGTGGGGGATGGTGCAGGGCAGGGCTGGCACAGGTGATGGGGGTAGAGGGTGGCTCTCTGATGAAGGGCAGGGGTGGCACAGGTGTTGGGGGATAGGGGGTGGCTGTCTGATGAAGGGCAGGGGTGGCACAGGTGATGGGGGTAGAGGGTGGCTCTCTGATGAAGGGCAGGGGTGGCATAGGTGATGGGGGGTCGGGGGTAGCCTAGTTGATGTAGAAGCACAGACGAACTCCAGTAACTCTGTGTAAATAGACACCATGCCAGTGACAGGTGGAGCTGACCCCACGCCTGGCAGGGGCTTCCAGTCCGCATCAGGGTGTCAACAAATGGCATACACACACACACACATTGGACACACACACCCCCACACACACTGGACACACAGGTACACATTGGGGACACACACACACACACACACACACACACACACACACACACACACACACATTGGACGCACAGACACATACATACAGACACACACATTGGACACACACATATATTGGACGCACACACATATTGGATACACAGATTACCCACAGTGACCCACTGAACCAAAGCAAAAACAGATTCAGCACTCAGCATTCAGCTCCACCTGTCACTGGCATGGTGTGTATTTAAACGGAGTTACTGGAGTGTGTCTCTGCTTAACCGTCATTCACAACAGGACAGCTGGCTGCTTATACTGTAGGAATGGCAACAGGACAACTAGGGTGCTTATACTGTATAAATAACAACAACAGGACAACTAGGCTTCCTATACTGTATAAATAACAACAACAGGACAACTAGGCTTCCTATACTGTATGAATGACAACAGACAACTAGGCTTCCTATACTGTATGAATGACAACAACAGGACAACTAGGCTTCCTATACTGTATGAATGACAACAGACAACTAGGCTTCCTATACTGTATAAATGACAACAACAGGACAACTGGGCTTCCTATACTGTATGAATGACAACAGACAACTAGGCTGCCTTTAATGCAGGAATGACAACAACGGGACTGTTTTGGTGGCTGTGGGACACGCGGAGAGGGCTGTTTTGGTTGCCATGGGACACAGAGAAAGGGCTGTTTTGGTTGCCTTGGGATACGGGGAGAGGGATGTTTTGGTTTCCGTGGGACATGTGGAGAGGGCTGCTTTGGTTGCCGTGGGAGACACTGCGTGTCCTTGGCCAGGCAGCCCTGTGTGGTGCCCTGTATTTAAACACACTGAGGGCATAAATACTTGGTATGCTTTTCATACAGGCGGGAAGGTTGGCGGTCTAGGAGAGCGAGAGGGAGTACTAAGTGGGGCTCACTCGGCTTTGAAGGATAGTGACCCGGGGTGGATATTAACTTTGCAAAATGTGAAACTTTAACGTCCACTGACCAATAAATGGTAAAATTCTCCAGTCACTCAACAGTAGATCATTATTTTGTGTCCTCTACCAGCCACATGGGCTACGATGGGGAGGTGTATTACTGTAAAGAGGTTCGGCTCTAACCCCACA
>CM050217.1:28927500-28952500 GCA_027475355.1 Coilia nasus
GAAAGGGTTAACCAACCCAAACGACCACCCTCACATTTCACTTCTGTCACCCAGTGCGCCATGTGGCTGGTAGCAGTGACACGCTTTCTTTCTATTTCTCCCCTGTGGCAGGACTGCACATAGTGTCACATGTCCTGTAGCGAAATGTGAAACAGTAGCTACCGAGCAAGCCAGCCCTGCAGTTGTCGATGTGCCAATAGTAAAAAGCCGATATCCATATAAGGTGAACTACTCGGGAAATGTGTGCATTATCAGTGCAAAGTTAGCTTCACCATATAGACTCCAAGCGTAAGAAATGATTGATGACTGACTGATTTCCTGACACCGCTGTCCTCAGACAGAAAAAGCACCATATTATATACAGTGAACGTGTCATTTCCTGCACCCTACAACTGTAGACTAGAAAGGGCTTGTGCTTTGAAATAAGGACTCTGTGTGTGAAATAGATCCCAAGTAGTCTTTGCTCCTGTATGAGCCCACAGGAGGGCAGATCATTAAGAGACAAGGCAGTGTGTGTGTGTGTGTGTGTGTGTGTGTGTGTGTGTGTGTGTGTGTGTGTGTGTGTCTGCATATGAGACACAAGGCAGTGTGTTGTTGTCCTCCACAGTCCCATCAGCCCTCGCAAGATTCCCATAGTCCCTGTGCTTTGTACAGCTGAGGCCTGAGCCAAGTGTGTTTGTGTGTGTGTCTGTGTGTGTGTGTTTCTGCATATGTGTGTGTTTGTCATATGCAGGAGTGTCCTCTCACACAAAGAAGATGGGGCGCGCAGCAGAAGGCCCCTGCTCACTTGATGATCCAGAGGGTGGGGGGGGCGTGCGTCTGGCCTGGGGGGGGCCCTGGATGTGTGTGCGGAGGGGCGGGCGTCTGGCCTGGGGGGGGCCCTGGGGGTGTGTGTGGGGCTGGTGTGTGTGACGCAGCGCTGGGGGGGCAGGAAGAGGGGGCTGCTGGGGGGAGAGGAAGAGGAGGAGGGGGAGGGAGGGGTCGAGGAGGAAGAGGAGGAGCCTTTAATCTGGTGCCACTTGTCGCCGAGCGCCTTGGCGAAGTGGTCGTCAACGGAGCCACTGATTGACAGTGGGGAGGTGGCCTTGGCGTTGATTGACAGCTGGGAAGTGGCCTTTGCATTGATTGACAGGGGGGAGGCGGCCTTGTGGTAGTTGGCGCCCAGACTGCGCTGGAAATGCTCCTCTACGCGATCACAACTCCGCCCTGACACCACTGCAAACACACACACATACACACACAGCAGGAGTCAGCTTCATAATGTACAAATAAGACTTACACTAAATGCACACACACACACATACACACACACCATGAGTCAGCTTTAAGTACAAATGAGACACACACTAAATGCACACACACACACACACACACTGACACACACGCACACACAGCAGGAGTCAGCTTCATAATGCACAAATAAGAAACACACTAAATGCACACAAACACACCCACACACACAAACACACACACATACACACACAGCAGGAGTCAGCTTCATAATGCACAAGTAAGAAACACACTTAACGCACACACACACACACACGCACACACACACACACACACACACACACACACACACACACACACACACACACAGTAAACTTTATTATCCCTCAGGTGGAAATTCATGTGGCCAACATTGCACATCTCACAAAAACATATACAATGACACCCACTATATCGCAGTTCACCTTACATGGTCCTGCTATATGGTAGATGTTTTTTTTCATTAATATGTGCATGCTATGTCACTATGCATGCAAAAGAAAAGTTCATCAGAACAATATTATACTTTATGATAACTATACTGTAAAATGCAGTAATAATTCAATAAGACATACAGTGAATGTATTTAAACGGTGTGTTGGAGGGGTGTTTTAAGGCTTGAACTATAAAATAAAATGTTTTCTGTATGGTCTTGCTATATCGCGAATTTTCACCTATCACGAGGGGTTCTGGAACGTAACTATCATGACAGAGAAAACACTGCAGTGTTTGGACAGACAGTAGACATACCACATTACACATAACAGAAGTACAGAGACATATCATAAAAAGAGCAGTGGAGTAAATAGGTAGAGAATAAACAGCTAAGATCAAAGCAAAAGATACCTAAAAGTGACCTAAAAGAGTTGCATACATGTGCAGTGGGGGGCATTAAAAAGCTACAGATTTGCTTTTGCAGTCTGATTGCTGTAGGCACAAATGACCTGTGGTACTGTGTTCTCTTCCACACAGTGATAAGCCCATGGCCAACTTACACAGACAAGGCACACACACACACACACACACACACACACACACACACACACACACACACACACACACACACACACACACACACACACACACAAACAGGCACACTGGAGAGGTGTGTTAGATGTGCTAGCTAACATGCTATCATGAGTTGGTGGATTCTTGGCCTACTCTGTCGTGTGTGTGTGTGTGTGTGTCTGTGTGTGTGCCCCTCTCTGCTTACCCACCTGTGGTGTGAGTGCAGTGCTGCAGGGCTCCGCGGCTGGGCCTGGTTGCCGAGGAGACGCAGGTGATCACAGAGGGCCGCATCTGCCAGAAACAAAAGATGCCCGTCACTCTCGGTCTGTCACTTCAGGCACACACACACACACACTCATCCACACTGAGCCAGTCACAGCAATTGTTAGGATGGATCAGGTTACATTAGGAGAGAACGTCTGTGCAGTGATTAAAGCACGCACACACACACACACACACACACACACACACACACGCGCACACACACACACACACACACACACACACACACACACACACACACACACACACACACACACACACACACACACACACACACACACACACACACACACACAGTAGAGGGTCTGGATAGCGATTAGAGCAGCTTACTGTCCCACAGCCTAGAGGGATGAATTACGTTATCATAGTAGCATCTTGTCAAATACATGACACACACCACACACACACACACACATACACAGCTACACAAAACAGTAACAAAAGTAACACAAAACAGATGCTACATAGCCAGCCACAGTCTCATAAAAACTGATTCCAACCCAAAATCATTCACTGTTATGATATGACCCACATTGCCACTGTTACAGCCATATTTATTTTTGTAATGTCTAATGTTTGTTTGAATATTTGAAAGTGGACTAACAGCCTTTGCCCGTGACTATCTGGACCAACAGGCCTCGGCCCTGACTACCTGGGCCGATTCCTCTCCTGTAAATGTTTGAAAGAACTATACATTTTGTGGCTTTTTTCTGGTAATTTCACAAAAGTCTCGCATCTATGACTTAATCTCATGAGCTGGTGATAACAAAAGAAAAGTACATCTACAGCATTGCATGTGTGTGTGTACGTGCGTGTGTGCTCTGAGGAGTGGGTCAGCAGACTGTTGTAGCTTGTTGCTGACATTCCTAAACACCCCCCCCCCCCCCCCCCACCCCTCGTCTCACATTCCCCCCGGATCTGGCTGGGCAGCATACCTGGGGCAGGTAGGAACCTGACTAAAGCACTCAGCTCTGCCGGGAAGAACACATTCTCAGCCCATGTGTGTGTGTGTGTGTGTGTGTGTGTGTGTGTGTGTGTGTGTGTGTGTGTGTGTGTGTGTGTGTGTGTGTGTGTGTGTGTGTGTGTGTGTCTGTGAGCCCACAAAACCTTTGGAAAGGAAGAGCCACATTTTTTAGCTCCCCTCTGACAAGGGTGATAAGATGGCAAAAACAGCCTCGGGAAATGTGAGTGGGAATGTGTGTGCCTCTTCGTGCGCGTGTGTGTGTGTGTTTATGTGTGTGTGTGTGTGTGTGTGTGTGTGTGTGTGTGTGTGTGTGTGTGTGTGTGTGTGTGTGTGTGTGTGTGTGTGTGTGTAATACTTAAGGGCATAGGAGTTATAGGAGCAAAGGTCAAGCCACTGCGCTGATGCTTTGATGGTGAAAGGAGATACATGAGCCATTTCAGATCTGTTGGTCTCTCACAGGCTGTAGCTACATGGCTCCCTGGCACTGACTTTGCAGTGCAATATTATAGAATTATTTCCGTTTTTATCTGTTTCTGTCCCATGACAGTATCTAGGTACAGTATGACCGAAAAATGTTTGACTTTTTATGAAGTCTGTATTCAAAAAATTCTATAAACACATTCATAACGTCTTACAATGCATTCATGAAGTGTGTAAAGTATTTATAACTATTTATACATACTCATGACTGTGCTCCTAAGGCTCCTGTGCTCCTAAGCCCATGTCATAAGCCCTATTCCACATTTAAGTGACATGGTGAATTCTTAGTTATAAAACTTTAGCGGCCTATGAGTGCCGCTATAAGTATGTATAAATAGTTATGAATACTAATTTTATTATTAAGCTTTATGAAAGCAATATAACCTTTTATAAATATGTTTTGACAGTTTTATGAATACAAGCTTCCTAAGAAGTGTTGCCATTTAATTTTGCTTTTTGGTGTCTGTTGTGTTTGTCTGCAGTGGGCTGTGGTAGCTACCTGTATCTGGCAGGTGGGGGCAGGGCCGGCTCTGGGCCGCTCCTGGGCCGTATCTGCGCCGGACTCCCGCCGTGGCTTCTTGATGAGGGCGAGTGGCTCTTCGAGCACTGGGGCGGCGTAGGCGGGCAGCGCCAGGGGGCTGGAGGTGGGGCTGTGGGCAGGACTAGGGGCGGGGCTCCAGGTGGATGTGGACGAGGGGGAGGGGCTTTCAGGGACGCTGTTGACCGATGACCTCCGCACCGCGGCCGCATGCTTACTAAGCACACGCTCCCTCCTGCACCAACACACACACACACACACACACACACACACAGACACAAACACAGACTCAGTCACTATGCATAGATCTGGTTCTGATCTTCATTTTAGGAGATGACTGTAAGATTACTGAGGAGATGCGGGCTATGTTATATACACATAAACACACAGCACTGGCCTGCCTGCAGCTCACGGCAGCATTTAAACACACAGCATTTGCCCTTCCACAGCTTACTGCAATGTTTAAACACACAGCATTTGCCCTTCCATAGCTCATTGCAGTATTTAATCACACATCATTGGCCATTCCATAGCTCATTGCAGTATTTAAACACACAGAACTGGTCTTTGTACATTGCAGTATTTAAACACACAGCATTGGCCCTTCCATAGCTCATTGCAGTATTTAAACACACAGAACTGGTCTTTGTACATTGCAGTATTTAAACACACAGTATTGGCCCTTCTACATTACAGAATTTAAACACACAGCATTGGCACCTGCTACAGCTCATTGCAGTACTGAAACACAGCCATTGTCCCTGGGCTCTGAGGATGGCTGGTGGAAGTCTTCAAGACGCCAAAGAGAAGGTGAGCGAGGGGGAGGGCACTGCACATACCAGCACGAATATATAACTTACGGTTGTGAGATTAGCCCACAGACTCCAATGTGCTAACAAGCCAGCTTTAATGTAAAGGCATTCTCTGGGGACGGATTTAAGCTAATAGTCCGGCAAAGGGGCCTTCCTTGATTGTCCTGATTTGTGTGTTTAACAGAGTAGAGGGAAAGGCAGGGTTGGTGTTTGGAGTGTGTGTGTGTGTGTGTGTGTGTGTGCGTGTGCGCATGTGTGTGTGTGACGTACCTCTCCTCCAGGGTAAGGCCACGTTCTGAGCTGTGCTTGCGTTTGATTGGATGAGCAGGAATCATTCGCATCCGCTCACTGGTCACATGCCTGTACCTGTCTTCACTCCGCAGGTGGGGTTGACCTTTAGACACACACACACACACAGGAACTTCGGTTAACCTACATTATCAGTGCACATGCAGACAGACAGACAGACAGACAGACAGACAGACAGACAGACAGATAGATAGATAGATAGATAGATAGATAGATAGATAGATAGATAGATAGATAGATAGATAGATAGATAGATAGATAGATAGATAGATAGATAGATAGATAGATAGATAGATAGATAGATAGGCTCATGGCCAGTGGTTACCTATTTATATGTGTGAGCATGTACACAGGTACCAAGCATAAAGGTGTGAACATTCACACACACACACACACATAGGTAACCGCCAGTAATTCTTTGGATTGCAGCAGGGCCACATAACGTTCCAGTGGGAACATACACACACACGCACACACACACACACACCGTTAACAGTTGATTCCGTTAAGTGGCAGAACCCGATCTTCTGGATATGTGAGTGTGTTTGTGAGTGTTAAAACCTGTCACAGCTGATTCACCACTAACTGTAAATGTCACAGTCACACACTCAAACATCACAGTGCCACACATATCAACTCTCACAACAACATGTTCCAACTTACAGCAACACACACACACACACATGCACAGTGTTGAACTTAACTAATAAGCTAAATGTTTACTAATGCGTACTAAAGTCTAGGTTCAGGTTTCAAATAACTTTATACTAAGTCATGGTCCAGAGTATGACATTGCTGTATAGGTCAAAACTCAACATACTTTCACTCTTAAAGGGCTGTTGATTGACTGGGCTACTCTCCCCAGGTCTTTCTCAGGTGTGAATGTCAGTGAATGTGAATGTCACGCACAGACACACTCACACACACACAGACACACTTACACCCCCCCACCCCCAGTGTCTAGAGCGGCAGCCAGGACAATGGCCTGACACACACATGCAAACAGCCCAGACACGTTGACAGGTACTTATGCTCTGTTAGGCTGAACAGAGGCACAACATCCCAATGAGGCTTAAATACACATCCCACGTAACACACACACTGCTCTGGCTATTGTGTCCGCAGTCACACCTCATCACAGGGGCACCCCCCCCCCCCCCCACCACCACCACCCCACCCATACAGTCACAGCTGATCACAAGGCCACTTACACCCCCCCCCCCCACCCCATACAGTAGTCCCCGGGCCAGTTTGAGATCTTTGTCATAGCCGTCACAATAGTGGCCTTTCTCCCAACAATCTGCGTACCTTACATACATTCTGACAGGATGTGACAGGAATCAACATCAACCCACACCCACACACAAAACACCCCACCCCAACCATCTCTCTCTCACACACACAAACTGTGTAAGATTTCAAATCTTGTCCCCCTCAGCCATGCCATCCCCCTCAACCAACAGCGGCACACACATTACATTAACATTAACATCACATGGCCAGCAGGCACATTCCCTTCCTGACCAAGTGTGGCCACTACGCTATATCAGGCCCTACTGATATCTGCCTCCTGAATACCCCAAAGCAAACATGGCCACTACAGCAGGCCCTGCTGTGCTGCCTTTACCTGCCTCCTGAACACCCGAAAGTAAACATTCCTGATATGAGGCTACCTCGGTTATGGACATTTTTAGAGGGACACACACACACACACTTGCACATACACACTGCCACAAACCAGAAAGGATTAACAAACACAAGCATACCTGCATGTATCCACACACACACGCGCACACACACACACACACACACACACACACACACACACACACACACAAGCACACACACACACACACACACAAGCACACACACACACACACACACACACACACACACACACACACACACACACACACACACACACACACACACACACACACTTCTAATGCCACAGAGTGTCCTCAGATGGTCGAGTGTGTGTGTGTGTGTGTGTGTGTTTCTTAGCCACACCTTTAGTGTTTTCTAGTGCCTGGGGCATGGTTCTTTCTCCACACTGAAGAGCATGCTGTCCTTCAGTCAGAGCGCTCCCTCCCCCTCAACATTTTTACAAGTACAGTCCCTCTAACTTATGAAACGCACACACACACACACACACACACACACACACACACACACACACACACACACACACACACACACACACACACACACACACATATATACTTTACTCTCCTACTTGTTAAAGAATCCAGTCTCCCTGACCTATTCAACCACATTCTCCTTTCATTCTGCGTCCTGAAGAACATAAATACTGGAACACTATTTTATGCTCTAGTTTATGCCTAGAAGTACTGTACACTGACCCTTGTCATAAGACAAGCTTGTGTCCTCACACCCACACACACACATGTTCAATAATAAGCATGGGAGAGGGCCAGACCGTTAAACACACCTTTTGAGTCCAGACATGACACACACTGAGGTGAGCAGTAAGCTACCAGGGACAACACTTACTCGCAGGACGGGCTGCTTGTCTGCAGTGCGAATAGCTAAAGGGCTGTAACATTTCTATGGAAGGATATCCAGATCTGACCCACAGTGTTTGGATATGATATACTAGTCTCAAAGCTAATAAAAGTGTAACTCAGCTGAGCTTTATTACTGTGTAGTACCATAAAAGGTTGTCACTTGCAATAACTATAAGATTTGAAGAGCTAAGAGATGTCAGAGGTAACAGCAAACCCACTAACCACATGAGCTCCCTAAAACACTGTGAGTGCCCTCACCAGCCACAACAGCAACGTTTGAGCAATTTTGACTCCATTCCAAGAACTTAACCCTTGACTAAAATGTTAAATGTTTCTCTATGTAGAAGTTATTGCCAAACCATAGTTTAAGGTTTTATTTCCCAAACTGTACTGTAAAGGTTCCCAAAAGGCATTTCCCAAATCCATTTGAGGAGCCAGAATAAGACGCACAGCTCAGCCGTCTTCCCACAGACACTTCCGTAAAAGTCACTGCGAACACGAAGAAAGAAGATGTGGCACATACATACCTTCCAGGATGTAGACCTTGAAGCCGCTGTTCATGCGAGTGATGTAGTGGAAGTTTGTCACAGCCATAATCCCTGGCTTGCTGTGAGTGTCTCTGGACCTTTGGACTTCAGCTCAGTGTGTGTGTGTGTCTGTGCGCGCGTGAGAGCTGCTCATTCAGACTGTGCACAGGCACTGCAAGCTATTCAGGCTATTTACATGCACTGCTACCTCTTGCGTCGGATTGGTTGTTGCTTAGCCAATCCCAGCCTTCCTCTGCCGGCTGTGAATCTGTTGTTGTGATAAGGGTTACCTGTGTGCAGGTGTGTGTGTGCGTGTGTGTGTGTGTGTATGTGTGGAGGAATGGGGTGGAGCCTACAACAGTCCCATGGACACTGTCCCGTCTGTGTTGGAGCCCAATCACACACACACACACACACACACACACATACACACACACCACACAAAGGAATAATGTGTGGACAAGCATTTGCGTACAGAGCACTGTGGCTCTGATTAGCATACTGTCAACACACACATACGCTAGACAATACCCCACCCCAGACTGATTGCTGTGCCCCATTTCATTTCAATACCCTCCAATAGGTGTGAATAGGTGTGTGTGTGTGTGTGTGAGAGAGAGAGATTATGCGTATGTGAATGTGTAAGGAAGGGTAAGTGTGTGTTTGTGTTAGTGTGTGTATGCATGTATGTGTGTTTGAGTGTGTGCTGACTATATGTATGTGTTTGTATGTGCGTGTGTGTGTGTGTGTGTGTGTGTATGTGTGTGTTTATGTGTGTGTGTGGTTGCCCACTTCAAATGTTCTGTAGATCAATAGGCGGGTTGTGTGGTGGCGAATCTTTTGTTTCCTGTGTGCAGTGAGCACCTGTGTGCCCCCCCCCCCCCCCCCCCCCCCCCCACACACACACAGACACACACACACACACCCCGCCCCTAATCTGCCATCTGGTCTGACAACATTCCACTGGCCACCTCGTCCACCTGAGCTCCACTCATACCTTCAGACCTGCCTCAGCATGCACCACACACACACACACACACACACAGATGCATACACATTTATAAAAAAAACATTCACAGAAATAGAAAGAAGTGAGTAAATAAGAGATAAAATGCTGAAAATGTGGTATGGCAAAAGCAGCAGCAGTCCCACAGTTCTAACGCAGTGCTCCGGCCCTTTAAGAGATCAGCATTTTTTAGCCAGAGAAGGAGAGGACTGAACATGAAGATCAGTTAACCATCACATTACAACTACCAACATGCTACGACAGCTGTCATCATGAGGGCATGCACCCACACACAGATACAGGCACACACACACACACACACACACACACACACACACGTACACACACACACACACACACACACACACACAAATACACAGACACACACACTCACACTCGCACGCACACACACACACACACACACACACACACACACACACACACACACACAGATGTGTAAAATTCTTCAGAATTTCCTGCTCCTGCACTGCTGGAAAGTCCTGATCCCTACATGCCCGCAATGACTCATTTCCCAGGAAATTATTCTAACCCATGAAATTACGCTTGTAGTGCCTGTGAAAGGAGAAAGGTGTCTGGTTACCAATTGTGTGTGTGTGTGTGTCTGTGCCTGTGTCTGTGTGCGTGCATGTGGGTGTAATATATCAGGTCTTCCATCCCTCGTCATCCAATGAACTTATCTTTTCTCTGAGTTACAGTGTGTGTGTGTCTTTGAGTTATGGTGTGTATGTTTTTGAGTGACGGTGTGTGTGTCTCTGAGAGACGGTGTGTGTGTCTCTGAGTTACGGTGTGTGTGTCTCCGCCTATACAACAGAGGGAGAGTGGATGCATTGGGCTATAAGCTGTGTGTGTGTTATTCTGTTGTTAGCACGCAACATTTGTGAGCAGAGCATGTGGACTGCAGCAGCACGGACAGCACCCAACACAAGCAGGGACATAAATGTCGCCTCTGATGCCTTCACACACAAGTCTCACAGGTGAGCCTAACAGTGACCTCTGGAGTCTCACCGGGGGAACTACAACTAGTTTTAAAATTCGTGGGGAGTCTGCAAATGGACAGCAGTAAAAAGGGGGGCAGTGGTGGCTTCGCGGTTACGCTAATGGACCTGACAGGTCGCAGGTTTGAATCCACCCAGAAGTGCCACTGAGGTACCCTGAGCATGGCACTGTCTCCACATACAAACACACACACACACACACACACACACACAAACACACACACACTCACACACACACACACTCACACACACACACACACACACACACACACACACACACACACACACTGAGGTACCCTGAGCATGGCACTGTCCCCACACACTGCTCCCAGGGTGCTGTTGTCATGGCTGCCCCATTTTCACGTGTATGTAATGGATTAAATGCAGAATCCCAAATTCCCTGAAGAGACCTCCTGAAAGGATTAATAAAGTGTTGAAAAATAAAATAAAATACATTTAGGACTGAGAACTTAACATCTGCGATAATGCACAGAAGTGTAAGTGTTAAATTTATAAAAATAAAAATGTAAAGCTTGATCATGAAGAAAATTAAGGTAAAGTTAGGATAACATTAGAATAATGTTCTGCAGTTTCTCAGCTACAGACCAAAATCCAGACACAGCTGTCAAAGAGGAAGCCAAAAGCAGTCAGGGTTGCAACACTAATTCACTGAGTATATAAGTAATGTGTAATTTGATAAGTAAATTATTAATGTGTCATAAGAACAGAGTGGACAGGGTGAAATATGGCGCATGAGGCTGCCAGTCCCTATACACCACCCCAGATATCAGCACTGGGCACCAGGAGGCTGCCAGTCCCCACATATCACCCCAGATATCAGCACTGCTTCTGGGCACCAACTCAGAGCAGGCTCCCTAGGGGTTTGGGGCTTCCATCAGCGGCAGACAATAGCTCTTTCTCATTGACCCATCATCGTATGAAAAACTGCTTTCCCATTGGCTATTGTTCAAACAAATTGAGCTGTCTTATTGGCTATTCTTGAAAAGAAAAAGAGCTTTCCTAATGGCTAATTGACATGTGAGATCCGGCTTTCTTGTTGGCTGATCATCATGGAAAATAGACTTTTCTTATTGACTGATCATTATGGGAAATACAGCTGTCTTATTGGTCGATTAGAGGAACCATATGTTCTATGTGACACTGTGTGCAATGACCTTGTTCATTCATTCACTCACACATTTATTCATTTATTCATTGATTTATTCATCCATTCATTCACACATTCACCACACACCAGCTGCTGCCCATACTGCAGTGTGACTGCAACTTGTTTCATCAGTTCAGTCTTGAGATTTTGGAGAGAGAGTTTTGTCCTCCCCGTATGTGTGTGTGTTTGTGTGTGTGTGTGTGTGTGTGTTTGTGTGTGTGTGTGCACTGCTGATGGCTTTACCGTCAGCAATGAATTTCCGTATTAATCACATCGGGGGGTAGAGCTCTGCGCCATCAGACGTCATGGCCCCCTTTGTGGAGGTGTACAGAGTATGTGTCTGTGTGTGTGTGTGTGTGTGTGTGTGTGTGTGTCTCAAACCACTCAGATGGAATTTATAAGACACACCTGGGGTGGAAGCCAATCTCCTGCAGACTCCCAGTGAAGGCAGACTGCCTGAGTCAGCTCCTCGGCCCACTCCTGGCCCTGAGCCACCCAGATGTCACAAACTTTTACAGCAGACTCTGACGGAGGGGGAAGGCAACAGCATACTTTCACCGGGGATATTATTGCGTCTCACTGGGCCGGTGAAGGCCTCACCCAAACAAGGCCACACAAGCCTGTGCCCCACTCTACCTCACCCAAACATGGCCACACAAGCCTGTGCTCCACTCTGCTGCAGCTTGTCTTGTCTGGGTGTTTGCTTGACTTCGGCATGCTTGTGCATGTCCAGTCCACATGTGGGTGTGTGGGTGTGCGTGTGGCTTCTTGGTTTAAGACAGAGAAAAACAGAGAGAAAATTCAGCGAAAGGGACAGTGAGAGAGAGTGAGAGAAGGAGAGGGAGAGAGATAGAGAGAGAGAAAGATAGGGAGAGACAGACAGAGAGAGAGAGGCAGACAGAGAAAGACAGAGAGAGAGATAGGGAGAGAGAGAGACAGAGTGAGAGAGACAGAGAGAGAGGCAGACAGAGGGAGAGAGAGGGAGAGAGAGACGTGTGAGGGTAGAGACAGGGTGAGTTGGCCTATGGATGGTGGATGCATTGGGACGGCTTGAAATGACACAGAGGGTCTGCACCGCAGTCGCTGTCCATGGTACTGAAAGGCTCAGTGCAGAGGAATGGGATTCAACCATAAACACTGGCCTGTTACTGAACCCCTCATGGCCATGTGGTACTTGACAAGACTGGCAATCCAAAGTAGAAGGAGGAGTAGCCCATTAAAGGGCTTTCAGTCACACAAAACATCCACATCACAGAGGTATGCTTGGCTGGGCCTACTGAATAAAGATTGCTAAGGCGGCAAAACACACAGTGCTAATGCATGAGGACGCGGGGACTTCTATTAGCAACAACAGAACAAACAAACAAAAGCTCAGCCCTGTGCACAGTTGGGTTTAATTCCACAAAATTGCTTTGACAAGCAGCGGTGGACGTACACAGTAATGTATCTGAATGACTTTCATTAACCAACTGGCAATCGCCATTATTGCGTGGGCTCATGCATTATGCTAATAGCCTTACCGACTCCCCTCAGTTAGCTGATTGATGCTTTTATTGCCGAGGGAAGCGGATGGCGAGGCTAGGACATGGCTTTCTCATAAATAACCTCCGCCAAAACCCCTTATCGACCTCAACAGAAAGGCATTTGCCGGACCCTCCTTAAGAAAGAGCTCTGGAGGAAACATGATTTCTTTTCTACGTCTACCTGGCTGTAGCAATATCCATAAAGGCGTGACAAATGAAAGTGTGAGCATTTTACAATGTGTGGGCATAAAATGCCATGATGTAAAAATCCAGCAAATAGCTACTGAAATACATGCGCTATAAATAAAAGCACCTTTGTGGGTTAGAAATAATCCTGTAACCTGAATATGCCGAGTGAGTTATGAGTGTGTGTTGACATCACTACTCGAATGCGGTCGCCCGACAACGCCCCATCTCTCCTCTCCCCCACCCCCAGCATCAGGACCGCGCCACCCTCTCCTCTCCTCTCTTCTCGTCTCCTCTCCTCTCCTCCGAACCTGTCCCGCTCCGAGTCAGACACGCGCTCAGGGAAAACTGATGTCAAGTCGTGGAAGATGAGGCGGGCTGAGGGAAAACCCTGAGCGGATCTGGAAGGCAGGGAACGGACAATGGAGGGGTGATGTGTGATGCAATACCTGGTTATTCCATTCACTGCCTCCGCCGCACCTCCGTTTGCAGGCACCCCGGTTGTGAGCTCTGCTTCTTGGGCAGAGGACGGAGAGAGGAGAGAGGACAACCTTAAACAGGTTAGCATTTACTTTTTCACACAACTACATCCTTTGCAGAGAGCCTTTATATCCAAATCCAAATTTCCAAATTGCTGATTGCTCCGTTTTCCTTGAAGCAGCGCATGGATTGGGATTCAGCCGTTGTCCTCAGATGACCACGCCGTGTCGAGTTAGAGTAAATGTTTGAGTAGGCCGGCCAATCTGTTGCAAATTGTCTCGTCAGTGGCAAGCGACCCATCGTTGACTCCGCACCTCTCCGCACAGATTAATCTCAGCGTCGCGCCCGAGAGGCCACCGAAGATTTGTTTGTTGATGTGTGGTGTGCCCGTGCAGTGTCATCAGGGCTCTCATCTACCCGTGGCTGATCGGTGACGACGATGACCTGGCTCCGTGAGATGCATTCACAAGACTAGGCCAAGACAACTGCAGATCAAGCTCTAATCAACTGATGGGGAAGTAGATTAGCCCAATCAGCTCTGAATTAAAGAAAACTGGCGGACTTTCCTCACTGTCTCTTAATCGTCAAGTAGTGTACTGGTATTCATCATGAATTACTTACGCCGTCGACTGTCCGACAGTAATTTTATGTCAAATCTACCCAATGGCTACTTATCCGACCTCCAGCGTCCCGACCCACCACAGCAGCCACCGCAGACGAGTCCCGCCGTGTCTCCCGGGCCACCAGAGAGACGGCCGCCGCCGAGCCAGTCTTCTGGAGCAGGGTTCTTTTCCTCCATCTCCAACGCGGTGAAACAGACCACCGCTGCGGTTGCCACCTTTACCGAAGCGGCAGAGAGGAGCAGCAATGCCAAAACCCTGCTGGTTATCGACGACCAGCAGACGGACTGGTAAGCCCTAGTGTCGTGACTCACAAGAGTACATTCCCCGTCTGCGTTAACTGACAGTTCCTATGCTAACTTATCCAGTTTTATTAGAAATAGACAGTAAGTCTGCAGCGCATCATTGTCCACGATGATAGCTGTGACTAGCTTATTGCCTATCAATCTTGTCCATCAGGTCAGAAACCTTGGCAACTGCATCAGCACCAAACCATGCGTCTTTTTGGAGGAAGTCGTGACTCCTGTGCTGTAGTAATTGCAGTGGGGAAGACGTTCAAATCAGACATCATTACATTTCAACGTTAATGTTGCTTCATTTTTCTTTAGGCCATGTGAGAATAGGGCGAACAGTTGTTCTTATTCTTAAAGCTGCTACAAAACAGCCGTTGTGGAGAGATGTGTTTGACTGTCTCGGTTGTGAAGCAGGTTTACGCATGTTCTGTTGTGACAGAGCAGCGGTATTTGCATTTCCGTGACGCCATTCAGTTTTTGACGGGAGGAAAGCGTGATGAATGAGTGTGCTTTTTTTTACTGAATGAAAAGATCCACCGCAACTTTGACGCATTGTAAAGCGATGTCTTCATTTAGATTTTAGTATATCAGTGGTGTAGAAATGCTTGTCGATTAAAAAAACGTCTGAGTGGTGACTATTTACCACGGTTTAACAAAATGAACCCATTTTAAAGACAGTAAGGCACATTAGTTGGTCTAAGACCATTCATAATTAGATTGCTTGTGTCTTTATTTGCCACATGATGTGAGGACATCAAAAGGCAGCAGTGTAGCACTAATAACAGCTGTCAATCTGTCCCCCAGGGCCAAAGTCTTCAGAGGCAAGAAGGTTCACGGGGAGTTTGACATCAAAGTGGAGCAGGTAGGTGTTGTCCCTTTGAAGCCACTGAGCGGAGTCCTATCACATGTCCCCTCTGTGGTCCGCAGTCACTGTCACACACAGCCCCTGTGCCCGAGGTGCTGAGTGAAATATCAGATGGGGGGATACTTTGGCAGAGGTGGGTGTGTGTGTGTACAGCCAAAGGCCCGTGTGTCAGTTATGCTGGCTAACGTTTGCATTCCAATCTGGTTTGACAGGTTCATACACACTACCAGACAGATCAGGCATACACACACACGCACACACGCATGCACACACACACACTCACACACACCCCACACAAACACAAACACATGCAAATACATACACATGCACATACAAATGTATAATGCATATGCATAAACATACATAGATACACACAAACGCAGATACACACACACACACACACACACACACACACACACCAAGTGCCAAAGCTGCAATAACTGATTACTTTTTTAACAGATGGCCATAGTGTGGAACAATCCAATATTGTTTTTGTTTCAGTGCCGTGACTCATTGCTTGTTGTGATCAGGTTTATTGGCGTATTGATGCGCAGCTGTTGTGATCAGGTTTATTGGCGTATTGATGAGCAGCTGTGCCTGTCATTGCTCATCTGCAGGCTGAGTTCACCGAGATCAGTCTGGTGGCCCACGCTACCGGCAGCTACAGCGTGGACATGGAGGCCATTCGCAACGGCAACAAGATTAACAAGTAAGAATTACTGACCTACCACTGACACACTGCACCCATTACTGACCTACCACTAACCCACCAATAATTACTGTCCTACTACTGACACACTGCACTAATTACTGACCTACCACTCACACACCACTAATTACAGACCTACCACAAACACACTGCACTAATTACTGACCTACCACAAACACACTGTTCCAGTTACTGATGCACCACAAACACACTGCACTAATTACTGACCTATCGCTGACACACCAATAATTACTGACCAACCACTGACACACTGCACCCATTACTGACCTACCACTAACACACCAATAATTACTGACCAACCACTGACACACTGCACTAATTACTGACCTACCACTCACACACCATTAATTACAGACATACCACAAACACACTGTTCCAGTTACTTAATTACTGACCTACCACAAACACACTGTTCCAGTTAGTGATGCACCACAAACACACTGCACTAATTACTGACCTATCACTGACACACCAATAATTACTGACCAACCACTGACAAACTGCACCAATTACTGGCCTACCACTAACAAACTGCACTAATTACTGACCTGCCATTGACACACTGCACTAATACAGGCCTACCACTTACATACTCAACCAATTACAGACCTAACACTGACATACTGCATGACTTACTGACCTAACTAATTACTGACCTACCACTTACAGCACACATGCTGCACACACACATGCATGAGCACACACACACTGACTCTCACACAGCCACACACGTGCATACACACACACACACACACACACACACACACACACACACACACACACACACACACAGGCACACACATATATTCGCACATGGACACACACATTTTAGTCTTGTCCTCCTCTGTTGGATTTCCTCAGGTCTTTCAAACCGGACTTTGTGTTGGTGCGGAAGCACGCATTCAGCATGGCAAAGAACGGAGACCACCGCAACATTGTCATCGGGCTGCAGTACGCCGGCATCCCCAGTGTCAACTCCCTGCACTCCGTCTACAACTTCTGCGACAAGCCCTGGGTGGTAAGCAGCCAATAGCAATCCAGTAGGCATGTCAATGTGTGTGGAATCCAGTGGGCATGTCAATGTGTGTGGAATCCAGTAGGCATGTCAATATGTGTGGAATCCAGTAGGCATGTCAATGTGTGTGCTGAATGCTATAGTACTTTAGTCATTACTATTACTATGAACACATCACTGTGCTGCACGGTCAACCCCCAAAGCCAGCACATAAGCAACAGGGACAGAGCAGGGACAGGGACAGGGACAGGGACAGGGACAGGGACAGAGCGGGGACAGGGCCAGAGCAGACATCTCACTGATGTCTGTGTAGATTCTCATTCATCCAGGTCATGGTAGTCAAAGGAGCTAAGTTGTAAGCAACTGGACTTCTTCTTGAAGCTTGAAGACATTTCACTTTTCATCTAAAAGGCTTCTTCAGGTCTGGCCTGATGTTGGGAAACCAGGAGCTGTATCTCTGGATCACTGGAGGTGGAGCTGTAGACCACACCCCTCATTTCATGATGAAGGGTCACATGAGTCACCCGTCAAGGTGTGAATTGGAGTGAGAGTCGAATTGGAGAATTGGAGTTGTGGTCACATGATCCAGAGAATGAGAACTGACGGGTGACTCATGTGACCCTCTCCAAGATGAAGCCCAGTTGCTTACAACGTAGCTCCTTTGACCATCTCACTGATGTGACACTGACTCAGGACAGAGCAGCCATCTCACTGATGTGACACTGACAGCCTTTTTGCTGAATCATGTCGCAGATTTTGGTACTGCACTCATGGCCAGCTGGCCCTTCTGAAACTCTGATATATACTTTTTTTGTGATCAACAATTTTTACTGAGCAGGCTGTAATGAAATGTTGAAATGTAAATGTAAATGAAATGTAAAGGCAAATGAAATGTAAAAAAAAATTAAACGAAAACTATATACAACAGGGAAAGAGGGCTCATAAGATCACAGACTTTGCAGATGTACAGTTATCAGAATCAAATAAAAAAAAAACGACACTT
Source organism: Coilia nasus (assembly GCA_027475355.1). Lineage (NCBI taxonomy): Eukaryota > Metazoa > Chordata > Actinopteri > Clupeiformes > Engraulidae > Coilia > Coilia nasus. The sequence continues at coordinate 28,946,123 of CM050217.1, forward strand.
GCCATTTTTTAGAGAGGTCTTCTAGAACAATGTTCCAAGACGTAATTGTATGGGCTTTAGCTTTATTTGTTCTCACTGTGGAGCGTTGTAGTAGTATAATACTCTTAAAGTCAGAGACCCAGTTAAAGTTCATGGGTAGCTGGGGGTTAAACCAGCGCTTTAGAATGTTTTTTTTTTTTTTGAAACTCTAATAATTTTAATGGATCATGGCCATTTTAATGGATCATGGACATTAGCACCATCACCTCAGACTCCTTCTAAACAACTGACACCCCTCTAACACCCTTCCGAAGTGAGCAAAGAGGCCTCCGTCCACTTCACACGGGCAGCTAAAGAGCTTCAAAGCAGGGTGTGTGTTCTAGCGATAGTGCAGCTAAGAAGCTTTAGAGCAGGGCGTGTTTTAGTGCTGGTGCAGCTAAGGGGCAGTGGTGGCCTAGCTGTTAAGGTATTGCACCTGTGACTGTAGGGGTTCAAATCCCCGGGTCACCAGTAGCACCACCAAGGTACCCTGAGAATGGTACTGTCCCCACGCACTGCTCCCTAGGTGCCGTTGTCATGGCTGCCCCCTGCTCACGTGTGTGATGGGTTAAATGCTGAGGCTGAATTTCGTTGTGTGCACTGTGTGCTGTGGTGTGCCGTGTAATTGCAATGACAAATGGGACTGACTTTCACTTTAAGGAGCTTCAGAGCAGGGTGTGTGTTCTAGCAGTAGTATCCAGCTTGCCTTATAGCCTGCTAAACCAGCTCCTCATTATTCATTTCATTTTGTACAGAGGGTCTGGCCATGCTGCCATTGACATTAGGTAGCAGTTGTACAGTTGTACATTGTATTAGGTACCAGTCAATCCTAGCCAATCAGTGAACAGAGGGAGTGTGAGCGTGAGCGATGACATTGACTTTGTGTGCTACATTTGAATTGTAGTGAGTAGGCAGGGTAATTGCGTACGTGACGACCAAACATTAGCGATTGGGTAAAGGCAGAGCCACTTGTTTTAAACTTCACCAGAGTCTACACCTCCAGGAGGAAATCATTTCTCAATACAGCACTGCCAGACCTTCTGTACAAAATAAAAAATGAAGTACAAGGGGCTGGTTTACCAGGCTAGGCTTGCCTCAGGAACACGCTGCACCCTCCCGGCTGCAGGAATGTGGGAGAGGACCTTAATATATTATTAATAGCAACTGACGATGCAGCTCTCAGATCTGCAGTGCCGGATAACGCTTTTGTTGTCCTGCTAGTGTGTGTGTATGTGTGTCCACGCTGTGCTTGGTGAAGCTGGTGTCACATTAAGTGAAGCAGGTGTGACCTTATTAAAATGTGCATCGCAATGTTGGGTTGGGTGAAGTTAGTTTGTTAGTGGAAGGGATCAACATAGTACCTATTATCAGCCATTCCTATTGCTGTTTCACTTAAAATGAGGCTTTACCCGGTCAAAAAGAAGTCATCCCCGTTAAAATCGACAAAATCGGCTCCTGTAAACCTTTGGTGAACTTGTAACGTTTATTATTTTAAAATGATTTTGCATCCAAATGTCTCTCACCACCCAGCTGATAATAGACTTGCATACGCTACCTCATTAGTGTGCGTGAGTGTACCTTTTGCAGTGAGTAGTGGTCAATTCTAAACCCATTAGTGTTCCTCTGCGTCTTGATTTGTGACGCCGGAGTGACTGTGGCAGCCATCATTCCTCTTCTGCTGCTCTGCTCTTGTCTGCTGAGTTGTGTAACACACACACACCCACACACAGTGGTGTAACAGTGTCTGTTGAGCTGTGTAACACACACACACACACACACACACACACACACACACACACACACACACACACACACACACACACACACACACACAGTGGTGTAACAGTGTCTGTTGAGCTGTGTAACACACACACACACACACACACACACACACACACACACACACACACACACACACACAGTGGTGTAACAGTGTCTGTTGAGCTGTGTAACACACACACACACACACACACACACACACACACACACACACACACACACACACACACACACACACACACACAGTGGTGTAACAGTGTCTGTTGAGCTGTGTAACACACACACACACACACACACACACACACACACACACACACACACACACACACACACACACACAGTGGTGTAACAGTGGTAAAACCCTGTCAGGACGTGTATCAGCACACCATACTGTGTGACATCGATGGGAAGCTTATTACAATGCACATCCTCTCTCGCTTTCTGCAGTGATTTATTTATTTATTTATTTATTTACAAAGGCCCCACTGAGATATAATATTTCTTCTGCCAGGGAGACCTGGTCAAAATGGATGCCAGTATCACATGAAAATATGTCGTATATGAACACAAACAGGGACAGTTAACACAAGAGCCACAGTAGTCACACAGAACACAGCAAACACAAGCTGGCACAAACGCAGTCACAATACTCAGCTTCATGTGGTGCTTTCTGCTGTGTTGTGTGTATTGGTGTAAACTCTATGGTGCGTTTGTCCTGTGTTTTCTATTGTGTTGTGTGTTGGTGATGTGAACTCTATGATGATGATGCGTTTGTCCTGCAGTTTGTCCTGTGTTTCCTACTGAGTTGTATGTGGTGATGTAAGCTCTATGGTAATGATCTATTTGTCCTGTAGTTTGCTACTGTGTAAGTGATATGAACTCTATGGTAATGATGCGATTGTCCTGTGTTTCCTATTGTGTTGTATGATGGTGAATGGTGAGGTAAACTCTGTGATAATAATGTGTTTGTCCTGTGTTTCCTACTGTGTTGTATGATGGTGAATGGTGAGGTAAACTCTATGGTAATGATGCGTTTGTCCTGTGTTTCCTATTGTGTTGTATGATGGTGGATGGTGAGGTAAACTCTATGGTAATGATGGGTTTGTACTGTGTTTTCTACTGCGCTGGTGATGTAAACTCTATGGTAATGATGCGTTTGTCCTGCAGTTTGCTCAGATGACCAGATTGTACAAGCAGCTGGGGCCTGAGGAGTTCCCACTGATCGAGCAGGTGTACTATCCCAACCACAAGGAGATGGTGAGTACACTCACACACACACACACACACACACACACACACAAACCTCTACAAGAGCATGCCCTGCCTCTACAAACCTCTATACAGACAGACACACACACACACACACACGCACACACACACACACACACACACACACACACACCAACCACAAGGAGATGGTGAGCACTGGGGCCGTCCCAACCATCTGCTACTCCACGCTCCCACCCAGACACACCCCGGTGCAGAGCACACACATACACACACACACACACACACACAGACACAGACACACACACAGACACACACACATAGACACACAGAGTCTTGGAGGTAGCAGAGTGTGGTGTGGGCAGAAAAAAGAAGATGTACTCATCTTTAGGACCGCTAGCTTAGGACATTACGATGCTGGGAGAAAAAGATACGATGCAGTGGCAATCACAGCATGCTAAAACTGCAGAAAAATAAAACTAAAAATAAATGTACAGGTGGAGAAAATGTCCTCTGGCTCTGTGTATGTCTCTTGTCCTCCCAGAAGAGGTGCTGTGGTGTGGGGTTCAGCACAGAGCAGAGTGCAGCAGCAGTGGGACTGCAGGTTCTGAATGAGAGCAGCGTACACACACACATACACATACACACACGCACACATACATACACACACACACACAGCGTACAGCCACATTTACACACACACACAGCATAAACAGGTGCTCATAAATATGCACTCATCTCCATATAGGCTGCAACAGATAACTCATAACTCTGCCCCAGTGTTCATAGTTTATGTGCATGCGTGTGTGTGTGTGTGTGTGTGTGTGTGTGTGTGTGTGTGTGTGTGAGTACGTGCAAGTGTGCGTATGTGTTTGTGTTTGTCTGTGTATGTGTGTGTATGCGTGCGTGTGCGTGTGTGTGTGTGTGTATGTGTGTGTGTGCGAGTTTGTGAATGTGTGTGTGTGTGTGTGGGTGTTTTTGTCTGTGATATTTGTGGCATTGTTTATGACGTATTTTATGTAGCACTGTCAGGAGCCGGTTGGCTGCTGTGTTTAGTGTGAGAGAGACTGCTCAGACTCGGCCATGAGGGAGGCATCTGGGTGAACTAGCAGTCTGGACACAATGGGCTGCTTCTACATGCAGAGCAGATTAAATGTCTCACACACACACACACACACACACACACACACACACACACACACACACACACACACACACACACACACACACACATACACACTACTACTACTACTGGGCATCTGGACACAATTGGGTGGTGCTGCTACGTGCCGAAAATATCACAAACACACACACACACACGCACGCACACACACACACATTGTTGGACCTCCAAAACTGAGCGTGAGCTATTGATTATGTGTAGTGGTGTGCGTGTGTGTGAGTTGAATGCAAACAGAGGGGCGAGGCAGGGCATGCTCTTGTAATTGTGTAGAGGCACGACATGCTCTTATAGGGGGTTACAGAGGCAGGACATGCTCTTATAGAGGGTTACAGAGGCAGGACATGCTCTTATAGAGGGTTACAGAGGCAGGACATGCTCTTATAGGGGGTTACAGAGGCAGGACATGCTCTTATAGGGGGTTACAGAGGCAGGACATGCTCTTATAGGGGGTTACAGAGGCAGGACATGCTCTTATAGAGGGTTACAGAAGCAGGGTATGCACTTATAGAGGGTTACAGAGGCAGGACATGCTCTTATAGAGGTTTGTAGAAGCAGGGTATGCTCTTATAGAGGGTTACAGAGGCAGGACATGCTCTTATAGAGGGTTACAGAGGCAGGACATGCTCTTATAGAGGGTTACAGAGGCATGACATGGTCTTATAGAGTGACATGCTCTTATAGGGGGTTACAGAGGCAGGACATGCTCTTATAGAGGGTTACAGAGGCAGGACATGCTCTTATAGAGGTTTGTAGAGGCAAGGCATTCTCTTGTAATTGTGTAGAGGCAGAACATGCTCTTATAGGGGGTTACAGAGGCAGGACATGCTCTTATAGAGTGACATGCTCTTATAGGGGGTTACAGAGGCAGGACATGCTGTTATAGAGGTTTGTAGAGGCAGGGTATGCTCTCATGTGTAGAGTCAGTGCATGCTCTTATAGGGGTGTTCAGAGGCATGTGCATGTAGTGATGTGTAGAGACAGGACATGCTCTCATTCAAACAGTCACAGACTCCCCGTTACCAGCCCCGGCAGATGGGCTTCCCTGGGAGACGTGGTTCTGCCTGAGGTTTCTTCCTAGAAAAACAGGGAGTTTTACTCGCTGATTCCTGAGGTTTCTTCCTGAATTCACGCAAATCAAACAAACAGGGAGTTTTTCCTCACCCCTGTTGCTCCCTGGGGACACTAACAACCGACTGCGCCTAAATGAACTTTTCTCATCTAGCGCCACTGGACTACAAAGATTGCTGACTAGGGCCTACAAGGACTGCCTACCTGTGTTCATGCAAGAGTCAGTCTGCTACTGTCTTTATCTGATCCGACACCACTGAACCGCAAGAAATGTTGTCTTGTAACAACCCTGCTAAACTGTAAAGCACTTTGAGCTGCATCTTGCATGTATGAACTGTGCTATACAAGTAAAGTTTATTATAGAGGGTTACAGAGGCAGGACATGCTCTTACAGAGGGTTACAGAGGCAGGACATGCTCTTATAGAGGGTTATACAGAGGCAGGACATGCTCTTATAGAGGGTTACAGAGGCAGGACATGCTCTTACAGAGGGTTACAGATAAAGGATGTGCACTTATAGAGGGTTACAGAGGCAGGACATGCTCTTATAGAGGGTTACAGAGGCAGGACATGCTCTTATAGGGGGTTACAGAGGCAGGACATGCTCTTACAGAGGGTTACAGAGGCAGGACATGCTCTTACAGAGGGTTACAGATAAAGGATGTGCACTTATAGAGGGTTACAGAGGCAGGACATGCTCTTATAGAGGGTTACAGAGGCAGGACATGCTCTTATAGGGGGTTACAGAGGCAGGACATGCTCTTATAGAGGGTTATACAGAGGCAGGACATGCTCTTATAGAGGGTTACAGAGGCAGGACATGCTCTTATAGAGGGTTATACAGAGGCAGGACATGCTCTTATAGAGGGTTATACAGAGGCAGGACATGCTCTTATAGAGGTTTGTAGATAAAGGATGTGCTGTTTTTAAAGGGTTGTAGAGGCAGGGCATGCAAAAGAAAATGAATAGTATACATGTCTAGGTCATAGTAGTCAAAAGGGCTACTCTAAGCAACTGGACATCTTTTGGAGCTTGAAGACATTTCACTTTGCATCCAAAAGGCTTCTTTAGTTCTGATCTGATGATGGAGAACCAGGAGCTAT
>CM050217.1:28957500-28965000 GCA_027475355.1 Coilia nasus
CCACACTGAAACACATCACACATTAGGTTAAGAGCCACACTGAACCCCATGACGGGAGGCTAGGAGGCTTTTATTCCTAGTGCTCACTCCTGCGGTTGAATACAGGTGTGAGGAGCTTACATGAGGCTAGGCATGAGTGCTGATTCACTGCTGTGCTCAGGAGATGTGAGCGAGGGCCTAAATCTTCCCCAAACACCTGCTCCGTGCACACACAGCAGTTCCCCTGTCTCAGGTGTGCAGTGCAACGCAAGACAGCCAATGCATTACAGCCATACAGCACACACAATACACAACACAATACAGTCAATGCCTTACAGCCATAAAACACACACATACAGCCAATTCCTTACAGCCAATGCAATAGATAGCAGTTGTCATGCACACACAACACAATACAGTACACACACAAACACACACACACACTCATGCTGTTGGCCTGTGGTCCTGCAGGTACCGCATGTGGTTCAAAACAATGGGACACACACACACACACACACACACTCACACACACACTCATGCGTTTGGCCTGTGTTGTGCAAGTACCGCATGTGGTACAGCACACACACACACACACACACACACATAGACACACATGCATGCACACACACACACACACACACACACACACACACACACACACACACACACACACACACACACACACACACACACACACTCATGCTGTTGGCCTGTGCTGTGCAAGTACCGCATGTGGTACAGCACACACACACACACACACACACACACACACACACACATAGACACACATGCATGCACACACATACAGACACACACACACACACACACACACACACAGTCACACACACTCATGCTGTTGGCCTGTGCTGTGCAGGTACCGCATGTGGGTAGACCGCTGCTCAGAGGTGTTTGGCGGGCTGGAAGTGTGTTCCGTGGAGGCGCTGCACGGCAAAGACGGCAGGGACTACATCATCGAGGTGACAATGCCCACACAGTACTGTCTGTATGTGTGTGTCTGTGTTTGTTTGTGTGTGTGTGTGTGCGTGCATTTGAGCCTGTCAGGTGCCAAGGTGTGATGCTGAGGTAGTTTTTCTATGTGTGTGTGTGTGTGTGTGCGTGTCTGTGTGTGACAGAGAGAGAAAGAGAGAGAGAGAGAGAGAGAGAGGTGTGATCGCACACTTATGTTATCCACTCTGCTTTAACTCTGTTAGCGAGTGTTAGAGCAGGTGTTTGAGAGTGTGACACACACATAGGCTTCGTGCACACATTTATATACAACTCACTTTCTCCAAAGACTGAGAAATATGAGGCAAAAGTTTTACTTTATTGCATAGTTCTTCCTCTCTCTGTCTCTCTCTCCCCCTCTCTCTTGCTCTCTATCTGTCTCTGTCTCTGTCTCTTTCTATCTATCTGTGTGTGTGAGTGTGTGTGAGAGGAAGAGAAAAGTGTGGTTTAGAAATCTGAGGAACCCGTCTAACTTTATACTGTCTGCTAAGCACACTGATGCACACACACACGAACACACACGCTCACACACAAATCACACACTGATGCACACACACACACACACACGCACACACACACACACATTATGTACTTCATTTGATTCCACCTCACTGGTCAACATCATTAGAAATCAAATGTTCTGAATAGTCCAATAGATTAATGCAGCCCAACAATTTATTATGAGTTTTTCCAGTTCATGGGTAAAGGAAAGATCGTTTCCAAATCAGCATTCTTCCACACATACACACACACACACACACACACACACACACTCTTTCACACAAACACACAGGCACCGACTATGCTGTGCTACGCTAGCTAGCTGGCTTCCAGGCCATTGCTACGCTGTGCTATGCTAGCTGGCTTCAAGGCCACTGCTACATTATGCTACGCTACTCTATGCTACGCTACTCTATGCTATGCTACGCTAGCTAGCTGCAGCCCTTCAGCACATCAGACTCAGATTTATGCAGCCATGCAGGATACTTAGGGCTGTCAACACCTCAACATCCTCTAAATATTAATGTGTGTGTGTGTGTGTGTGTGTGTGTGTGTGTGTGTAGTGTAGGGTGACCAGATTTCCAGAGTCTAAAACCGGGACACTGTGTGTGACGTCATGCGCGTGCACATTCTCTTAGGCATTGTCGTGTAGTAGTCTAGTCTGCTATCGAAGAAAACCGTTAAAACACGGCCGCTGCAAGATACATTGTAACATTGACTGTGAAGATTTCGCAGAGCGCACCTTCCATTGTCACTCACACACACACACACACACACACACACATTGACTCCGAATTACTGGAAACTTCATTAGGCTTTAATTTAACAGTTTTGTATATGCGATCGCTGTAATTTGGGCAGCTTGATGTGGTGTTGGGTGGAAACCGGGACATTTTTGCGTCCCGACGGGCTTCTGTCGGGACTCGGGACACGCGACTAAAAATCGGGACTGTCCCGGTCAAACCGGGACGTCTGGTCACCCTAGTGTAGTGTGTTTAGGATGTGCGTGTGTGTGTGTGTGTGTGTGTGTAGTGTGTGCACAGTGTAAGTATAGGTGTGAGTGTGTGTGTATTGTCCACTGAATCACCGTCTATCACTTCATAATAAGCGAACGTGAGAGGCCCTGACTGTCAGGTCATGTTTACAATGGAGCACACACACTCGTCTCATCACACTCCTCTTAACAAGACAGAATGCTGTGTGTTAGTGTGTGTGCGTGTCTGTGTGTGTGTGTGAGTGTGTGTGTGAATGTGTGTGTGTTGTAGTGTCTTGAAAGACCGTATGTTCCATCACTATGACCTAGTTTATTATTTCAGAACAGGTATTGAGACAGGTATTCTTATCCTGTGATCCATCTCCCCATGGTGCAGGTCTATTTTACTCCTAAACTCGTGTCTACAGAGGGCTAGTTTCCATCTTTTCACCCCAGTTTGGGTTGTGTCCTGTTGTTGGTCATTTTAATATGCGAATGGAGATTGAATGATGTCAAACTTTTACAGGTGTTGTAATTCTACAGGTGCCTAATTCTACAGATGCCATGAATAGTGGCAGATTGTGTGTCAAAAAGTAACAGGAGTATATGTGTGTTGAACAAATATTAGGAATGTATTGGTGTGTATTACTGTGTGTCCTGCTTCATGCCTTTGATTGTATGTGTGTGTGTATGTGTGCGTGTGTGTGTGTGTGTGTGTGTTAAATTGTAGGTGGAGGGCTGCTCCATGCCCCTTATTGGGGACCAGCAGGAGGAGGATCGGACGCTGATCGCTGAGCTGGTCGTCGCCAAGATGAACCAGACTATCCCTCGCTCCACACACCCCTCACCAGTGCGCTCACAGGTACACACACACACACACACACACACACACACACACACACACACACACACACACACACACACACACACACACACACCTCCTGTTACCTGTTAGCTGTTGTCACTACTGTACAGTCTATGTGCCTAAGACCTGTGTGTGTGTGTGTGTGTGTGTGTGTGTGTGTGTGTGTGTGTGTGTGTGTGTGTGTGTGAGAAAAGGGGGTGGGTGGGTGGCTATGTTTGTGTGTCTCTCTATGTGCATTTTTGTAGTTGGTTTTGTCATCTGCTGTGCCCTCTGTGTGTTTTTGTGTGTGTGTGTGTGTGTGTGTGTGAGTGTGCGTGTGTGTGCTGAGATGAGATGAGTCATGTTAACGGATGCACTCCTGCTGCTAGAAGTGGGGGCAGAGTGGGAATTATAACATTCTGGATTACATAACCTGTTTGTCACACACACACGAGCACACACACGTACACACATTTCACACTGTGTCACACAAACAAACGTGTTCGCTCTTTCTCTCTGTTGCTCTCTCTCTCTCTCTCTCTCTCTTTCTGTCTGTCTTGTTCTCTCAGATACACACAGACACACATGCACAAACACACGCCCAAACAACCTACAATATATAGTAACTGTGAATCACTAAGTTGTCAGAAGTTTTTTGAAGATGCTAAAAAAAAATTGAGAATTCTGAACAAGAGCGTACTGAAAGCTGATAGGACCAAAGTAGACCAAACTCTCCGTCTCTGTTTCTGTCTCTGTCTCTGTCTGTTTTTCTGTTTCTTTGTTGTGTGAGAGGGCTTTGGTCTGTAAAAAAGATAAAAATAAAAATGATTTGTATTTTTTGCCATGTGCTGCCTCTGCGCACTGGAGAGTATTTACGAACATGCTGAGCTTTTTGCTGAGCAATTTGGGTGTTATTGCGCCACTAAAGTAAAAGGTTACAGTTTCTGGATGCATAATACAACCCATGAACCCGTGAATCTGTGTGTGAAAAAGTAACAGGAGTATATGTGTGTTAAATAATATTAGGAGTGTATTGGTGTGTATTACTGTGTGTCCTGTTCCATGCCTTTCATTGTGTGTGTGCACGTGTGTGTGTGTGTGTGTGTGTGTGTGTGTGTGTGTGCACATGTGTGTACGTTTGTGTGCACGTGTGTGTGTGTTCATGCGCGTGTCTGTGTGTGTGTGCGTCTGTGTTGTTTGTGTCATCAGTGAGAGTGTGTGAGTTTGCTGAGCTGTAGAACTCCATAATGGCTGGGAAGCATCAGGGCCATCATTCACATCGCTCCCCACACAGTAGGGTGACTTACTGCAGTGACACACACACACACACACACACACACACACACACACACACACACATAAACACCCACATACACACACACACACACACTGTCCTTCTTTAGATTAATGGTGTGAGGAAAGGTGCTGTACCAGTTTGAGATGTAAATATACCTGATTCAAAGCAACGGAAGCAAGAGAATCGATGTGTCTTTGTGCGGCCTATGCGGAGCCTGTGGTGCGCAGACATCATTAATCTATCCCAAACATCGTTAATCTCTCCCTGATTCCTGTAGCACTGTCGTCATTAGCACTGATATGTGGCTGTATTAGCACATTGGCTTACAATGGCTAAGAGTAAAAATTACTGAGTGTGACGGTATCAGTGGTTAGCTGACCTCTAACTGCAGTATCAATCATGTCTGCTTCTCTCTCTCTCTCTCTCTCTCTCTCTCTGTCTCTCTCTCCCTCCCCTCCTCTCTCCCCCCTCCCTATCCCTTTCTATCTCCCTCCCTTTCCCTTTCTCTCTGTCTTTCTCTCTCTCTGTGTCTTTCTGTCTCTCTCCCTCAACCTTTCTCTCTCTCTACCTCCCTTCCTCTGTGTGTCTCTCTCTCATGTCTTTTCTTTGAGTAGCCCCCTGTGCAGAAGGCTGTATCTCCGCAGCCAACTTCTCAGCAGCGTGTACCACAAGCTCAACAGCGCCCCCCAACACAAGGTAAGGAACTGCAGGCAACATGTAATAATCTTTAAATAAAATAAACATCTGTTGGTTTTCCCAGTTTGAGTATTTGTGTTTAGGGAAGTGCTGAGGTTATGTGAGTGTATATCCCCTTGCTTTGATGCTCATCAATCATAATATCACTGAAAAGAGAACTGAATGAGCTTTAGTTTGCACAGATTAAGGAGATATAATCATTTAAAAAGTGCTCAATTTTTTCTTGTCGACCCTGTGTGTTTTTAATGCCAATGTGTTCCGTGTCCTCGCCCCTATTCACCCCCCCCCAAAGGTGCCTCCTCACCCAGCTCCTCTGGGGCCCCCAGTGCCCCTCGTCCCGCCCCTCCCTCCCAGCCACGCCCCTCCCCACAGGGCCAGCCGATCCCCAGCCAGACCCCCCCCACCTCCGGCACTCCTACCCCCCAGACACCACCCCAGCAGCCGCGCCCAGCAGGAGGCCCCGCGAGGCCAGCTGGTCAGGGGCCCCCCCAGCAGCAAAGGCCTCCCCCAGCTCAGAGCGGAGCTGGCCGGGGCCAGGGAGGCCCCCCGCAACCACAGAGGCCCCAGGCAGGGGGGCCCCAGCAGCAGCAGCAGCGTCCACAAGGGGGTGCCCCAGCACCTAAGCCAGCGGTGGCCCCGACACAGCAGAGGCAAGGCCAGCCGGCCAGGCAAGCCAGTCTGGGGGGACCGCAGCAGAGAGGACCCCCCCCAACGCAGGGGGGCCCCAGGCCCCCCACCACCCAGCAGCCACGGCCTGCCGCCCCAGGGCAGAAACCCACCCCCCCTCAGAAGCCCAGTCCTGACCACCCAGCACTGAAGTAAGGAACACACACACACACAGACCAGTGATTGACAGTCGCCCATGGTTACCTACTGTCACCCCTGGTTACCAGTCAGAAAAAAATACTGTATGGGATGGGTTTGGTAGCCTGGTAAACCAGCCCCTCGTTCTTCATTTCATTTTGTACAGAGAGTCTGGCCTTGCTGCCGTTGACATTCATGTATTCGGCTCAAGCAAATCCGAGCCAATCAGGGAACAGTGGTTGTGTTCTTGAGTGATGATGTTGCCTTTGTTTGCTACATTTGAATTGTAGTGTGTAGGTAGGCTAATTGTACACGTGATGACCAGACGTTAGCGATTGGGTAAAGGCAGAGCAGCTTGTTTTAAACTTCAGCAGAGTCCACAACTCCAGGAAGAAATCGTTTCTCAATGTAGCAAGGCCAGACCCCCTGTGCAAAATGAAACGAAGCACGAGGGGCTGGTTTACCAGGCTATGGGTTCGGTGGGGCTGGTTAAAAATATCGCACTTTCAAAGTTTCTATTTAAACACAATTTTATACAAAAATACAAAAATGTCCAAAGGGCTAGCATATCTGCTGAAGTCCTAAATTCAAAGACATCATTGGTTGAATGACTGGAGTGAAGATGCAGAGAGAGCATCTGAGGTAATGGCAAAAGCCTATTTATTCTGAATGATAGGCTGGTAGGCTACATAATAACAGTTCTGGCCCAAGACATAATAACTAGCCTATTCAATAACAGTCCCCGGTAAACTGCTATGCGTAAAGGCACCATAACATTTCTACACTTTGCATTTGCTGTTAATTTAACCTGAGAAGGCAATGATTAATCAAAAGCATATTTTTTTGATTTAATAATTTATTTATTACAAATAGGCAGGTCATGCAGTGGGTTGTGTTTAAATTTGTATTAATGAATATTTGTCATTTGAGTTGTCAAACTGAAAAGGTAATTGACACAGATACCTATGAGTGCATGCACACACACTCACACACAGAAGCACACACAGAAGCACACACAAAAGCACACACACAAAAGCACACACACACACACACACACACACACTTATAGCCTTTGGAGATCACTGATTTCATGGTGATTTTTAAATCGATGATTTTGGCAACAAAGATGATAATGATTATGATGATTATTATTATTATTATGGTGATTATTATTATGATAAGTATTGATGATGATAATGACGATGATGATGACGATGATGATGATGATGATGATGATGATGATGATGACGATGATGATGATGATGATGATGTTGTTTTAGTAGAGTTACTGTGCAGTTTGGAGAGACTGTATGACATGAGAGAAGGAGACCCACCAGCAGTCACTATGCAACTATTACCAGAGCATTATTGTTACTAAAGAACTATTACCAGAGCATTATT
>CM050217.1:28967500-28987500 GCA_027475355.1 Coilia nasus
GAAATGGTCAAATGTCAAATACCAAGTCAAACAGTAGTCAAGTCATTTGATTCACTGTTAAATCTGTGATACCGTCAGGTCAGGTGAAGTGGCTTCAATTGAGACGTCTCTGCACTCACGACAGACATTTCTAGGTGTGGTCCACCATTATAGTTCTGGACATAAAATTGTCACACACGCACACAAACACTCAAACACACAAGCGCTGAAACACCCAAACACACACACGTCAGGCAGGCCTGTGGTGAACTAGCAGACATACAAATACAGCTTTGTGAACGCGCTTTTCTTCCACGTGCCGCTAACTAGCCGTCGTTTTTCCTTCACCATTTTAGTGATGTCACTTGACCTTGCATGGACCTTTAGAAGGCTGCAGTTGTGCCCTTACGCCCGCTTGTACTCCCCCGGCTGCCCTGCCCTTGCCCCCACCCCCTGTTCGCAACGTCGTGCTTCCGGTCGTGATGTCATGGCTAGACTGTCCTAGTGCTGGTAGGTGTCCGTACGTGTGTGTGTGTGTGTGTGTGTGTGTAGTTTTCTTTCCCGTGAGATCGCTAGTGCTGCTGCCACCGCTGTCCCCTCCTCTCCTCTCCAACCAAAACCACAAAAGCCCCGCTCCTGTGACCCCCTCCCCCTCCCAGAAAACATGCCTTACCATAGACACGTACGCAAGACTCCACCCAGTCCAAAGCACGCTGTCTCAGGGATATCCTGAAGATTGTCACACGGGGCAGGCATTGTCTTTAATCAGGTCTTCCAGCCCCAACTCCAGTCCCAGCAATTCCTTTGATCTACCACTTGAGCGAAGAAACGCACATTTGCATTCATTGGTCTCAAAGTTGGAATATCATTTCCACAAGAATGATAGCATGAGACGTGAAATGTAGACGTTTTGCACACGAGACGAAATACACCACTGCTATACTTGAGTGAAGGTGATGCATGCGCGGGGGGTCGACGCTGGCCTGGGCACCAGGGCAATAAGCACAGTGGTGGCGTGCCTTCGCCAGCCTCACGAGTCGTTGTGTGTCTTAGACGAGCGAACAAACGCACATACGTGCGAGAGGCCAGCGCCCCACCACCCCCCTCCAAGCCAAGGATTCATTACTGAATGTTCTCATGAAGCACACGATGCAACACGAGAGAAAAGGTGCTTCACGAGATTCATTAGGTGTTTCGTCATGTTCAAATATTACCGTATCGTTTTTGAAAACTTCTGCAAACCTCCCCTTGCAATGTCCCTCAGACTACCCCAGGCCCCCCCCAAACACCAACCTACCCCAGCTGCCACCTCCCCCCTCAACACCGAACTAACCCAGCTGCCCCCCCCCCCCCTCCATGGTGAACTCTCCCAGGGCCCCCACCTCCCTCTCCATGTCAAACTCTCCCAGGGGCCCAAGCCCCTCTCCTGCTATTGCGGGCATGGAGAAGTCTTCCAGAGGAGAGCTGAGCGTGGAGATGGTAGTAAGTGACCCTGGGCCCTGTCAGATAGGGTAGATTAAAAAATCCTCCACCCCCAGCCCACCCCCCTACCACCAACTCTAGCCCCACCCGCTTGTGTGCGCACCAGCCTGTCATGACCCCCCTCTCGGCCCCCCACCCCCCCAGCCCCCCCAGTGGTGAAAGGTGTATTAATGTGTCAGTGTCGTAACGTAACCTGTAAAATACCAAATAGAAGTGATGTACAGATGTGTGTGGGTGTTTTGGAGAATGATGCAGACCTGTGATGCTTCTGCTTACGTTGCTGTTTGTTAGTTTGTGTGTTTTTCTCTAACCTGCTTGCTCTGCTTGTCTGTGTGTCCTTGTATGACTGGTTATTGTAAAAGTGAAGTTAAATATCACTTTTCTATTGGCATTTATAATTAAATCTTCTGTGCAACTGTTACGTTTTACTGCTAACGTTGGTCTAGTTTATTGTCTGTGATTTTAAAGAACTTGGAACTCTTGTTAGACTTTTTCTTTTGAACAGAATCAGTGGCAGATTGTAATCTTAATCTATGTTTAGGATTTCTCCGCGTGTCCTGCCAGTAATTAAGTGTCATGAGATTTCTCAGTGTGTAGGTGTGTGTACACTGTAAGCTGTGTGTGTGAAGAGGCTCAGGTAAACCTTATAGTTCCAGTTTGGTCAGTTGAGGTGAATGGGCTCTGTGCATTACGAATGATATTAGGCAAATGTGACTTGAGTATTTGGGATGAGAATGAGTAAAAGGTGCTTGTTATCGCCTCCACGGAGTGGAAAATGACTATGAGAGAAGAGCCTGATCCTACTGAAAATAGTGCAATCTTCTTGCTCACTGGAGCGAGCGACATGCTGTTCATCTTCTTTTGTGATTGGGCACACAAATTAACCTGCCTTTCACTCTCTCCAAGTGCTCATCTTCCTTTTCCTTTCCTGGCATCCCAGAATGAGTGTTTACAAGATGTATTTTATTTACCTTCTTTTACAGATGTTTATTCATTGTGACTATATATTGACACTCATTTTTAAGGATTTCAATTTCAATATTGTTACTAATTCTTTTGAATGGTTTTATCCGTCATTGATGGTTTGAATTTAATTAAAATATATATTGTCTATCGTTTCTGCCTGCCTGATGTATAGAGATATTTATTCATCTAAAAGATAAAGAGACCAAGAGATAATATTAATACAAATGTAAAATTTATTATTGTGCAGCGTTGAACTTCACTGAAATGCAACCTTGATGTGATTGTAATTGTAGCTTAATAATTGTGTGAAATGACTATGCTATCGCAATGCACACATCCTCAATAAAGTCCGTCAACAACCCAGGAAGGGAATCTGTGGTGGGTGTAGTTTGTGTTGGCTGTGTGTGTTTGTGTGTGTGTGTGTGTGTGTGTGTGTGTGTGTGTGTGTGTGTGTGTGTGTGTGTGTGCGTGTGTGTGTGTGCGTGTGTGTCTGTTACCTGTGTGTGTTTCCCCCTGTCAGGGCTCAAAAAGACAGGTCACGCCAAAGGCCTCCATGATGCTCCAGTTCTCCTGGAAGGCTAGGGTAAAAAAACTCACTTTGTTAACTCACAAAGACATTTAAAATGTATACAGTAGACGAAGAAGTAGACTCAGAAGTCTTTAGTGTGCTCCATCTTTGGTCCAGCTTTAGAGACCTGCAGCATCTAGACCCTGCAGATCGAGCCATGTGTTAGCCAGTAGGGCCAGAGCTTATGACAGACAGACTACACAGCACCTTATACTGTCAGTATTATTTATTAGTCAGCAGGGGCAGATTCTACCCCTGGACAGGCAGGTAAAATCGAGGCCTATGTTAGCCGATAATAGCAGAGCGTAGGACAGGCAGACCAAACCATGCCCTATATTAGCCAATAGGGGTAGCGGCTTGGACAGGCAGACCAAACTGTGCCCTATATTAGTCAGTAGGGGCAGATTCTATCCCCTGGACAGGCACATAAAATCGAGGCCTATGTTAGCCAGTAATAGCAGAGCCTAGGATAGACAAACCAAACCATGCCCCATGTTAGCCAGTAGGGGCAGAGCACATGATGGTATTTGAGTAATAATAATAATCTCCTTATTATTTTACATTCCTTGATTATGTTTTTGTTTTGTAAGAATTCTTCAAAAATCAGAGTCACAGCTTTATAAGTGAGATCCTGTCTGCCGCTCTGCCGATATCTGTGTCTGTGTGAGATATGAGGTCTGAAGAGCTGTTATGTTCCATTGTATGTCTTTGCCCAAGCCATTTGGTCACATCAGGGATTTAGGAAGTTTGTGAATTAACATACAGACAAAGCTGGCACCTACTCTGATCTGATGAGGAAGACACTGTATTCTGTAGTACATAACAAAGACATTGCATATTCATTTTGGGGTGTAACCTTGGGTACAGAAGAACCACTGCTGGAGTCTTTTGTCATCGTCCTGTCATGTAGTGTCATCTGTGTGTTAGTCTTTGTTTCCTTATTGTTATGAATAAACCTTGTTCCTGATTTTCAACCACTAGGCTGACTTAGTCTCCAAATTCACCTAAAAGTAATTTATTGGAGAACAGACTGTGCCTTAAGGTCCGTTCACACCAAGAACTATAACGATAACGACAACTATAACTACAACGATATGGGCGTCCACACTGAAGAACAACATTTTAATGGCAACGTTCTAGTCGTGATTTAAATATCTGTATAACATGACGCCCTATGATGTTCTTATGAATTCTGATTGCCTGACAGTGCTTTTATAGTTTAGAAAATCGCTCTGAAAGTAATCGATATTGAACAATATTGTCGAGCCTGTCGTTCTTGTCGTTGTTGATATGTGAACGGCACCATTCACTAAATGATTTTTCTATTCTATCCCCTGGACAGAAAGACCAGATTAAGCCCTATGTTAGCCAGTAGTGCCAATGCCTATCGCCTGGGCAGGCTGACCAAACCATGCCTTATATTGTATTAGCCAGTAGGGGGAGAGCCTAACCCCCTGGACAGGCAGACCGAGACCAAACTGGTGGTCAGGAGGAGGGAGCCTGAGAAAGTGGGGCAGGTGTGCTAGACAAGTCATTCTAACAGACAGGTGAAGACAGGTGATTGGTCAGGAGTAAAGGATAAAGGAGGGGCAAAGCATCATGGACTTCCTGGTAAAACATGTAATAAAACCTGGTAATGTAATGACTTCCCGATAATGTAATAAAGTGCATTTCCTAATCTAACAGTGTTACATTATTGGGAGGTTATAACATTATCAGGTTAGCCTTCATTTTCCAACACCTGATAATGTATTAACATCCCCGTATTGGAATAACTTCAGTGTTATAGTAGCAGGCCATCAGTCTTGGGGTCCAAGTGGTAAAGCCTTAAGGGATCCAGTTAGCTCTACCTTTGCCCTGCTGCTTAGCTATGTGGATTCATGAGGTTCTACACACCCCTCTGCCACACACTGTGTGTGGGGTGCTCTTAGCTGGGGCTGTGACCAGCACATACTTGAGGAGTCCACTGCTGGGGCTGTGACCATAGGCGTATCCATGGGTGGCCTTGGATGGGCTTGTGAATGAGGCTCACCCAATCAAGAGTTTGATTGACTAGGGCTAGGCCCACCCTTGTTATGATTTCTGGCAACTCCTCTGGTTGTGCTCAGCACATTCGTAAGGAGTCCACTGCTTCGCATCTTGCCCTCACACACACGTCCCCATAAGTAGTGGACTGCTCGTCAGACACATGTCCCCATAGGGGTCGGACTGCTACAAACACACATCCCCATAAGGAATGGACTACTATACACACACACGTCCCCATAAGGAATGGACTACTATACACACACACGTCCCCATAAGGAGTGGACTGCTTCACACACACGTCCCCATAAGGAGTGGACTGCTTCACACACACGTCCCCATAAGGAGTGGACTGCTTCACATACACGTCCCCATAAGGAGTGGACTGCTTCACACACACGTCCCCATAAGGAGTGGACTGCTCCACATCGGCACTCACACACGCGTCCCCAGACGCAGGTGAATTATGCATGTCTTAGGCACACTGCAAATAGCACCAGCGCCTCAACTGACTGTCTAAAGGGGAGATAGAGGCAGAAGGAGGAAGGGAGAAGAGGGAGATAGAGGCAGAGGAAGAGCTGAAAGAATGGGGGTGGGGAGGGAGATAGAGGGACAAAAAAGAAGAAGAGAGGAAGGGAAGGAAGGATGGAGAGAGAGAAAGATAGACGAAGGGAGAGAAGGAGGGAGGGAGGGAAAGAGGGAGAAGGAGGGAGGGAGAGAAGTAATGAGGGAGATAGAGGGAGAAAGTGAGAGCAGGAAGGGGAGGAGAGGAGAGAGGGTGAGGAGGAGGGAGGAAGAGAGTGAAAGAGGAAGAGAGAGAGAGAGGGAGGAAGCAAGTGAGATTTGGAAGGACAAGCTCTGCAGCAGCGAGTCTGAGCTCAACTTATGACCACAGGGTGGCGCAAGTCTGCAACATTTTCTCCTGTTCAGAGGAGGAGGAGAGCTACCAGGCACATAAACACATGCACAAACACACACACACACACACACACACACACACACACACACACACACACACATACACACACACACATTCCCTAACATATACACTCTGAGCCATGTGTGTCTGGCTGGGTATTAAACAGGTTGAGGTTAGTGAAAGTATTCTGATAGGTGTGTGTGTGTGTGTGTGTGTGTGTGTGTGTGTGTGTGTGTGTGTGTGTGTGTGTGTGTGTGTGTTGTTTGTGTGTGTGCAAATAAATAAATACATAGTCAAATAAATAAATACCCTGCAGATGTCTGTGTCTATATATACAGAGGAAGAGAGAGGGGGCGTCAGAGTGTAGGAGAGGACAGAAGGAGAAAAAAGAAGTGTGGAAAGATGAGAGAAAGAGGAATGAAGGAGAGAGTCATGGTTTGGAGAGGTAGGAGAGAGAAAGAAGGAGTCAAGTCAAGTCAAGACATGGGGGCATGAGGAAGGAGGCATAGAGGAGGCATAGCGAAGGCGAGAGAAAGAAGGAAGCATAAGGAAGGAGGCATACAGGAGGAGGCATAAAGGAGGAGAGAGAAAGAAGGCATAAAGGAGGCCAAGAGGAGGCATAAAGGAGGCAAAGAGGAGGCATAGAGAAGGACACATAGAGGAGGCATAGAGGAGGCATAGAGAAGGAGGCATAGAGGAGGAGAGAGAAAGGAGGAGGCATAAAGGAGGCCGAGAGGAGGCATAGAGGAGGCATAGAGAAGGAGGCATAGAGGAGGAGAGAGAAAGGAGGAGGCATAAAGGAGGCCGAGAGGAGGCATAAAGGAGGCATAGAGGAGGCATAGAGAAGAAGGCATAGAGGAGGAGAGAGAAAGGAGGAGGCATAAAGAAGGAGGCATAGAGAAGGAGGCATAGAGAAGGAGGCATAAAAAAGCCATAAAGGAGGAAGCATAAAAAGGCATAACGGAGGAGGCATAAAGAGGAGACATAAAGGAGGAGGCATGGGCTGATTCATGATTTATGCACAGTTGGTGGTGAGATGTGAAATTCTCAGCTCTAGGCTATTCATAGATTTGGACAAGCATGTGTGTGTGTGTGTGTGTGTGTGTGTGTGTGTGTGTGTGTCCATGTGTATCCATGTGTGTGTGTGTGTGTGTGTGTGTGTCCATGTGTGTTTGTGTTGGGAAGTACTTCAGCTGGTGATACCTGGCTTACCACTGTGTTGCATTATGTTCGACACTGCGCTGTGCTCCCCTTACCAACCTGTGTCTCTGTGAGATGCAGCTCTGCCCAGTGGAGTCTCCTCATCAGAGGGCCTCCTTACACACACACACACACACACACAAACACAGACACACACACACATATCCAACACACACACACACACACACACACATACACAGCAGTCTGAATGTCTGTGCTGTGTTGTGCGGGTCTGAATATCTGTGCTGTGCTAAAGTGTGTTGTGCAGTCTGAATATCTGTGCTGTGCTGAAGTGTGTTGTGCAGTCTGAATATCTGTGCTGTGCTGAACTGTGTTGTGCTGCACTCTCTCCTGACTCTGCTGAGCGGATTGGAAGCGAGGCGAGCTGTTGAGGGAACAGGATTTTCTCGATGTGAAAAAAACACACACACACATGCACACACACAAACACATGCACATACAAACACACACACACACACACACACACACACACACACACACACACACACACACACACACACACACACACACACACACACACACACACACACACGTGTGGATGTGAATAAGTCATGAAAACAAGGCAGTGCGCGTGAGGCCGCCAGCATCCATTATCATCTATTAGTCATCATATCATGACAGGGGGTGGGGGGGAGTGGGCCCTCGCCTCTAATCTGGACCCCGTCTGTCATCTAGGGGTGTAGCTGTAAGCAGCAGGCCAGTGTGTCAGTGAGGAAATGCAGAGCGTCATTTCCCAAACATTTGACATCCTACATTTTTATAGTTAAAACGACATACTTTTGTTCACTTTTTTAACTAGTTCAAACTGGTGTTTGCTGTTTTCACAGCGCGTTGGGTGTGATGATTTCATAATGAGACAGAGTTATATAAGAATATCTGGTTCTGGCTCCGCCATCCATCTGTTGTGCCTTTCCCACGCTGCCCTGGTGGTGTGTGTGTGTGTGAGTGTGTGTCGGTGTGTGTGTGTAAGTGTGTGTCGTTGTGTGTGTGAGTGTGTGTCGGTGTGTGTGTGTCTGAGTGTGTGTCGGTGTGTGTGATGTACCCAACCCAACTGTCAGTCCTCTTCAGCTTACACTCCTCTTGTTTTATGTAGATGAAACTGGGCCACTGTTCCATAGATGAGGCCTAGTCCTGGACCAGAAGGGGCCACTTTTTCATAGATGAGGCCTAGTCCTGGGCCAAGAGGGGCCATTTTTCAATCAATCAATGAAGCCTAATCCTTATAGTCCTAATCCTGGACTGAAAGACAATTTTAGTGAGAAGATATACTGTCCTGCGGCTTGTCAGGTGATCACTGCTAGTGTATCTGATGTCTTCTGTCTGTGTCATATGTTTGGTGTCCTGTGATTGTGACTGTACTGCAATCCTGCTGCAGTTGCCTCTTGGAGACAATAAAGTTATCTACCCCTACTAGTACTACCAGTACAACTAGTACTACACTGGAAAGGATGGGGTCTACTACTGCTATTACACTAGAGGGGATTGGCTTTACTACCACTACTGCTACTACTACTACTACTACTACTGCTACTACTACTACTACACTGGAGAGGATGGGGTCTACTAATACTACTATTACACTGGAGGGGATGGGCTCTACTACTAATGTAAGCGTAGCGTGAAGTTCTCCCAGGAAGACGTAATGCGCGTCATCAATTAGCTGTCGTCCAATCAGCACGTAACATCTGTCTTTAAATACGTCATCTTACCTACCTGCTTTGCTGCTCACAGGTGTATTCCGCGGTTCGCCCTCCTCCCACCCCAGCATCCATCCAAGGGTCCTGTCCGTGTCCAGTGGGTCCTGACGATGATGTCTAATCCGCCGTGCCTCTTGATCGATCTTTTGATGTCTCTTCTACATCTGCCTCTTCTCTGGCCTCCCGATGTCTCCTCTACCTCGGCATCTCCACTGATCGACCTCGGATTTCTGGTCTCCTCCTTATCCTTCCGGATCCCTCCATATACTCACTCGGGATTCCAGCTACAGCCCCTCCATGAACAGTTCAATTCTCTGCCACATACATTGGGGTGACACTGCTTTGTTCCCGGATGTTGGATTTCCTGTCACATGGGCGACAACCTGGACTCTATCAGCTCATTGAGCACCAGTTCAGCCTCAGGCAGTTAGGCTTTCCCCCTAGAGACGTGGTTCTGCCCAAGGTTTCTTCCTCATTAAGAATATTTAGGGAGTTTTTCCTTGCCCCTGTGCTCCGGGGGGACCCAGAGTTGTGCTCTGTTTCCCTTTTCAATGCCTTATGTATCGTATTCAATGTTTGTTATGCATCATATGTTTCTGAAAGTTCATTGTTTACTTTTTGATCACCACCAGTGGGTCCTTGTCCTTTTGTCAGGGGGTATTACTATTATGCCCTGCCACTACTACTAAAGTCAGCATCTATTCAGTTTTCATGTTTTATTGATCAGGACAAAGGACAGGACCTATGCCAAAGTTCATTGTGCCATATCGTTACATGTAATCAAATAAATTATTATTGTGTTACCATATACTCAAAGTCTTTCTGGTTGAACTAATACTACACTGAGAAAAGATGGGCTCTTTCAACTTCGGCTGTCGGTCTGTCTGTCTGGATTAATGTGCCGTAAAACGAGATCTGACGAGATTTGCTGGTGTCTACATGAGTGGAATATAAGTGTCAGCTATTAAATCAGAGAGCGAGATTATGCCAGCTGTCGATTATATTGTATATATGTGTGTGCGTTTGTGTGTGTGTGTTTGTTGTGTATGTGTATGTGTGTGTATTGGATATGTGTGTGTGTGTGTATGTTGGGTATGTGTGTGTATGCGTGTGTGTTGAGTATGTGTGTGTATGCGTGTGTGTGTGTGAGTGTTTATCTGTGTGTGTGTGTGTAAGGAGGCCCTCTGATGAGGAAACTCCACTGGGCAGAGCTGCTTCTCACAGACACACAGGTAAGGACAGCCAGCCAGCCAGCCAGCCGAGGTAAAAAAGCTTCATACTTTAGTGTTTTTTGTTCTGCATAATGTCTAATAACAGCCTTGGGCCTGAGGCACCACACTAGACAGTGTCACCTGGTGTGTGGACCCGTCCTCTCTGCTAGTTAGCATCCTTGCTCTGATGTGTGTTTATGTGGTAAGACAGATACCAGCTATCACCCTTGCCCTCATGTGTGTGTGCTGCTGTGATAGCCTAGCACAGGTATGAGTTAGCATCCTTGCCATTATGTGTGTTGATGTGATATCCTAGCACAGGTAGGAGTTAGCATCCTTGCTCTGATATGTCTTGATGTGCTAACACATGTATGAGTTATCATCCTTGCTCTGATGTGTGTGTTGCTGTGATAGCCTAGCACAGGTGGATCATGACATTAGTAGCAGGTGCAGCAGTCAAGCTCCCTGATGCATGGGGTACACACACACACACACACACACACACACACGCACACACACACACACACACACACACACACACACACACACAGGTGTCAGAGGCACATGGGTGCCCTTAAGCGTTTTTAAATGGTTATGGCTATTAGTGTTATTAGCCCCATGCCAATGCCTCTGGCCCTGAGGCCTCAGGGTGTATTCATAGAGACAGTGTGTGTGTGTGTGTGCCTGTGTGTGTGTGTGTGTGTGTGCTTGACTTTGTCTCTCTTTATATGTGTGTGTGTTTGTGTATGTGTGTCTGTGCTTGACTGTCTCTCGCTCTCTTTCTGTGAGTGTGCATGTGTGTGTGTGTGTGATTTGTGTTTGTGTTGGTTACATGAGCTTGTGGGTTATTGGATACATAACTGCTGTTGTGGCCATGACGGTGAGCTAAAGCTGCTTTGCAAAAAAAAACGCCACAATCCATTACAGATGAATAACACCAATGCCATTACAGACGAGTAACACAAATGCCATTAAAGATGGGGGAAATAAATGAGATGGGTAATATAACTGCTCGCACTGTCAGGTTGGTCAAAGCCCTTCCTACTGAGGGCTCCATTCCCACTATGAATGGGGTTAAACGGATCTGTTCAAGTCATTAAAGTCCGGAACAAGTGGTGCTGGAACCAGTGGTGGGTACGGAGAAGAACTCGTTATCATCTGGTTTGTTTTTCAGTGCTGACTGTGTGAATGAGCCGCCTGTCTGTCAGTCCCTCTGCCTGCCTCTGTGCTGCCGTGAATGTGTGAATGACTGGCCGGTCTGTCCGCCCTTGCACGACATGTGAGTGGCCTGTCTGTCTGTCTGTCTGTCTGTCAGCATGTAAACACCACAGAAAAGCAAAAAAAAAAAAGCCTTCCAGCCTTAGCTGGATTCCTCAGACAGCAGGCACTGGGTGTGTTCCAATCGCGGAGTGGTTGTTCCCTACCAAGTATGCTGCACGGGTACTCAGCCATGTTAGTTGGAATTCCACTCCATAGGGCGCTACTAAGTGCACTTCCAAGGGAACTGCGCAGTGTGTGTGTGTGGAGGAAGCAAACATGGCTTTATGTCACTTCTTCTAGAAGGCTAAACTGACTTGTGAACACTAGCATTCCAGTGCTGCCATTATAGAGACTTTGTTATGAGTAATGTTAGCATACTTTTCTCTTTAATGACTGGCACAATCATTATTTGATGGTCAGTAGTCCACTACACAAACATGCCAGCAGTTAGGCTATGACCTAAAGTGGGGTTAAACTCTGACAACATCTTACTGGTAAGTGCTGTGTAGAGATTGTTGCAACATTTGTTGAAGAGGACAGGAAATACGCCCCCTTCAGACTCAAGATAGTTTTCAGTATTTTGTAGATTGAGTTTGTTCATGAATCTAGTTTTCATGAAGCCAGGCTTCATTATATCAACATCAGACTGGGATCAAATGAAACTATTGAAGTGATCAAGCTCCCTTTGAAGATAAATTTGATACCCAGTGCAGTAAATAGGCAGGAGATTTTTACGCTTGGAGTCCAGCAACTGCTCTCCAGATGGAGAGGGGGAGAGAGACACAAAGAGACACACCGTTAGCATGCTAGGCCAATGTTAGCATGTTTACAATATGTGCTTTACTATAGTTGTATAACAAAGATACCGTTCTTATCATTATATATTACTAGGGCAGAGCCCGTAGAAGATGTGCAAGAGTATAGGGTGAATGCTAAACAGTTATGATACAGTAAACAGGGTATGTTTCATGAAGTGACATGAATAGGTGATTGTAAGAACATAACATTGATAACTTGCGAAATTGTTTGACTGAAAGTTATGGGTTGTAAGTGTATAGGCTATTTAGGATGGCTATGATGATAACATTTACCGGTAGCCTACATCTTGCCACGGTCTATGGCATACATAAATACATTTTCACTGAGTGACTTGTCAGGTTTTCATTAGCCACTCTTTTGCGATTGGAAATTTTGGAATTTTGGAATTTAGATGTAAGAAGTTCGTCTCTTCTACGTGTCTACGTGTCATTGTAGCCTAGCGTTGTGAGTCCTACCAGCCTGGTGTCGTCATTGCTACGGTCAGAGCAGCGTTCAAGACAAAATGGAATACGGCCAGAGCAGCGTTCAAGACAAAAGGGAATCAAAGCTTGTTTGACCGATATCTGGCATTTTTTGTCCAAATAACACGAAACTTGGCACTGCAGACACCCGTAACATTAAGATGACACTCTCCCAATTTGAGATCAGGCAGATGAGCAGTTATGCGTGGAACACACAAACACACAGACAGATGTTTCTTGCATTAATAGATAGATTCAATACATTTAAGTTTCCTTTTATACCTAAAATATGGTATTATGTAAGTTCCAAATGTAAAGTACATTTCATTTTATACCTAAACTAAAAGATTTAGTAAGTTTTCTTGGAACCTAAAATGTAGAATTATGTAAGGTTCCTTTTAATCCTAAACTATAGTACTAAGTAAATTTCCTTTAATTCATAGATTTAAAATCTATTCATCTTTTTTTCTCAAATAGATATTGTATCTGTTTGTATCATTGTATGTCAGCTTTGGCAACACTGCTCTAGTGAGTCATGCCAATAAAGCTATTATTGAATTGAATTGAGAGAGAGACAAACCCCTCTGCTGGTAGTGCCCATGCTCTACCAGGGTTTGCCCAAGTACCTCCTCCTGTGCAATAGCCACAATGTGCATTGTTCAGTATTCCCATCCATGCCCTCTTCACCACATATTATTTCATTAGTATTTTTCCTTTGTATATACCCCCCCCCCCCCCCCCCTTTGTTCTCTTGCTGTTTTTTGTACTTTGTACCTTTTGTACTTGACACTTTCATACTCGTGTCTTGCACCTTTGTGGACTAGCTGCTTAATTTTGTTGTACAGGCAACTGTTCAAT
Organism: Coilia nasus; assembly: GCA_027475355.1. NCBI lineage: Eukaryota > Metazoa > Chordata > Actinopteri > Clupeiformes > Engraulidae > Coilia > Coilia nasus. The sequence goes on from CM050217.1 coordinate 28,980,967, forward strand.
GACAATAAAAGTCTTGAAGTCTTGAAATGGACAGATAGGGAAAAAGGAAAAAGAGACAGAGAAAGAGAAAAACAGAGACAGAGAGAAAGAGAACAGACAGACACACACAGACACACAGAGAAAAAGAGAGTGAGAGAGAGAGAGACAGACAGAAAGAGAGAAAGAAAGAGAGACGGAAAGAAAGAAAGAGAGAGATCCAACAAGGGGGCAGGAGGAGGACAGGAGCAGGAGGGTGATTTCTGAAGCATTCCAGCAGCTCTGTGGAAGGGGGATCACCATGCCAACAGGAGGATGCTATGCTAATCCGCTGGCGTGACCGAGCACTCCCATCTGTGCATCCAGGCAACAGGGCCCAGTGTGAGTGTGTGTCAGTGTCCATTCTCTTGTCGACACAGTGGACCCAGGAAGTGTGTGTAGGTGTGCGTTCTCTTGTCCACACAATAGACCCAGGAAGTGTGTGTAAGTGTGCAATCTCTTGTCCACACAATAGACCCAGAAAGTGTGTGTAAGTGTGTGTTCTCTTGTCAGCAGGAAGTGTGTGTAGGTGTGCGTTCTCTTACCTCAGAAGTGGAAATGTGTGTGGAAGTGTGTGGTTGAACTGTGTGTCGGTCCTCTGTACTGCTCAGTGGAGGTGCTGTAGTGTGTGGGTCCGAAACGTGTGTGTGTGTGTGTGTGTGTGTTTGTGTGTGTGAGAGTGTGTGTGTCTGTGTGTGTGTGTGTGTGTGTGTGTGTGTGTGTGTGTGTGTGTGTGTTTGTGTGTGTGAGTATGTGTGTGTGTTTGTGTGTGTGAGTGTGTGTGTGTGTGTGGTGAAATATATGACTGGTGCATTGAGGGAGGTCTACCAGGGCTCATAAAAGGCATGTGTGTGTGTGTGTGTGTGTGTGTGTGTGTGTGTGTGTGTGTTTATGTGTGTGAGGGTCGATTTTAATTAGAGAATGGATCAATGCCGACCGCCCCTTGACCACTCTGACTACGGCTCCAGAATGTGGCCTTGCCGCTGGTGTCACATGTTGAGAAACTCTGCTCCCGGTGTGTGTGTGTGTGTGTGTGTGTGTGTGTGTGTGTGTGTGTGTGTGTGTGTGTGTGAGGTTTGAGGTCTCTCCTCTCTGGAAGTGTGTGTGGGCTTTAAGTAGACCATCAATCTTCATAACTGTCAGAAGCTTCGCTCCTGCTCAGGCTGATGGGCTCATTTCATGATCAGCTGGCAGCAAATAGCAAAGCCACACAGCCCGTTTTAAAACCAAACAGAAATGTCTCATCCACCTCTCGTCTGATACTCACACCTCAGGACCTGCTGACATACACTACACCCTACACACACACACACACACACAGAAACACACACACACAGAAACACACACAGAAACACACACAGACACAGAAACAGTCACACACACATATGCACACATGCGTGCACACAAACACACACACACTACACACACACACACACACACACACACACACACACACACACACACACAGAAACACACAGAAACACACACAGAAACACACACAGAAACACACACAGACACACACACACAGAAACAGTCACACACACATATGCACACATGTGTGCACATACATACACACACACATACACAAACACAAACACACACACTCACAGTAGTGAAAAGTATTCTTTTTCATGGTCTGCCTGTCTTTCTACCCCCCCCCCCCCCCCCCCCCCTTATAGTTTCCTATGTTTCTCTCTCTGCCCCCACCCTCCTGCCCCCCCTTACGTACTTCCTCTCTGTCCTTGTTTCTTCTTCCCATCATTTCTCTCTCTCTGTTACTCACTCTTCTACGCTTTCTCTCACTCTCTCTCCCGCTATCTTGCTCTCTCTCTATCCCCCTCACTCCCTCGTTCTTTCCCTCTATTTCTGTCCCTGTTTTTTCCTCTTTCTCTTTCTCTCTCCTCCTCTCTCTCCATCCCCCTGAGAGGAATGCTGCATCTCTTTAATGAGGAGGGGAAACTTCCCCATTTTTCTACCAGGCCAGATGAGACACACACACACATACACACACACACACACACACACACACACACACACACACACACACACACAGCCGAGACAAGATGATCCACTTAACAAATCTGCACCCTCACAGCAACGTAGCAGCACACACACACTAACACACCACACACACACACACACACACACTAACAGACACACAGACTCTCTCTCTCTCTGTCCTTCTCTGTCTCTCTCACACGCATACACACTCACAAACACACACACACACACACACACACACACACACACACACACACACACACACACACACACACACACACACACACACACACACACAGGCAGGATTAAACCTGATCCAATGGTGATCTGATGGGAGGTGGCCCCCAGAGGCCTGTGTTTGGAGTATGGCCTAAGTCTGTGTTTAGCACTATTGACTGGAGGCCAGGGCCGGTGTGTGTGTGTGTGTGTGTGTCTGTGGTTTTATTGATTGGCTCGTGTGAGTCTGTGATGTTATTGATTGGCCATTGACATCTTGTAACCTCTGACCCCTCCACTCCATCTTGTGTGGTGAAGCATGCCACAATAAGAGACAGCGTTGCCTCCGAGAGACTTAGAGATGAACACAGGAACACAGATACCCATTATGAATGGACACAGCCCTACGCCATGTCTGTCAATAGACATGAGTGTGCACACATTGTGACCTTTTATACACACACACACACACACACACACATTGACCCTGTGTACATCTTATTTTCCTACTGAGGTTTGTAACACATATTCTAGTTGTCAAACACACTTATAAACACACTTACACACATGCACAGTTTTCATGCACTTCATGACCTCCAATTACTGCATCCCATTGTACCAAACACCCCACCACCACCACACCCCACCCGCCCACACACACAGAAACTCATTTTATACAAGCATACAGTACTCCAGTGCCTTGTCACTTATATTGATGTTATGTGTTTATGCGCCGCTTTAGTCTACTTGTTAATAGTAATACTAATAGTTTACAACAATAATTTATGCTTTGACGCAGTTTGTGACAATAAATTATGGTAACAGCTACATTATAGCATAGCAGCTAATTCTGTAATGGGCTGTAAGGCAGTAACTTTCCTTGTGTATGACAGAATAAATGCTCCCGAATGAGGCTCAAACATTTCCTAACAAGGCTCAAACACTCCCTTGCCACCCCAAAATAAACACCCCTAGACCACCATGGCGTGTGTGCCTTCTTCTGCAGGGCGAGATGAAGGTGTAGTAGTATCAGACTCTGGTGATGTCTTGGAGGGATTAACGGTGTAGTCGCTGACTCTGGTCAGATGCTGGATAAGTTAGGAGAGTAGTGTCTGATTCTGGGATGTTGATAATTGAGCTCAACAGCCAGTCAGACCACACTGCTCCGGTCAGCGTTTTTGTAGAAGTGTGCTGATGCTGGAATAGTGTACGATGAGTTGCTCTGGGCCATTTGTTTGCTTCCTGTTCCTGTACAAAGCCAGCTCTGAGTGCCAGCAGCAGAGATTTCAGAGATCACACACGGAGCTGTCACACACAGACGTGTAACTGGATGACAGGGAGGAAAACAGTGTGTCAAAAGTCTCGGAGGAGCCTTGCTAGCGATCATCCTTGTTAGCCATGTTCTGCTGAGAGGGCTTCTCAGAACAGTGATCTGAGGCCATGTTTCTTTCCTTCAAACACAAAGCGAGGCTGTGCAAGGCATTGTGGGATATGAGGAGCAAAGGGCAAAAAGCATGCATCATCATTCACTGTGAATGAAGGGTGGACCTTGAGAGAACTCTGGACTTTTGGATAGCTTTGTCTGATGCAACATCTGGCAAATGCACCTTGCCGAGGGCGAGTAGAAGACAAATGTCCTCTACCTAGAGTGAGTCCAAGAGTTTTGGATGAATTGGGAATCTGCTGAATCTGACCAGAATCTAACAGGTCAGACAGGTAAACTATTTCTGAGGCTGCCGCTGTGAAGGTTTTATGAGACTGAAATATGGTTCTTTTTACATTACATTACACTTGGCAGACGCTTTTATCCAAAGCGACTTACAATAGAGGAAGCGACTTACAATAGATTCTGTGTGACATCCTGCTTCCTGAGGGTCCTGTTGTGTTTTTGTGAAACCGGAATATGGACTGCATGTGGACCTAGTTCTGGTGGACCCCACTGGCAGCTGGTCTCTGTGGTAACTGGAGTCTGGACCAGATGAGGTCTGGATTCATGTTCAGACCTTGATGCCCCCAAGCAGTGTTGAGGGGTTTGTGGATCAGGCTAGTTTGATCAGGGTAGTCCTTGAGCCCTTGTTTTGGATTCACCAGTGCAGAGCTGCATTGCACCAGAGCTGATGCCACATGCATCCCGTTTAGCCCTAATCCTGCACCACCCCCCAATATTAGCCTGCTGCAGACTGGCCATCACCTACTGGGTAGTGCCTACTGCTTACTGCATCATTAGGGAAGCCTTGATGCAGTGTGTGTGTGTGTGTGTGTGTGTGTGTGGTTTTTTTATATAGATTGAGAGTTTGTGTGTGTTGTAAGAGTGTGTGTGTGTGTTTTTTATATAAATTGAGAGTTTGTGTTTGTTGTAAGAGTGTGTTAGTGTGTGTGTGTGTCTGTGTTTATACGGTGCACGTTTTTCTTAGAAAAATTGAAGTGCATGTTGAAATCAGTGCTAGTCTGTTTGTTGCAAGGTGTGTGTGTGTGTGTGTGTGTGTGTGTGTGTGTGTGTGTGTGTGTGTGTGTGAGGATGTGAGGTGGTCTGGAAAGGAGTGGATCTATGATGTCCAATCCCTCCCTCTTCCTCAATCTCATCATCCAGCATCCTCTGTCTCTCTCTCTCTCTCTCTCTCTCTCTCTCTCTCTCTCTCTCTCTCTCTTTCTGTTTCTCTCTCTTTTCATTATCCACAATATGTAATTTCCATGCTTTCACAAAAAAAACAACTAAAAAACCCTTCAGAAAACCTCTCTGACTTTCTCGATTCTGCTTCTTTGAGGTTACCATGGCTACCAACGTCAGTATGCACTGTACAGTCACAGGTTTCAAAGCAGCAGCATAAACACACTGAGAGGACTGAGAGCACCCTTCACTCCAAAGCAATATAGAAATGTTGCCAGTGCTTTGATGTTGTGTGTCTATGGCTTGGAAACTGTAAAGACCCTGGAAAAGTCGAGTAGACCACATGTATCCAGATAGATGGATGGATGGATGGATAGATAGATGGATGGATGGATGGATTGACAGATAGATAGACATCTTCCTTGAGCAGGTGGAACAACAAAACCTGCTACTCCACTTAAGCCAGTGAACATTTAGCTCATTTACCTCCCCTACCACTACAGTTACAGTTGCTTAGCAATTGAAATGACTTGTAATTACAAAATCAGACGGGATCAATCAAAACTCTTCAAAAACAATCAAAGTTGCTGTTTCATGCCATGTTTAAATGGCGTTATTACAGTTTTTCTCAATTGGTTTGGTACATTTCTCACATCAGAATTGAAATTCTCAAAAGTTCTTGTTCAATTGTCACATCATCAAGCCATTTGTGCAGATGAAAAAGGCAGTTTCTCATTGCATTAAACAAATTGCAAATGCTTTTGTCCATCCATGCAAATGATTGTGTACAATTCTCAGTTTTTTCGTACATTATCAATTGCTTTTGTCATGCTAATCAAAATGCTTTGTTATGGGAATCTATCAAATAGTCTCACTCCCCAAAACATTTAGGTTATACTTCATCATATAAGTCTTCACATGCAAAATGATTTACCAAGCTATCATAACATGTCAAGCACATTTCTATACATTTCCATAAGACATTTGTAAATATGATCTAAATTGGTAAATTGCTTGAATCTAGACTGTCTCTAATGAAGAGGGTTGATCAACCAATGATCAACAGTTTTCTGAATGAGTTCAAGGGAGCATCTCATGAACAATCTACTGGAAAGTATATAACCAGAGCACAATACAAAGTTACAATGTCTGACAATGGAAGGACAAGAAAATGGACAACAACAGGGAGAAGGAGAGGAAGAGGGGTGAGGCTGCATGGTGGAGGATTTGGAAGAGGATGGATTAGGCACTCCAGAAGATGCTATCCACGCTGCCGGTGTCATGTGGGTGAAAATTCGTGGCCTGACAGACGACAATGTGAAGAAGCTGAAGATCAGGATAAGGATTTAGAATTTAGGGAGATGTTCATATTTTTTTGTTTACTTACTGCATGACCTATGTTTATATTTTTGACCTATGTTTACTTACTGTATTTTACCTTTGTTCTGTCCAGTACTGTCTTTTTTTTCTTTACGCACTGCAATGTCAATGTCTGCCAATAAAGAAGTCATTCTGTAAATGTGAATCTTGTCTTTTACAATCAATCTCACACATATACATTATATGAGATGAAATGTACAACACTTGTCATCACACCTAAACCACATTTTACATCAAAATGTCCCTTCGAAGTGCACTATTCAATTGCCAACATGACTAATGAATTTGACTGTCTTATCCGTACACAGTGACAC
>CM050217.1:28992500-29055000 GCA_027475355.1 Coilia nasus
ATCAGACGAGGCCATGGCAAAAGGCTGCAATGAGACCAAAAACAGCTGTGTGACCTGATACTCCCTCAATCCAGCCCCCCCCCTTCCCTCCAGGCTGCACCAGGAGACCCATTAATTAGAAAACGCTCTTCACACGCCCAGTGCTCTTAAAGGCACACACGCCCTTCAAAAGACCAGCTCGCCTAAAGGCACACACATCACTCTCCACCTGCCCAGCGCTCCTAAACATACACACACCACTTCCCACCTGTGGCGACACCAGCTCGTGCGCTAAAATAACATCTGCCTGCTTCATTACTGCAGAGGAGACAGACAGCAGGAAGAGAGGAGGAGAGGAAATCAGACAAGATGGAGGGCTATTAGGAACAGCAGAGAGGAATAAAGCAGAGCAGATGGAGGGATATGAGTTAAAGCAGAGATGAATAAAGCAGAGAAGATGGAGGGATATGAGTAACAGCAGAGAGGAATGAAGCAGAGAAGATGGAGGGATATGGGGAATAGCAGAGATGAATAAAGCAGAGAAGATGGAGGGATATGAGTAACAGCAGAGATGAATAAAGCAGAGAAGATGGAGGGATATGGGGAATAGCAGAGATGAATAAAGCAGAGAAGATGGAGGGATATGTTGTGGGGTGCATTGCTAGGTGGCTGTGATGGGGGGCAATGATGAGGTCAAGTGGTGGGTGGCTGTGCTAGAGGGCTGTGATGAGTGGAAGTGATGGATGGTAGAGGTTGGTGGCTGTGATAGGGGTAGCAGTGGCGGGGGGGGGCGTGTGATGGGGCGGAAATGGGACTGCAGGCCCACATGTTGATTGGTGTGTATGTCACTGCAGCTGTGTAGGAGCACAGCTGTAACTGCGAGATGGCAAGATAATTACCACCCTTGCCCCAGTCCAATTACCCCCCCTGCCACCAACCACCACCCGCCCCCCTGCCCCAGTCCTCAAGAGCACATATCACAGCAACAATTAGTCCAGCTGTGATTGAGGTGGGATACACACACAACAAACACTGCAACCTACACGAACACTGACAGGCACTCTGGGGTGCTCACATACATATGACGGGTGTATTTGCCCTTTGTATGTAAAAGGCAGCATATTACAATTCTAAGCACTACAATTATAGGCAATTATTAAAATTCATCCTTCTTTACATTAACTTTTAGTTGCCATGGATACGGATACATAAATACTGTGTATGTGGGGTGGTCTGCTGTGGTGTGTGTGTGTGTGTGGATGTGTGTGTATGGGGTCGGCTGCCGTGTGGATGTGTGTGTGTGTGTGTGTGTGTGTGGGGTTGTCTGCTGTGGTGTATGTGTATGTGTATGTGTGGAGAGGTCTGCTATGGTGTGTGTGTATGTGTATGTGAGGGATGGCCTGCTGTGATGTATGAGTTTGGGGTGGTCTGCCGTGGTGTGTGTGTATGTGGGGGGTAGTCTGCTGTGGTGTGTGTGAATATGTGTGTGTGTGTTTCTACCCTGGTGTGTGTGTATGTGGGGGAGCTTAGTGAGGTGTATGTACTGTACGTCTTCTTCTAGCCGGTTGGGAGTCTTTGATTCCAGAGTGTAATCTGACTCACCACTGGAGCTAGAGGACATGCCGAGAATATTGATCCACTAAAGCCTGATCCTCTCTCCACACACACACACTCACACACACACACACACACACACACACACACACACACACACACACCCTGGGTGATCACAGAAGCCTGATCCTCTCATTGGCACCTGCTGGATGTGTAACACTGCATCGATCCTCAGCCAGCTTCACACACACACACACACACACACACACACACACACACACACACACACACACACACACACACACACACACACACACACACACGCACACACACGCACACACACGCACGCACACACACACACACACACACACACAGCGGTCTTTTTCACTCAAACACGCACACACATGCTCATCCACACAGAAAAATATACCCACATACAAATGCACACACAAGCACACACACACACACAAACACACAAACCCTGGCTGATCTGGGCTTCCTGATGGCTGATCTGGGCTTCCTGATGCTCCCTCACCCTTACACACACACACTCACCCTTACACACACACTCACCCTTACACACACACACTCACCCTGGGTGATTTGGACCTGATGCCCACCGTGCTGAACGACACTAAACCCAGATGGGGCTGGACAGATGGGACGTGGGCTTAACCAATGGGGCCTCAGTTTGCCAACTGGCTTAACCAATAGGCTTTGAGTCTGCCTGTGGAGGAGAGGGAAAAGCAGTTAGTCAGCTCAGTCTGAAGAGCATCACACACACTTGCACGCCATGTGCCAGGAAGGGATTCCTATATCTCTGAACCCACCTCAACATTCCCATCCCTCTCTATCCCCTCACCATTCCCATTTTTTAAACTCATCCCAGAATTCCCATCTCTCTAAACCCATCTCAACATTCCCAACTCTCCTCTATACCCCTCCCCCCCCACATTCCCATCTATAAACTCATCCCAGAATTCCAGTCTCACTGACTATTGACAGTGCCACAGTGTGTGTGCTTGCATGTGTGTGTGTATGCATGTGTGTGTGTGCGCGTGTGTGTGTGTGTGTGTGTGTGTGTGTGTGTGTGTGTGTGTGTGTGTGTGTGTGTGTGTGTGTGTGTGTGTGTGTGTGAGTGAGTCTTTGTCTGTGTATGTTTGTCAGTGTGTGAGCTAATGTCAAGTAAGGCCTTAAGGTAATGTAAGGTAAGGACTTTTCGTGTTCTGTCTGCTTACTCACTCCACTGAGGTGGCCACATCTCATTAGTCATGCTGGCTGGGTGTGTTTTTGTCTTAGTGTGTACTTATGTGTGTGTCAGTGTGTGTGTGTTTGTGTGTGTGTATGTATTTGTAATATTGTGTATTTATGTGTGTGTGTATGTTTGTAATAGTGTGTATTTGTGTTTGTGTGTATTTGTAATAGTGTGTATTTATCTGTGTGTGTGTGTTTGTTGAGCAGCCGTGACAGTTGTGCGATGGCTGGGAAGGTGAAATGGTGCTAAGAGGTGGAGGACAGAGTGGCCCTATTACATTTGTGCTAGTGACAGCAGTCTGGGACGAGAGTATGTGTGTGTGTTCGCATGCGTGTGTTTGTGTGTGTGTGTGTGTTTGTGTGCGTGCACGTGTTTGTGTGCGTGCACGTGTGTGTCTATGTGTGTGTACATGTGAAGGTGCATGTGTGTGTGTGTGTGTGTGTATGTGCACGGGTATATCTGTGTGTGTGTGTGTATGTGTGTGTGCATAGAGGCAACAGTGCAGAGAAGGCCATGCTTTACAAAGTGAGAAGGTCCTCCTACTCAGGATAAAACTCTTCCCTGTCCACCTTTATCTGAAGGGACCGGGAGCTGCAAGCATCAGCCCATGGGAGGGCAGGCATGAATGCATTGGCCAATAGGAGGGCAGACATTTATACATCAGCCTATAGGAGGGCAGGCATGGATGCATTGGCCAATAGGGAAAGCAGGCATTATAGGGAAGGGTGCGTCGGCCAATAGGGAGGCAGGCATGCACGTATCAGCCTATAAAAAAGGCAGGCATGAATGCATCACCCTATAGGAGGGCAGGCATGGATGCATCGCCCTATAGTTAGGTCAGGCATGCATGTATCAGCCTATAGGAAAGTCAGGCATAAATACATCTTCCAATGGGGAAGGCAGGCATGGATGCATCGACCTATAGGGAGGAAGGGCATAGATGCATTGGCCTATAGGGAGGGCGGGCATGGACACATCGGCCTATAGGGAGGGCAGGCATGGGCAGAGGTGAACTGTGACACAGACTAAAGTCTGCATAGCAATAACTAAGACCAAACAACACAAGCACACAGATGAATAAGTGAGTAAGCAAATGTGCAGTCAGACCCCTGAGAAACAGCCTGTCTCATAGCCTGCCTCATATAGTGCAGCATATAAAAGCCATCTTATTAACAGTGCCTGCCCACACAGTAGTAGCATTTATCTTAGAGGGAGAACAACACAAAATGAATAGCTTCATGCAAAAGAGCACAAAGCAAAGCAAACAAATAAACAAAGAGGAGGAATGTTTGTGTGTGTGTGTGTGTGTGTGTGTGTGTGTGTGTGCGTGTGCATGTGTTTGCATACATGTATGTGGTTGTTTGTGTGCATTTGTCTGTGTGTGTATATGTTGTTCTCTCTCTCTGCATGTTTGTGTTCCTGTGTGTGTGTGTGTGTGTGTGTGTGTGTGTGTGTGTGTGTGTGTGTGTGTGTGTGTGTGTGTGTGTGTGTGTGTGTTTGTGTGTGTGTGTGTGTGAAGAGTCCTTTGTTTCAGGCAGGGCCTGTAGGAAGGCGAATGAGTGCGAGGCAGAGAGAGGGGCCTTGACTAACAAAGAGAGGCCTGATTCATTCAGTCACACCACCGCAAACAACTAGCTATGGATAGCAAGACAAGAGTGAGAACAAGGGACACAATAATTATTCACCGATTGGCAGGCCTGATTGACAGGCCGGTTTGTGTTGTAGATGTTGAGGAACAGCAGTGATCATTAATGAACAATCCCGAGTGTCAGACCCTTAGTCCGTCTCTCGTCTCTGTGGCTGTTAAACTCTGAGAGGTCCACGTCCCTCTACATGTCAGTGCCAGGTCTAAAACTCACAGCACACACTCCAAAACAGTACCACACACAGCACAGCCCTCTGACACAGTAAAACTCACAGCACACACTCCGACACAGTACCACACACAGCACACCCTCTGACACAGTAAAACGCACAGCACACACTCTGACACAGTAAAACACATAGCACACACTCTGACACAGTACAACACCCAGGACACAGTAAAACACACAGCACACAGTCCGACAAAAGAACCAGGAGACTGTCTCCGTCAGGTGTAACATGAGTTATTTATTGACTGCTGGATCCAAAGCCAAACAGACAGGCAAGTCTAAACATGCACAAAGTCTTGCTCAAGTGATTTGTATTTTAGGACACATAGCATGACAAGAGAGACGATTGCCTCTTTAAAGGGAACCTCAGGACTTGTTGTTTTGTTTTTTTTTTCACTGTTCATAACATTAATTCTGTGTTCTCCTGAGGTCATACTATCAGAGCTAAGATGCCTCTTTTCTTTTTGTAAAATGTACTGTAATTTTTGGCTTGTATTTTTAAAAGGGGGTGGAGTTGAGCTATTATAACTCAGAACTCAGCCTACAAAAACTGGTAATATAGTGGTTTAGAGATATAAGGACAGACAGTATGCTCTGGGCTGATTGATTTCTTTTCAGCCATGCCTGGGTCTGCATGGGAGGAATACTTTTGGACCCACAGCCTGACTTGCATAATGTGTAATTTGTACTCGCTTTACAGACGTTTAGTTTGCTTAACGACTCGATGGGATGCAAACGGGACAGGACATTAAGTATAATCAAGGCTTTGACAGCGGGATGGGGGAGGTGTGGGGAGGGTCTGCACTGAAACAGAGCCATCATCTCCATGACTCAACCTCGTTATCTGTCCTCCCCGTGCAGAGATGTACAGTTGCGCCGCATTCATCCGTGCATCAGCAGGGGCGCGTACGCGTGCGCACTCATCCTACCTCCACTACACACACACACACACACACACAACCGTGCGAGAGGGACAGGCACACCCCCTCCGTCATAGTCCGCCCCCCGGACCCGTGGGCGAAAAATAATAACTCAAAGAGTTTGATGCAGACCAGTCAGTCCAAGTACAGCGCCATGGATAAAACATGAGAGATGCAATGAATGAGCACCAACAGAAATCGGAGCTTTCCCCGAAAATACACCGTGCATTTTGATAACAGAAGGATGCTACTGGACTGTAGATGGAAACGGTATGTTTTGAATGGCATGCTTCATCAGTGGGAATGATAAAGGATAGGTCTGGGGTTGAAAGTGTTCAAAAACTTGTGCCTAATCGTTTACCTTACTAAAATGTAATCAGTACACACAGGCTTCGCCATGATGTCATGTGCACAAGGAGGCATTAGGTCATTTTACGAGATGCTGTAGCGCGCGGGGGTTGAGGGTGCCGCAGCAATAAAAGAGAACAAAGTGTGCTTTTTGTCTGTATGATTCTACGGATCTGAAATATCATAGTAATTCTTCAGTCAACCTGGAGGCTAAGAATAAGATTACTGAGAAAATTTGTCTTCACGTCTTCAGTGACGTGCCGCTGTGGAGATGTTTACTTCTGTTTGCGCCTGAATGCGTCGTCTCCGAGATCTTATTTGTGAAATATTTCATACCAAGGTTTGCATCTGCTGCCGTGGTTTGTCCTAATTTTTGTTCTGCACCCGTGTGTCGTAATCCAACTGTATGCGTTCTGTGCAGAGCGCGGTATCCAAGCGACGGTGCATCTGGTATGTGGTCGCCGTGAGAAGGCAGGAGAAAATCTAGCTGACGTCTTAAACACAGGTCGCAAAAACAAACAGACAGTCAGAGTTTGTGGCAACAGGAACTGAGTTTCTACTCGCCCACCCAATGGATTCATTACAAATTATGTACTTGCGCAATTTCCATATCCACCAAGTAGATTAGGTTTCTGCTGATCTCCTTGTAGTTTGTAGGCTACTGCACTTAGCTCTGTAACTTACTTTGTACACACAAAAAGATTACATGGTCTGAAGGGACAGAGGCATAATTTATTCGATATTTATTATAGCCTAGGCTACCCCTTGATTAATGATGCTCAGATCATTAATATGTAGACAGTCTGACAGTTGCTATCTTAAAAGCTAAAGGGTAGGGATTGGAGATCAACTTTAACATAGTCTAAAAATGATACCATTGCTTAAAAATTAAATTCCAGTTCCTAAAGTGATGATACCCTGTGCTTCTGCAAAGGCTCTTGGAAAGATTGCTTGAAAAGGCCCTTGAATCAAATGAAGTGTGACATGGGTTGTTTGACTGTGCTGTAGCCTATTAAATCAGGAGTGTTACTGCATGAGTCAGAGGTTAGTTAGTTAAAATCATCATTGTCACCATGGAAGCCAAAGGGAGGACCACACCAGGGTGTCCCACAGGGTTGATAAGCCACGGACCCCGAGAGTCAGATGTGCTGAAGTCTCGCCCAATGACCATGTGTTAATGCTGACACATCAGAGAGGTGAGGGCTTCAGGCATGGGCGTCCGTCTATACTTGATAAAATATAGTGCTTGTATTGCTTTTACACTGACTGGTTGGTAAGGTCATGATGAGCATGATGGTGACTGTATTTGCAATGTTAGCCTAAAGATCATGGAATACTATATAGATAGTGGAACACTGAGACTATGCAAAAGTGGAAAGTCTTGCCATAGCCATGGAGTACTATGTAGCCAATGTAACACCATGCCTGAGACTGTGGAAAAAGGGGAAAGTCCTACCATAATCCTGCTGTAGCTTTTTATGGGGAAAAGTGGTCAGAGTGCCAGGCAGAAAATCAATCAGAACAAACAACAAATAAACAAACAAGCAGCAACAGGATTCAAAGGCTGCTTGGGAACCTTCACATCTCAGTAGACCTCCTGTAGGCAGCCAATTCCTATGTACCTTCACATCTCTAGGCAGCCAGTGTCATGCTGGCACAGACATCCATGGTATAGCCATGATATATCCATGGCATAATGTTTACTCATTTTTTTTACTAAAAGTATCTGTAAACTGCTCTGTGCACCTCACACAGGTGTGCGTTTACAATCCGAATAACAAGACTTTATAATGTGATGAGTAACATGCTTGCCATGTTATATCCACGGTATAATGTGATGAGTAAAAGACTTTATCACATCTGAATGGAGTAATCTGCCGTAGTGTAAATCTCATAAAGTGATATCAGAGCTGACACTCTACCTTGTGTGAGAATACCTGAGAGAAAGATACTGTAAATGACACCACACTCTGTCATAGAGATACTGTAGATATTGTAAAAGATACTGTAGCACTATAATATACAATATATAATATGTATGGTAGATAATATATAATGTGCTTTAAAGTCTGTTGTACCAAAGAGGCACTCAATGATGGTGACATATTCGAGAGGAGTGAAGATTTATTAAAGGATTGTAAATAATGATTTATTGTGAAAGACAGTAGATATTGTATGTATAAGGATTGTAAATAATGATTTATTGTGAAAGACAGTACGTATTGTATGTATAAGGATGGTGAAAGACAGTATAACTATATCAGTATTGAAAATGATAATTCCCTGTAAGACAGTATATATGGTACATATATTACCTCATGAGGAGAGAGTGTGTGTCTGTGAAAGAGTGTGTGTCTTTGAGAGAGTGCAGGTCTTTAGTCAGCACAAGGGCTAGTCACGGCCAACTCTATCAGGATGACATAGCAGATCGGATAAAGTTATTTTCGTGAGCACCTCCCCTCAGGGACAAGACACAGACTGCGGCTAAAAATATTCACGCAGGCAGGAGTGCACAAAGGTCCACTACTACGAGATACGTTAATGAAGCTCCACTACTATGAGATACAAGGTCAACTACTGTGAGATATTGTCGAGGTATTGTCATATGTGCAGCTGAGGTTACTATGACCTATCCCTTAGATACGGTCTCACAGTCGTACGGGTTACTATGACTACGGTCATACAGTCGTACGGGGTACTATAACCCGTCCCGGAGTGCAGTGGTCCATGTGGAACCCAGGCTGCCTCTGCAGAACCTTCCCCAGTCCTTTGCTTCTCCTGTCAGTTTAAGAAGTACAATTTCAGTGTCCCACAAGCCCAGAGTTGAAATTTAACTCAGCAAACACAATCTGCCTCTTCCTCTCTCAGCCAAGTCCCCTGTTCCCACCCACGAGCGAGAGCCCGCAGAGAGTGCATGGGCGATGAAGGGAGAGAAGTTTCCGGATCCTCTGTTAGGCAGAGAGTGCATGGGCGATGGATTGTGTGTGTGGGGGGGGGGGGGAGTTACCGGACCTGCTGTTCGCCAGAGTTTGTCTGTGTTGCCAGAGCTGGAGGGAAGCTTACTACAACGCTGATAGGGTCAATAAACCAGCCTATAACAGCTTGTATCAATAATTAAATCACACACCAGCGCTCCATCATTGTGAATGAGCGGCCACGGTCGTTACAGCTGACACAGACGTCAGTCTGACTGCTGTCACGCCTCGGCAGCCATGTGAGCATCCTCAGCCCCTGACACATCTCGACAGCCTCTGAGACTACTGAAACATTAATCTGGTAATGAAATATGAATGAAATATGAATTTTTGCAAAACAAAAATGCCATTTACTAGTGTTTAGGCTGATAACCTACAGTACATCCCAGTCTATGGAAACAAGCTTGTGTTCTGGGAAGCGTGATGAGAATCAGTGAGAGTAGCACAGCCAGGCATGGGCTCAGGCTCCAGTGTGAGTGTGTTTTTGCTGACTCTGGTTAGATGTTTAAAGATAAACGATTCCTCAGCCGCAAAGATGAGTGTTAGGTGGTATAGTGTGTGTGATACACAGACGCAGTTTAAGGTTGTCTTGTGCTATAGAAATGTACAGCAAAGTAGTGTTGGCACACATGGATGGACTGAATTGATTGTGTGTGTTTGTATTTTTTGGTTTGACTTTGTGTGCCTGCCTGCAAGGAACATCTTTTTGTACATGTGTGGGTGTTTTTGTGTGTGAGTGCATGTGTAGGCATATGTGTGTGTGTGTGTGTAGCTTCATGTGTGTGAGTGCATGTGTGGGCATATGTGTGTGTGAATGAAAATGTCTGTGTGTAGCTTCATATGTGTGAGTACATGTGTAGGCATGTGTGTGTGTGTGTGTGTGTGTGTGTGTGTGTGTGTGTGTGTAGCTTCATGTGTGTGAGTGTGTGTGTGTGTGTGTGTGTGTGTGTGTGTGTGTGTGATGGAGAGAGAGAGAGGGAGAGAGAGAGATAGAGAGTATGTGTGTGTGTGTGTCTGTGTGTTTACATGCCCAAGGTGTTTTGAGGAGACAGGGACCCCCAGTGGCATGAACAGATGGTTCCGAGGGCTAGTTGATGGGACACTGCCAGTAAGTGCCAGCACTGTGCCTCCCTCTAGCCAGCACTGTGCCTCTCTCTAGCCAGCACTGTGCCTCCCTCTGTCACCAACACTGTGCCATGAAATGAAATGTCAGGCCCAGCAAACAAGCCACAGTGTTAGCACGTAGCATTAGCATGCATTAAAATGAAGTTTACACTATTCAGTGTTACTGTTAGCACAAAATGTTAGTTTGGAATAACATATAACTTGGCGTGCCTTACATCAGGTTACCTGGTGGCACTAGTATTAATGTGTGTTCAATTAGCTAGTATTACTGCATGTTCAATTAGCTTGAAATGAGGTAACATTTTTGTCTCCGCAGTCAGCACACGAGTCAATCGGTGCTAGGGGCAGAGCTTAGTGTACTGTAGCTTGAATTTCTGAAACAGGCCACTGCACTCCAGTGTTGCTGTTTTCTGTAGCATATCTGTTAATGCAAAGGCCACACTGGACCACATCATAAACCTGACTGTTCTTTTATTAATCACTATTACATTATTTTAACATTATAAGGGTAAACCCTTATTTTAACAAATAAGGGTTTATTTATTTATGTTCTGCTTGTTACCTTGCTTGTTAACAGCAAATGTGGGCACAGATTTTAATTAAGAGTCTGTGTGGGCATGGAGCCACAGTAGTCCTTGGGCCCCTCACAAGGCTTCAGATTAAACCCGACCACAAACAGGTTTGGGTGTGTGTTTTCAGGAAGGTGAGTGTGTTGGCGAAGAGAGTGTGAGCACATAGTGCGTGTGTGTGTGCATGTGTGTGTGTATGTCTGTAGGGGCGCATGTTTGTGGTTGTGTATATGTCTAGGTGTGTGTGTGTGTGTGTTTTCATGTGTATGCGCATATGGTTGTGTGTGTTTTTGCACATATTTGTGCGTGTGTGTGTGTGCGTGTGTGTGTGTGAGATAGAGAGAGAGAGAAAGCTGAACCCTTAGGTGCTCTGGCGCTGGCAGATGGCATTGGTGGGCTGTCAAAGTCAGAAGCTGCTACACCCCACTGACAGCTAATCAGATCTCTGCAAAGCTGTGACACGATGATGTCGGGGCGTCAGCATCTTGTTGATGTGTTTGGGTTCCATCAAAGGTGTGCTGTGCTGATGGAAAGAAGCATGGCACGAAGATCTGACAACCTTGGCAACTGCCAGATCCTGTGACATTAAATGTGAATACAAGGACAGGCTGTTAATGCTAACAAACATTTATCTCTGGTCTTGTAGCCTACTCTTAGAAGGACTGACAGTTAATGTTAAGAAACAGTTATTTCTGTAGTAGCTTTTAGAGGATACACTACTGACTTAGCTAATGTCCTAATAGCTTTTAGAGGATATGCTACTGACTTAGCTAATAGTCCAATAGCTTTTAGAGGATATGCTACTGACTTAGCTAATAGTCCAATAGCTTTTAGAGGATACACTACTGACTTAGCTAATAGTCCTATAGCTTTTAGAGGATACACTACTGACTTAGCTAATAGTCCAATAGCTTTTAGAGGATACACTACTGACTTAGCTAATAGTCCAATAGCTTTTAGAGGATACACTACTGACTTAGCTAATAGTTCAATAGCTTTTAGAGGATACACTACTGACTTAGCTAATAGTCCAGTAGCTTTTATAGGATACGCTACTGACTTAGCTTATAGTCCAGTAGCTTTTAGAGGTTACGCTACTGACTTAGCTAATAGTCCAGTAGCTTTTAGAGGTTACGCTACTGTAGGGTGACCAGACGTCCCGGTTTGACGGGGACAGTCCCGATTTTTAGTCGCGTGTCCCGAGTCCCGACAAAAGCCCGTCGGGACGCAAAAATGTCCCGGTTTTCACCCAACACCACATCAAGCTGCCCAAATTACAGCGATCGCATATACAAAACTGTTAAATTAAAGCCTAATGAAGTTTCCAGTAATTCAGAGTCAATGTGTGTGTGTGTGTGTGTGTGTGAGTGACAATGGTAGGTGCGCTCTGCGAAATCTTCGCAGTCAATGTTACAAGGTATCTTGCAGTAGGCCTATACAGCGGCCGTGTTTTAACGGCTTTCTTCGATAGCAGACTAGAGTACTACACGACAATGCCTAAGAGAATGTGCACGCGCATGACGTCACACATAGTGTCCCGGTTTTAGACTCTGGAAATCTGGTCACCCTACGCTACTGACTTGTCTAATATCCTAATAACTTTTAGAGGATACGCTACTGACTTAGCAAATAGCCCAGCTTATCCAGAGTTGCTTTGAGGTTGTGGGGTCAAGCCTGGGGCTGGACTACACAGGATGCCTTCAGTCACAGTGGTGCCGTGTACCTGAGTGAGCTGTCACTAGTGTTGCCACCTGTCCCGGTTTTACCTGATTGTCCTGGTTTTTAATGGTCTGTCCCAGGAAAAAAAAAATTCTCCCGGGACACTGACACCCGGGTCGCTGCTTATAAACAAAAAGGTTGATTGAGTTGCCGAAATGTCCCGTTTTTTTGTCAGACATAGGTGGCCAACGTAGCCGTCACCCGAGTGAGGATTGGGGGGGGGGGGGGGGTTAGTGTTACAGGTGCCAGCTAGCGCAGCTCAGCGTTACAACGTTGGTACATGTGGGTTTAAGCGTGGAGCTGGATGACCTCTATCACACCTCCAAGCAGTTATCTCTCCAGTCATGCACTCTCGAAAGGACGGGTGCTTTTTATTTATGTTCGTGCTATGGACCTTGCTGTGAGTTTGTAATAAAGATCGAATTGAATGATGACAGTTATTTCCTTGGATATATTTATTCTTGAAGGAATGATCACTCACACTCAGGTCACTCTAACAATCTGCCCATTACTTTTGTCCAGCACTGTAAGGATTTATCACTTTATGTCTTAGCATGCGGCAGTGTTTGTGCTCAGAGAGATAAAGCCTCCTCCCGTTGTAGACTCAGACTCCATAATGCTGATGATTCGGCATCTGTGTCACCAGTGCAAGCATGATTGTGCTGCACTCTGTTACTCCCTTGTGCTAGTAGGACTTCTTTGTGTTGTTATGACTGCTTTGAGCCACCAGCCACAAGCCTACTATTATAGTTAATTACTATCACCTCTGAAGTGGCGCTATTATCTGAGTGTGTGTGTGTGTGTGTGTGTGTGAGAGAGAGAGCCCATTAAAGGCTGCTTTCCTCAGTGACAAGGCCACACTCAGGTGAGCTGCAGTGGATCTGCAGTGGGGAGAGGACACACTGCTTGACTGCTGGAGAGGCCTGAAGTATGAGGGGGAGCGATACTGAGTGAGAGTAAGCCTGTCCATCAGGTGTTTTTGGGGGGCAGTGATAGTCATGACAGATTTGAGTGAGAGTGAGACTGTCCATCAGGAATTTGGTGGGGAGTGATTGCAGGTTGCAGGGCAGCTGTGGCCTAGTGGTTAGGGAGTTGATCTTGCAATTGGAAGGTTGCTGGTTCGAATCCCGCCCTACCCATGGTTGAGATGCCCTTGAGCAAGGCATCTCACCCCACACTGCTCCAGGGACTGTAACTGAAACCCTGTAAATATCTGTAAGTTGCTCTCGATAAGAGCATCAACTAAGTGTAATGTAATGAGCGATAAAACAGGTGAGAATGAGACTGTCCATCAGGCATTTGATGGGGAGCGATGTGACAGGAGTGAGACTGAGACTGTCCATCAGGCATTTGCTAGGGACCAATACTCGTGACAGGTCTGAGTTGGAGTGAGACTGTCCATTATACGTTTGGTGGGGAGCGATACGACCGGTCTGAGTGAGAGTGAGACTGTCCATCAGGCGTTTGGTGTGGAGGGATACTCACGACAGGTCTGAGTGAGAGTGAGACTGTGCATCAGGTGCTTGGTGTGGAGCGATACAACAGGTCTGAGTGAGACTGAGATTGTCCATCAGGCATTTGCTAGGGACTAATGCTCGTGACAGGTCTGAGTTGGAGTGTCCATCAGGCGTTTGGGGGGGAGGGACAGCCTACTCGTGACAGGTCTGAGAGAAACTGTCCATCAGGCGTTTGGGGAGGAGTGATACTGCTGCTCTCCTCTCACCCCGGGGGACGCAGCCCTGCTGGCCGACTAAGAGGAGAGTGAAAAATAAAATACACTCAAGGATCAGCATGAAAAAAACACACACATGGGGGCAAAAGTAGAGCACTGAGGAGGAAGTGGAGCAAGCAGGAATGTAGCACAAACTCACACTCATGTCTCAGGGTGCTTTGCAACAGCACTATAGTGTGCCTGTATAGCATGCTTTACAGGTGCCTTTGAAGAAAACTGAAATTTAAACTTCAATACAATACAATAGAGTGTTATATAATATGGTATGGTATATGATACATAGCTGTTAATTACCTGGTCCCCGGAGGGATTGACCAGGTATTGCAATGACCCTGTTTGTCTGTGTCCGTCCGTCCGTCCGTCCGTCCGTCCGTCCATATGGGGGGCAGGTTGCCATCTCTGATTGTGTTGTATTTGCATCGCTCCTTTTTTGCTGTCTGATCTTCTTGCATGAATTTAGGTAAACACATTGAATGGCCTCAGTGCATGAGATGTGCTGTGTAAGTAAACACAGACTTACCTGTGGTGTATACAGTATGAAGAGTATGTAAATATTATACAGATTATATAGTGAAGAGACGTGTTCTTTATCTTTTTATCAGCCCTTCATTTCTCTCCTCCCCTGTTCCGTTCTTTCAGGTGGAGGATAATGATAGTGATTGTGCTGATGGTGTCTGGAGTTGCTCAAAAAGACAAAGAATACATATATTAACCTTCTGCCTGTTGCAGATATGACCCAGTGCTAACACCCACTGTAGTGTTAATTTGATTGAGTATGCACTGCCCATTCTGCCACGCAGCCCATAATTTCTATTACGCATGCAGGCGGCCTCTCTCTCTCTCTCTCTCTCTCTCACTCTCTCCCTCCCCCTCCCTGTGTGTGTGTGTGTGTGTGACTGCTGTGGCCCTAGATGACTGGCCAGGACAGAGTGGAGGACACACACACAGGAAGGGCATGTGCAGATTGGCCATTAACTGCATTAATGTGTGGCATACATGGCTTAATGATTAGCACAGCGGCAGGATGATGAGGGCTTCTAGAGTACTCCTCATGATGAAGAGGGCATCTGGAGTACTCCTCATGCCACACTCCAAAGGCAGATCCGTGGAAGGGTGTCTAAAATCTCCATTCTTGTTGGGGGCTGGGGAAATGGTGGGGGGGTGGTGGTGCCTGAACAACCAACCCCAGACTGTTAACTAATTTATTCCTTTGGGGACACAGCTAGTGTGGGACTGCAATCTT
This sequence comes from Coilia nasus, assembly GCA_027475355.1. Lineage (NCBI taxonomy): Eukaryota > Metazoa > Chordata > Actinopteri > Clupeiformes > Engraulidae > Coilia > Coilia nasus. Next base: position 29,007,794 of record CM050217.1, read on the forward strand.
TAATATTAATGCCTATTGTCCATTTATTGTTGTTTTGAATTATTAATTACCCACTTGGTGATGAATCACAGCCACATAAGAGGAAGACTCACAATAAGGTGACGGAAAAAGCTATCTATCATCTATCAATCAATCTTTGGTTGAGTTGCAGCTTTTATCCAGACAACAATGCAAGGTGCCTAGACAGCAACGATACTAAAACAACATAGAAAGAAGAAAAAACAAGAAAAATACACATGCAATGCTTTACAAAATACATGTAATGCTCTATTCAGCATCACAACTCCTTTTGACACCAGTAAAGGTGAATGAACATGACTTTAGAGCAAAAAATGTTGCATGGCAAAGTGGTTCTAACTGAGAAATTGGCTAATTCTTTGAAACAAAATTAATAATAATAAGAAAATAGCATACACATATGCAGTGTGTTTAACGTGGTCAGCCATTTGTTAATATAAATAGAATAGAATAGAATAGAATAGAATAGAATAGAATAGAATAGAATGGAATAGAATAGAATGCATGTCTGACAATATGGATGCAGAGTCATCCTCTCTTAAACACGTGGGCTCGCTGGAGAGGAGCAGTCAGATGTTAATTCCCTCCACTGGCCTAAATTAGCATAGCCTTCTGCAGCAGACCTCTGGGGCTTAATCAACGCCTTGATGCGCTGTTCAATTAACAACCCCACACGAATAAAGTAAATCCTTCATCTGGTGTTACTTCTCCAAGGCACATCCACTCAGACACACACACACACACACACACACACACACACACACACACACACACACACACACACATATTCTTTTAAACCTTTTTGGTTTTTGAAATGTTTGTGGATATTTGTGTGTATACATGTGCTACCACTGCAAAGCAACTGCCCTACTTGGGACAAATAAAGAGCTACTAAATGAAGAACTACTACTACTGCTACTGCTACTACTACTACTGCTACTACTGCTAGTAATATTATTATTATTACTACTACTACTACTACTGCTACTCCTGCTACTAATACTATTACTACTACTACTACCGCTACTACTACTGCTACTACTACTACTGTTACTGCGACTGCTACTGCTACTACTACTACACACTAAAGACCTCAATGCCAGTATTGATGGTATGGTTGAAGTTGATGTGGATTAAAGGCTTTGTTTATGGTGGTGTCATGGTTTGAACTCTGATGTGTTGTGGTCCTTGACAGGTAGGCCCCATGCCAGTCTGCCCTGAGGGGGAACCTTAGAGGAGTCCCTTTAAGATGACACGGACAGATCCTCCGGACATACTGGCATCCACGCTGTACCAAGACATCGGAATTAGCCCGTGCAGTGGGCCCTCCATGTTGTTCGCCGCCACCTCCAAGCAGTGTGACCCCCTGATGACCGGCACATTGGACCAGCACCCCGAGATCATCAACAAGAGGCACTGTCGCAGCTTCGACTTCATCGAGTCCCTTGACGACCCCAAGACATCCCTCTGCGGGCTCGCGGACGCCCACACGGCCGAGCGGCAGCCGCCGGGCAAAGACGGCCTCTGGAACAGCCTGGGCCAGCCGGGCCACCTGCGCTTCTCCTCGCCCGACCTGTTTAACACCAAGCTGCCGGCCCAACCGGGTGCCACAGAAACCAGCACCGGGGCGGAGGCCACCAGGGCTGATGGGAAAGGAAAGGCCGCTCGCTCCAAAAGCACCCCGCGAGTCCGAGCCACGCTGACCCCCGTGCCCATCGCGGTGTCGCCCCCGTCGGCACGGAGGACGAGGGAAGGCCAGCGCGCCCCCTCGGTCGACCCCCAGAGGAGGTTGGAGGCGTCAGGCTCATTCCCCACCACACAAAGGGAGGCCTCCCATTACCCCAACCGGGCGCTGGTGAACGAAGTGCACCCCATTAAGCTGCAGCCGCACGCCCCGCTCTACGTGTCGGACTGCTTCGAGGAGCCCAAGGCGGAGAAGCCAAGCACCAGCCCTCACGTGCGCTGCCGGGTGGATATCAAGCCTGATGCTGCGGTCTTGCAACACGCTGCCCGGAAGCCCACCCCCCCGCGGGATCTGGCCTGGCAGCGCTACTCCACGTCGGGGCTCTCCAGCCTCTCGGTGCCCCGCCAGGCGGGTGGCTCCCGCACGCCCACACCCAGCGAGTGCTACACGGTGGACTACCGCCACCCCTACCCGTACCCACCCTGCATGCCCGGCCCTTACGTGCACCCCTCAGATGTCCCGCTGGGCCGGACGCCCTCTCCGATCGACCACAGAGACGCGCTGGCACGGGAATACCGCACCCTCTCCGCCCCCAACATTCCCACTAAGTTCTTCTACACGGAGGACCCATGCCGGTACCCTGTGCAGCCTCCCGGCAGGCCGTACTACCAGGACGATCAGTACAGCCTCACCAGCAGCAACAGCCAGATCCCCTCTCTGAACGGCCACTACCCCCAGGACCCACGCACGCGCTGGGTGCACACTCTCCCGGTGAGGCCGTGTTACACGGAGGTGAGGGCACGCCGAGACCCAGCGGATGCCTACTACACCCGACCCTACTCGGTCAGCGAGCCGGGACCGTATTACGTGCAGCCACCCCCGCCGCGGGGGTACTACCGAGACGAACCCCGGGGGTACCCCTACATGTCGGACCCGTCAAAGATCTTCTACACACGGCCGTGCCATTCTGTAGCGGATTGCGGCGTTCCGGTGAGGCCCTACTACACTGAGGGCCAACAGCACCCCCGAATGTCGCAGGTGTTCTCAGAGTCCGACTGGCAGCGCTCCAGCATATCAGGATTCTCAAGCCACTACGCGTCTTCGCAAGCCACCCCGCAGAGGGTGCGGCACGACCCCTCCTTCACCCCCTGGTACCCGAACGACTTCACAGAGCCCAGCAGGCTCGGCACAGATGGTCGGAACTACTCCAAGTCCTGGGACAACATCCTGAATCCACACGTGGACCGAGAGCCGGCCTTCCCGAGAGGACGGAGCTACGAGAACCTTTTCAACGTACCAAGGCACGCCCCTCCCCCCGACGTCAGACAGCAGCCAATCATCGTGAACCTGTCCAGCTCCCCCCGCCGTTACGCTGCGCTGTCCGTCTCGGAGAACTCCCTGGACCGATGCCACGGCGACAGTGCCCGCAACAGCGTGAGCCGACAGTGGTACGTCACGCCGGAGATCACCATCACCGACAACGACCTCCGTGCCGCCAACCAGCGGAAGCGGGAGAGGAACTCCGTCAGCTGGGGGGTGCCTAACGGAGTTCGTGCACCCGCTCCCGTCGTCAGTCCCCAGCCGTCATCGGTCAGCGTCGCCGACGTGGCCAAGGACAAAAAAAACAACAACTTCTCCCTGCAGCAGAGTCTGGAGCAGCTGGACGAGCTCCTGGCCGACCTGGTCATCGACTACAAGCCTCCCGCTAGCCGGCGGGCCAGCGAAGACCTGATAGACCAGCTCAAGCAGCTTATCAGCGACGACGACATCAAGGAGGTGAAGCCGACGTCCTTCGGGCTGGATGAGCAGCTGCTCTGCGACACGCGGGACTCCTCGGCCAAGACGAGCCCGGACACACCGCGGGACCCCGACAGCGGCTGCGATGGCATGCAGCTCAGCCAGGACGAGTTCTCGCTCAACCACAGTCCTGACGAGGACAACTCCATGACCTGCTCCAACAGCAAGTGCGGCCGCAAGGAGACCCTGTTCAACGCCTGCCTGTACTTCAAGTCCTGCCACAGCTGCTACACCTTCTACTGCTCCCGCAGCTGCCGGCGGGAGGACTGGGACCGCCACAAGGAGCACTGCCTGTACGGCAGGATCAGCAGCGTCTGCCGCCACATCCTCAAGCACTGCAGGGAGACCTCGGACATCCACAAGGCCTTCTCGCGCATCGCTAAGGTGGGCTACCTTTCCCGGGGACGCGGGGTCTTGTTCCTGGGCTTCCCCAACTCAGGGTCTGCAGATAACTTCATCAAGGTTGGACTGGAGAGCCTCCTGATGTCGCCAACCTACTTGTCTCTCCGAGAGCTGGACAGCTTCAAGGATAACCTGGGGGAGTACTGCAAGCAGCTGCAGGAGGCAGGGAAAGAGTACGACCCTAGCGAATGCTTTCTGCTAAACGTGTCCATCGCCGTCGGTGAGCTAGTGCCTAACAAGCCGTCCCCCAGAGTCCAAACGCCCACCGTGCGCAAATACGCCAAGGTGTCGCTCGCCTCATCCAGCCCGGACAAGAAGGTGTACCGGAGAGAGAGCGACATGGAGACGCTCATTTTGACCCCTCCCCCAGGGATGCTGGACGTGGACAACAGCGGTGAAGAGGGCCGCAAGGCGCGTGAGATCTGCTTCATCAATATCCAGAGGGAGCTGAGGACCAGGGGGGTGTTCCTGCGCCACGAGTACCCCCACATCTACAAACAGCTGTGCGAGTTTGTGGACACCAACAAGAGGTTCACCCCCACCACCATCTACCCCGTGGACAAGCGAACAGGAAAGCAGTTCATGTGTATGATCATGGCTGCCTCTGAGCCCAGGACACTGGACTGGGTCGGCACGCCCCATCTTTTAGATGACATCATATGATTCTCTGCACTCTCTGTATGTTGTAGTATATGTGTATAAACTAACAAACTTATTTATAACTCCTGTTTTTAGACGCAATGTATTTTGCTACAGAATATATATATATATATATCTCTATATATCTACATCAGTATTTACCAGTCTCACCTAATATCATGGGAGGATAACTGCTTGTAGAATGCAAAATACAAACAAGATAACATTTTCAAATGATGCAAATGATTGATTCTTGAAATTGCTTTATCTATTTCTATTTAATTTATTGCTTTACAGCCAAGCACATGGATTCAGAAAAAAACTTTCCCTTTTCGTCAGTTACTCCCAAAATGAATGGCTTTGATCTGCTGTTTTGAGAGGATTATGGATATGTTTGTGTAATGCACGCATGTGAGATGCACTTTGACATTCCTCAGTTTCTTATGTAATAGTATTATATTCTCAGACCATTGAAGTATTTCATTCCTTGAATAACCAGGTGATTGGAGAAATGTTGAGTTTCTCAAAGAGAGAGAGAGAGAGACAGAGAGAGAGAGAGAGAGGGAGAGAGGCAGAGAGAGACAGAGAGAGACAGATTTTGTGCGCTAACTTTTTAAAAACTGATATGATTCTGACCCTTTGAAGTTTTTAAGCTTTAAGCATCTTATTTTGTTGGTTTTTTAAGATGGGTGTAATCTACACAACACAAGACCACATCAGCTAAACAGCACTGCAGTTTCTGTGTTGTTAAGTATTCAGTACATGCTGTGTTGTAGCTATAGGTGCTAGCTGTTTGGCTGCTCTCCATGTTGCAATTACTCCTTGGCTTTTCGCTCAGTCTGATTCTCTTATAATTATTTAGAAATGTATTAAAAGCAGTATATACAGACTAACAACACAGCTCTGCTAAACATGCCATAGGCTACTACACTTACTGTCATCATGGGACAGCATGCTGAAACATGAAGAGGACAAGTGTCCATGCCAGAGTCATGTGGTCAAAGCTGGGTAAGCCGTCACTAGCTAAACTAGCCACCTGTATCATATCAAACGGAGAAGAGGGACCTTTGTAGTTGTAAAGTACCTTTGTCTACGAGTTGTAATACTGTTGCGAATAGAGTTGCTTAGCAACAGGTCTCATCCCTCTTTTGTGACTTTCCACTTTACAGCCAAATGTGAGTCAGTAGGCAACACACACACACACAGAGATACACACACACACTGCGCAGCCAAATGTGAGTCAGTATGCAACACACACACACACACAGATACACACACACACACACACTGCGCAGCCAAATGTGACTCAGTATGCAACTGTTTTCACAAAGCCAGTATAGAAAATTTCCGAGGTGTGAATTGTCTGTCGGAGGTTTAATTTTATTTTTCGTGACATTCAATTTCAGTGTTAAAAACATAATCAAAAGATATATATGAAAAAAAAAACTGTTTAAATTTGCCTTAAGGCATAGACTCTATATTTAGCTGAAGAGACATGTAAGGAGTATATTTTTTATTTTAGGCTGAACAATGAAGGCAATACTTTGAAAATATTTTTATGACTGAGAAATCAATAGAATGTTTATAATAATTACATTTCACTAAAAGCCAAGTTAAGCTGTCCAGTGCAGAGCTGTCTGTGATCTGTAATGTGGTCCAACCACATATCGCCTTTAACATTGTTAATTCCATATTTTTTGTTTTGTTTTCAGTCTTGCCTGTATTTATTTTAAGCCAGATTTGTAAGCAGTCAAAATTGTTATACATTTCATTTCATAAAATAAAAATAAACAAAACACTACTTCCTGGTGTACAGTTTATATTTGAATATAAAAGCATATGTGACCATATCATACACACTCTTTTGCAGTGGTTATAGAGACCTTTGGGCGATCTAGACTTATTCAGACATCTTTGGTTGCTGGTAGTGCTCAGTGAAGTCCCATGAGCTGTCATACAGACAGTGGCTGAATCAGGCGTGAATGCTCGCAGTCATCATGTGTCAGACAAGAGAACCATTTGCAGATGAGTCAGGCGCAGAATAATCCCTGACTCACTGGGCCTTCTGTACAGCAAGCCTACATTATATGGCCCTCACTGGGGTATGTATGCATGTATGTATGTATGTATGTGTGTGTGTGTGTGTGTGTGTGTGTGTGTGTGTGTGTGTGTATCTATCACACCCCTCCTCTCTCACACACAGAGGCATGTTTGTACAGACATACAGACATGATCACTGTAACTACAGTACAGCATTATCTATGAACACGTGATTACAACAAATATTTACACACCGTGAATAACTTAAAATTTAGTGATGCTTCACAGTAGTCATTTTGTCAGACACAAGTGTTAGCGGTGAGCCTGAAGAGCCTGAGATGAACAGCACTATGTTATGCCAGTTGGGACAAATAGTCAGCTGCTGCCATCTACTGGCAGAAAATTACTGCAGCGTTAAATAAAAGATGTTGCATTTACAAATTACAGTTTTTCTCAATTGGTTTGGTACATTTCTCACATCAGAATTGAAATTCTCAAAAGTTCTTGTTCAGTTGTCACATCATCATGCCATTTGTGCAGATGAAAAAGGCAGTTTCTCATTGCATTAAACAAATTGCAAATGCTTTTGTCCATCCATGCAAATGATTGTGTACAATTCTCAGTTTTTTCGTACATTATCAATTGCTTTTGTCATGCTAATCAAAATGCTTTGTTATGGGAATCTATCAAATAGTCTCACTCCCCAAAACATTTAGGCTATAGTTCATTTTATAAGTCTTCACATGCAAAATGATTTACCAAGCTATCATAACATGTCAAGCACATTTCTATACATTTCCATAAGACATTTGTAAATATGATCTAAATTGGTAAATTGCTTGAATCTAGACTTTCTCTAATGAAGAGAGTTGATCAACCAATGATCAACAGTTTTCTGAATGAGCTCAAGGGAGCATCTCATGAACAATCTAATGGAAAGTATATAACCAGAGCACAATACAAAGTTACAATGTCTGACAGTGGAAAGACAAGAAATTGGACAACAGCGTGACGTGGATGACATTTTGTGGCCTGACAGACGGGAACGTGAAGAAGCTGAAGAAGCTGAAGATCAGGATTAGGATTTAGAATTTGGGGAGATGTTCATATTTTTTGTTTACTTACTGTATGACCTATGTTTATATTTTTGACTTATGTTTACGTACTGTATTTTACCTTTGTTCTGTGCAGTGCTGTCTTTTTTTTTTCTTTACGCACTGCAATGTCAATGTCTGCCAATAAAGATGTCATTCTGTAATTACATTCTGTAATTGTCTTTTGCAATCAATCTCTCACATATACATCATATGAGGTCAAATGTACAACACTTGTCATCACACCTAAACCACATTTTACATCAAAATGTTCCTTCAAAGTGCACTACTCAATTGCCAACATGACTAATGAATTTGACTGTCTTATCCGTACACAGTGAAACAATGACTAAACATTCTGATAGCACTGACACGTATATTGACACAAAAACTTGCTTTTGAGGGATGAACTAAGGATTTTGAGCAAGAGACTGGCTTTTGCAGGTGATCCACGGTGTTATCTGCAAATTACAAGAAACATTCGAAAAATGTGCAAAGCGATAGAGAAAAACTGTAACAGTGACCCTAATGAAGGCTTAAGCTGAAATGTTGGTCAAATAAATGAGAGCATAATGAAGTTCTGAGTGTGCTACGACACTTTTTCTTGATTGAAAGTTTTGAAACAACGCCAGGGTTAGTGGCTTGTGTCATTTAAAAAAAAATGTTACTTGTTTGAGGACCAAAAAACAAAAAGGCCGCCACCTGCTCTGGTGGACGGAGAGCAGTTAGAAGTCAGGTGCCTGTCTGAAGGGCACCTCAGCTGTAGCCTGGCTATAAGCTTGCCTACACACTTCCGCTTGATTATTTTGTGCCTACAGTGGGAGACTGGGTTTGCTTCTATTGACATGGTTGACTCCAGTCGTATCTTTACCAGGCCAATCAGCAAACAGAGGGAGTGTTTGTGAGCGATGATGTTGACTTTGTGCACTACATTTGAATTGCAGTGCGTAGGCAGGCTAATTGCATATGTCATGACAAGACTTAAGTGATTGGGTAAAGGCAGATCCAATCATTTTAAACTTCAGCAGAGTCTAGACCTCCAGGAAGAAAACGTTTCTCAATAGCATAGCCAGACCCCCTGTACAAAATGCAGTGTGGTATGAGGGGCTGGTTTACCAGGCTACCCTAGCTGTGGATGAGGGTGATGGAGAGCACAACTCATTCACCTCCTCCATCCATTAATCTTGGGCCACAGCTTCCCCACATTTCACACCAACGTGCATGACTATTGACTACTGACGAAGATTTAAAGGTTGACCTTGTCCTTGTCCTTTTTACACCATGCAGAATTTAATGTCTGGGGTCTACTAAATTGGATAACACGCGTCCGTGATGCAGAACATGTTGTCTTTTTCATATTGCATCTCTCTATTCAGCTTCTGACATGTGTTCACCCTATCTTTTTGGGCAGAAAGGGGAAAACACACAATTGAGGGTTCTACAGAAGAGTGGGAGAAAACAGAGAACAAACATATTTCATCATCCACTTATAAGTGGAAACGAAAGGGATGTATTTGGTTCTAATGCTAGCACATTTTCTTATTTTTCACATATTCAGTTGACAAATTGAACACACATCAGTAAGTTTTCATTAAATGACCACAGAACTAATTGTTTTCCTTCAAACCCTGTTTACGCTTATCTAACATTACCACCTAGTGGCCATTAAATATACTACATGCTAGGATACGTAAGGACAGTATGCCTATGCCAAACTGTTTGCCCCTCGCTTACTCATTTCTCTCCCATTTTTTGTCAGGCATATGTTACACAAGTAGGTCTACTTACATGTTTACATGGGCAAGACTCTATTTTGACTCATTCTCCCAGGTGAGAGTAGGCTGATAATGTTTCAATTTATACAATAATGTTTTAGTTACAAGGCCAAATATCCGCTTTGTGGTTTTGCATGGGTGACAAATATTTAAACAGAATTTCAGTAATATACAGCATGTAGGCTATCTTGTCCATGAATATTCTTCACATCCAGCTGACACTGCCGAAAACACTGGCTTTGAATGTGGGTAGGCTATCTGGAAAAATCAGTAATTCAAGATCCAAAAATGATTTCAATCAGTAATTATTATTATTTGTTATTGTTATTACTATTAGCACCATAGCCATCACAATTGAACAACATGACACACTGACTTGGCCTAGTTTAAAAAGCTACATTTAAAAAAAAATGTCTACAAAACTGTGTATAATATTATGGTACAATCCCTCTTTTAACATGCATATCTATATGTAATACTGTTTGTCCCCAACCCCTGCAAGGACACGAGGCTATTTCACTGTTCTATTTCCAACTACAGGTTTAATTTTCCTACTTCACCCATGCGCATGCGTGTGACGAAAGCCTCCTCGTGATGACAGCTCGCGTCGTTAGACGGCAGGCTTGAGGTTTGTAGCTAGCAAAAAGGGTGGCTGGCTAACGTTAGCTAGCACAGTGATTTGCTTTCTCCAGTAATTATCGTTGAGGACACGACACAGACAGTGAAAAACACTGCAAAAAAGCGGACATATCAGCAATTTACGGGAAACGCGAAAGGCATTTCACTTGGTAAGTAGATAAAGGTTTTCGATGCCAGAAGGCAATGGAATGTAGCTAACAAGCAAGCAGATTTAGCCAATGCTACTGCTTATGCTATCTAAACAAATGCGCACACAGCCAGTGTTATCTCAATAAAGTTCAGCTAGCTAGAAGTCAGACCAGATAATGTGCTAAGCTTCCCAGTTGCTTTTATCAGACTGAACGGGTTTAACAGTCAGGAATCATTGCAGATGGGGCACTGCAGTCAAGTCAGCTTTTTTCCTTGTTAATAGCTAGCTAACGTTGAGCGAACCAGTTAGCTAGGCAGCCTTATGCGTTTGTTGTATTTGTATGACTGAATCTGGTAATGTTTGCAAGCTATATCGCTAATGTTAGCTAACGGTAGTGGTTTGGAAGGGTCTATGAAACGCAGTATGAATGCAGTTTTCTTATGCGAAACGGTTGAATATTGAGGGGTTAGTTTCCCAACCCTGGATTTTCATGTGAAACGTCAACATATTAGCAGCCCAACTGCCGGTCTTGTATCCCACACAAATGTGTCACATTGCCAAATATTATATGTTTAAAAATGAACTAGGAAATGATTCTTTGCTAACGGTATTTGTAAACGGTGATACAAACTAACGTCAGTTAGTTGCTTTCAGAAGCTCTATTTATTCTGCTCCTCCCTGTTTACCATCAGATGATTTGGCTGTCAACTAGTGTCACCCTTTTGTTTGTTTTTCCGCATGCTATGTTTCACGTTTCACCATGTGTGTTCACATTTTATATAAAGTGAAGTCCCACAATGTACTATAAACAGACGATATGCTTGCTCACAGTATCCAGCTGATGAGTTCGGATTGAGGCGCCAACGGTACACTGTGTCAACCAGCCCTCGTCAGACAGGTTCTACCAAGCTCGTTGCCAAGCAATGGAATAACCACTTAATTATCCTAATAACTACAGTACTACCTTTTCTCTTCGAATGGTCTGTTTCGCTGAATATTCAAATCAAGGTTATGTCGGCTCAGGGTGCTATAAAGTTGTTTATCTTGCGGTCAGATGATAGTGTTGTTAAGTAGTAGAGTTTAATTGAGTAGTTATCTCATTCAGCTTTGACAAAGGTGCCCTTGTTATTTACTGTGTAACACGTGCACAGTAAGAAACTGGTAGGTAGGATTTTGTGCTCTTGTGTGTGCTCAGATAACTCCTGGTTGACAGATTCACCATTTTTATTACCAGGGCTGGCAGGAGTGCTAATGTTTTAGTGTACTCAGTATACTAGACAGATGTAGTGAACATATACATACACAAAATGACACATGTATAGAGATGGGTTTGACTCTGGCCTACCCCCCCCCCCCCCCCCCATTCCCCATCCATGATGCCTGCCAGATCTCCAGCATCTTCTGTTTTGTTTCCAAACAGCTAAATTTGGCAGGAGACCTCTTTGTCCAACACCCCATAACAGACAGACACACACACACACAAACACACTTGTACACGTGCTGCGTGCTGTGCGAGGTGTGAAGCCCCTCTGCAGGGGTGTCTAAGTCTTAACCTCTGTCTCCATGACGTGCCAAAAGCCAGACCTGGATGCCGGCCATGACTCTGGTTATGTGAGAGTGATCCCACAGCAGATAAGTACAGCCCAGGGACACTGGAACTAGGCTGATGGAAGACCTGCCATTGATCTTGCATGTTAAACTCTGTGAAAGCCAACATTGTTGGGCCATAGCTGTGGACTATGTAGTAGTTAAGGTGCATGTTGATTGCATCATTAGAAGAAGCCTTTGCTGCCTGTCATGGGCTCTCCCTGTGTGACGTTTAGGCAGCGTTGCACCAGCAGCCCTCTAGCTGTGCATAATTCACTGGCTGATGTGCATGTTTGAGAGTGTTTCCAGACCTTAGCAGAACAACACTGGGCCTGGCTTACAGCTACAGGTTACTGCTACAGAGTCCTGCTGTAATATTCTGTAGTCTTGGTTGTAGTATCATTAGTTCTGCTGTAATATTCCGTACTCTTGGTTGTAGGTTTCTGAGTCCTGTGGTAATATTGTACTGTACTGTCTATAATATACTGTGCTATACCATCTGCAGGGTACTGATTTACTGTTCTGTACTATACTGTGTGCTTCTGTAGCACCAGCAGTAGAGTGTTTCTGCGCGCACATGAATATGTGTGTGTGTGTGTGTGCGCGAGGTGGAGGAGGAGGCAGGAATGGAGGCGCTCATGTGGTGCTGAGTCAGGGTGGTGGATGTGTTGCCATGGCACTTGTGTGTCCATCTCAGGGAGGCATTGGAGGATGGTCGCCATGGGACCCAACTGGCTGTCTGTCTGCATTCTTTGTGCCTGTTAAGCAGCAGGGGAGTCTGGCAGGGCAGCATTCCTGCACCTCTCTTCCCTGACTCTCTCTGCTGTCATTCGGCTATTCCCTGATCCTTTCTGCTACCATTCTTCTATTACCTGAACCTCTCTGCCACCATTCTTCTCTTTACCTCCTCTCCTCTCCTTTTCTTTTTCTTTTCCCTCCTGTCCTTCTGCCCTCTTTCTCTCCTCTCCTCTCTTTCTCTCCTCGCCTCTCCTTCTGAAGGGCAGAGTGCTAGTAAGGTTCAGCTTTTCTGTTCACACACACACACACACACACACACACACACACACACACACACACACGGAGGGGAGAAATAGAGAGAGGTAATTTGAGGAGAATCTTTTTCACAGCTTTTGTTGGTATCCTTGTGCCCACAGGGTGTGTGAGGCCAGAGGGTGTGTTGTGGTAAGCTGCAGGGTGTGTGAGGCAATTGCTGGGTGGTTGTGGTGGGCTGCAGTGTGTGAGTTGGGGCCATTGACTGCACAGGGAGGGGGGCAGCCAGTAAGTTGGGGTATACTCACATAGGCACAGGGGCAGTCAGTGAGCTGGGGCATACTTACATAGGCACAGGGGCAGTCATTGAGCTGGGGCATACTTACATAGGCACAGGGGCAGTCAGTGAGTTGGGGCATACTCACACAGAGAGGGAGGTACAGGGGCTTTGAGTTGTGGCATACTCAGAGGGAGGGGGGCATAGGCGCTTGTTAGTGCTAAGGGCAACTGGTGGTCAAAGAGGCTTTGTCTCACTGCCGTCGGGACAGGAAAAGCAATGCTCCTGGAGGATACTACACAACCATTCTCTCTCACAAACATGCACAGAAACACACACCAACCCCTCTCTCTCACAAACACACACACACACCCCTGTACGGGTCGTTTCTCCGTGGCCCCCCTCCTCTGTGCCAAGGGGAAACAGTCACTGTCAGCTGTTAGCTTCCTGCCAGAGATTGTTCTCTGGAAGAAAACTCAGCATTGTATTTGGCTTTGATTTTACCAGGAAGGGTGTGTGGGTGTGTGTGTGTGTGTGTGTGTGTTGGTGTAACCTGGCATTTAGGTTTTTTATTGCACTCTAAGTCAGATTCCCTGTTCCCTCTATATAGAGGAACCGTGATTAATGATACTAAAGGGATCAGGTTGCCGCCAGAACCACTGTATGTCACCGTCGCCTCTGGCCTGTCTGTCACAGCATCTGCTGCAAGTCCCATCACCGCTGCCCCATTGCAGGCCTCGCTCAGGTGGGTCAGTGCTGGGAACCCATTCAGGCCAGCAGTGGCCATAGGCCTGATAATGACCTCAGTGGACAAACCCTCTGTGATGTCACGCGTAGACTTTCTTACAGACCAGATGAGGCTTCAATTGAAGGTTCTGGGCGCGGCCATCTTTGGCAGTTCATTCTATGGATTTTAATGTAAATTATCTGGGGATTATTGTATTGGGTTCCCTCAGAAACACACAAAATCATGTTTTGAACCAGGCTGTAAATATGTGTATTTCTGCTGAGAAATTTGACTTTAACATGGGAGTCTATGGGAAGTTGCTTGCTTCTGCGGCCAGCCCTCATTGGACGTGTGAGGTATTGCAACTTCGGAATGTTCAGTTTGGGTGTCATTGTTTAGCCTGAACACTGCCACTTGCGTGCTCACACACACACCCTGTGGCAGTGTATAAGAAGGGAGGAAGGGGTGATGCCATACAGACCATTTGTGTGTGTGTGTCTGTGTAGGCATACCCTTCTCTTTAGTGGAGAAATGGGAGTGTGTTTTGATTGGCAGGTGTCTGTGTGTGCTGAGATTTTGTGATTGTGATTGATCTGTGGCCTGTGTGTGTGTGTGTGTGTGTGCGTGCGTGCACTGCAGCTATGTGGTTTTGGTTTGATGTGGGCAGCCACTTGTGTTTGGCCTGGTGGTATGCTGCCCCACAGGTCAAGGGCTCTCAGGTGAAGAGGCACTCGAGGTGTGTGTGTGTGTGTGTGTGTGTGTGTGTGTGGGCGGGCGGGCGGACGGGGGAGCTGCAGCTGCACAGGTGCCCTTCAGAGCTCATCCACCGCACAGACCCAGAGCCTGACTCCGCGAGATTGTGACCCATCAGGAAACTCACACCTGCTTGCGTTTCCATCCCCAGCACCCGGGTCTGTGGGTGTATCAAGAAAATAAGACCTGATTAGGCGCGTTTCCACTACAGTGAGTTCCGGGTAATTTTTCGGCCTTCTCACGGTTGGCGCGTGTCTCCACTATCGGGCAGTTCCGAAATGAGCGATCTCCCGGAACTTTTACAGGGACCAACTGAACGTTCGGCCCTGAAAAAGTTCAGCTTGTAGCCTGTGGTAAACTCGATGCTGATAGGCTGTTGTTAAACACTACCAGCCATAGGTAATCTAAAAATCATGCCATACGAAAATATTTTTTCTAAACAGACAAAATGAATTTCTCACAACAGAGTTCATTACAAACACAGTTGCCCATGTAACTATATTTTATCTAATCTTAGAGGTTAGTTTGAAGACAGTCTCGTATTATTTTTAGATTAGCAAACTAATTCAGCATGCTAGCAGACTAATACGCTTCCTATGGAGTATTTTCATATGCCTGTTAGAGGAAAACGTACAGTCTATCAAACTCAGAGTTGTAGGAGAGCTTGTTTTGGCCGTTTCCACGATAAAGCATTTAACTATTTGCTATGTGGTGCACAACGATTTCCTCAGGCAATTAATTACTCTCTTAAAACATGTTTACTTGGCTAACTTTAGCCTGCTAATCTTGTCATAACGTCACTCGGAACATCTAATCTTATGAAACATAGTAGACATAAATGGACTGGAAACTCACAATACATAGGAACACTAACCACAAACTTTTAGGATTTATCCGGTTTAATTCATAAATCAACATAGAATGCAAGCCTGCAGTCAGTCATGTTCGCTGCTCTGAGACACCGAAGTTTCCCTTTGTTTACTAGAGGTCCGATAAAACGTTGTGTTGTAGTGGAGACACGCGAGGTGAGAGGACTAACCAAACAACAGTCCCTGAAATTTTCCCTGTCCCTGAATTACCATCGGAACCTCCCCTAATGGAAACGCGGCTAACCTGATTGACGCTCCAAAGCCTAGTAGTGTGTGTGTGTGTGTGTGTGTGTGTGTGTGTGTGTGTGTGTGTGTGTGTGTGTGTGTGTTAGAATCAGAGCTGCTCAGTGCCTTAGAGCCTAGTAGTGGGTGTGTGTTAGTGTTAGTAAGCATGTTATGTGTATGTGTTAGTAAGTATGTTATGTCCACAAAGTCAGGTTCACAGTCAACGTCAGGAGCAGACCTGCGGGACCAGTAAGGTGGCTGTGTGTTGTCCCCTGAGCGCTGTGTGACTCACAGATGCCAATGCAGGCCAGAGTGTCCCAGGGCCTGGGGTGGTGAGGTGATGACGCCTGTTAGACTACCTGCAGCTCTGTCTGACATCCAGGACCCGAGCAGGTTTGGGTTGGGGGGGGAGGATAACACCTAATAATGCTTGTGAGACAGCTTCTAGCTCTGTTTGACACCCAGGACCTGGATCACAGCCAAGACACCCCCTGGTCAGAATTCAGAATCCTCCCCACACTCCACTGAAGGGCCCAGGCAGGTTCTGCTGATGTAGTCTTGGGGTTGCACCTACAGGTTGTGCACTGTATAGCACATAGCCTAGAATAAATGAATGCATACAGTACAGCTGTTTGTGTGCTTCTGGCTATGGGGGCAATGATGAATGGAAGTGTTTTGTGTGTGTGTGTGTGTGTGAATGAGGAGCTCATCTCTCAGGTGAATGCGGCCTCTTGTCGCTTGTCCTTATAAGGCCAGGTGGATATGACCTCACAGGTTCCTGTAGAGGTTCTCACGTTTGGCACGGCTGATGTCTTGGGTGTCTGCTGGAGGAATTGAAAACAGACTGCGCTGCCTTCCTCCAGTTTCAGGTTCACTTCCACAGGTGGTTCAGTGTTTCCCACAGATTGCTTAGAGACTATGACTATGGAAGGTGGGGGGATTGCTGTTAGAGTTGTCATACTGTGATGTTTATACTCAGGCCTATATTATACTTAGGCTACTTTGGGTAGTTTTATTTTTTTTTCTGGTTATAACGCTCTTACAGCCAGAATGGGCTTGGATTGAAGGTTCATATGGTGGAAATATTTTTTCCCGCTCCATAAGTAGACTGTGGCAGGGCAAATTAGTCTGTAGCAGGCAGCCACAGCCTTGTCAATGTATGGAAAACACTGGGGCCTCTGTGCTGCTCTGGGAGAGACACACTAACACACTCTCCAGTATCATCATCCTGTTCCCCAAGTGTCAGATCACACACAGACACTAACACATTCTCCAGCCATGCCGTGAGTATCGTCATCCTGTTTCCTTTGTGTCAGATCACACACACACTAATACACTAATAATACACACTTCAGCCATGCCATGACTATAATCATCTAGCCTGGGTGTGCCCATACTGCCCGTGACGCTGCATTTGCATTTCGCGAGCAAGTCAGTCTGGCCAAGCTGCCTATCTAAACCATTTCTGCTCGGCCCTCGGATAGGGGGCCAATGAAAATCGAGCATTTCAAAAGGCAATGACGCGGTAGTTCAGCAACCGGAAATCTATCTCAGTCACTGTCTACATGGCGTACGTGGACCAACCGTAAGATTTCAATGCAGCTGTAGCTGCTGTTTTGGACGAATTCAAAGGGAAGTTCTCTCTGAAAATGGAGTAAAAGGCAGCCCTTGAAGCATTTGTTGCGGGAAAGAACGTTTTCGCTATGCTACCGACCAGCTTCGGTAAAAGTTTAATTTATCAGTTGGGTTTACAACACAGCTTGGCCAGACCAATGCTCTCAGAGCATTGACAAGTCGCGATAGCCAGGCTAATAATCATCCTGTTCCTTATGGGTTTTTGCTTGCACCAGAAATATATACTAGCAGTATGTTAACACAGCTGTGCACACACTATCAAATCACTCACACACACATACGCAAGCACACACACACACGCACACTAATATTCCAGTAAAGACATTGGGCACAGTAGGCTATCATAGCGCAGTCTTGGGGTCTACTTGCTGCTATATGCATAGATAGATAGGGCCATAGACACTAGATGAAGTAGGTGTAGTCTTCCTTATTGTTACCACTCCATCAGCAATGATCCCAACTGAAATAGAGCTTTGCTGCCATGGTGGCTCCACTCTGAAGCAAAAGATGAATAAATAACATGGCAGGCAACACAGAATTCAAAACCTTACATCAGGCCTTACATCATCAAACTTCTCAAGGTGATCAGTTACGGTATTGTTGTTGTTATTGTTATTATTATTATAGTAATGATAGTAGTAGTGGTAGAAGTAGTAGGTAGTAGTCATTTAATATTAAAGGAGAACTTCGGTGTAAAATGAAAATTGGCATGTTAAAACATCACACCGAGTTGGTATGTGTACTGAGGAGCAAAATTGATTTATGTATGATGTACACTTACAAAGTTCTCAGTGCCTCGTTTTTAATGTCAGGGCCTTTGTTGTACTACCGATGGAGTGTGGAGTTTCTTCGAGCTGTTTTAATGGTTTAAAAATAGCGTAGTCGCCATGCTTCGTCTAAGGGCACCTACCACTTCCATTGTTAGCCTTCTGGGACAAACGATAGAAAATAGTTAAACTTTGAATGCAACAGGATAAATCAATTTTGCTCCTCAGTACACATACCAACTCGGTATGGTGTTTTAACTTGTCAATTTTCATTTTACACCGAAGTTCTCCTTTAAGGCCTGCAGGTCTGTGGAGTCTTGGCAAGGTGCACCAGTACCACCACCTATTTTTGTGCCAAAGCCACCGTTAGATGGGGAAGTTAAACAGTGGTGCAAAGAAAGATAACAGATGAAAAAGGCTGTTTACATTCTTTGTTGAAAATTGGCTGCAATCCCAGTGTTAGACACACGCTGAAAACCGATGACAGACTATGCTTAAGCTTTAAGCATCTTATTTTGTTGTTTTTTAAGATGGGTGTAATCTACACAACACAAGACCACATCAGCTAAACAGCACTGCAGTTTCTGTGTTGTTAAGTATTCAGTACATGATGTGTTGTGGCTATAGGTGCTCTCCATGAGAGTGTGTGTGTGTGTGTGTGTGTGAGGCATGTGAGTACTCGTGATGGCTTGTGAGTGAGGCAGCCAAAGGTCCAGCCCAGCTGTTGTTGTAAACCTGTTGAGTGGAGGAGTCATCACTGGTGTGAATGATTACCTGTGCTCTGTTACCTGTCACACAAGCGCCAGCACACTGGAAGACTGCACCACAGATGCAACACACACTGGAAGACTGCACCAGTAATGCAACACACACACTGGAAGACTGCACCAGTAATGCAGTACACTGGAAGACTGCACCACAAATGCAACACACACTGGAAGACTGCACCAGTAATGCAGTACACTGGAAGACTGCACCACTAATGCAACACACACACTGGAAGACTACACCAGTAATGCAGCACACACACTGCAACCTGGTGGCCTTAATGCTAGCCCCTAGCCTAGCACAGCACTGGGTCAAGTGTAGCAGGACCTTATCTGCCCCAATGTAACCCCTCCACCACAGCCCATGGATCCCCTCATCTCTCTCTCTCTCTCTCTCTCTCTCTCTCTCTCTCTCTCTCTCTCTCTCTCTCTCTCTCTCTCTCTCTCTCTCTCTCTCTCTCTCTCTCTCTCTCTCTCTCTCTCTCTCTCTCTCTCCTCTATCTCTCTCTCTCTCTCTCTCTCTCTCTCTCTCTACTCTATCTGTTTTCTCTCTCCTCCCCTCCCCCAGGCATTCTGAGATCATTCTTTGGAGGGAAGTGAAAAAGGGACGTTACTGCTGCAGTTTCGGAAGCTGCAGAAAGTGATCCCTGCTCTGTGTGTGTGAGCAAGCGAGTGTGTGTGTGTTTGGAGGGATAAGGGTCCAACATCAGACACACTCTGATTTGACTTGGCAGATGTGTGTGCTTGTTTAAGCGTTTGTGTGATATAAAATAACAGACATTTGGATTTGACTTTGTGTGTGTGTGTGTGTGTGTGTGTGTGAGAGAGACGGTGCCGTTATTACCAATGGGTGCAGGGTTGGGTTTAGGCCGGTGTGTGTGTGTGTGGACAGTGTGTGTCTGGATGGTGTGTGTGAGTGAGTGTGAGGCCTGTCCTTCTGCCTCTGCTTTCCTCAGCCTCTGCTCTGCTCTCTGTCCTTACAAAGAGCTCTTTGTGGCCAGGCATGCTGCAGCAAACCAGGAATATTTTCAGCTCTCTTCACTGTGTGTGTGTGTGTGTGTGTGTGTGTGTATACACCCATATGTGCGTGCGTGCGTGAGCGAGAGTAAGCCAGCCAGGGTTGGGGTGTGTGTTGTGTTGTTCCTGATGTTTGTGAAGCAGGGTTGGGATAATGCCATTTGCGTGTTAGCTCTCTCATGAGCCTTGAAAGCGGAGTAGGGGAGGGGAGGAGCAAGCTTTGTTTTTAAAGGCCAGTGTGTGCTAAGTGCTCTGGGGTCCTGATGCTGCTGCCTGCGCCAGGGGAGAGGCGTCCCTATCTCTGCCTGCATGCAAATCTTCTCAGACTGCTGCAGGGCGCTCAGAAGCATTTTCCCCTCTCTCTCTTTCTCTCTCAGCATTTTCAGAATGAGCCTCTCAACCCCCAACTGTTCCCATGTCCCCACTGATCTGACTGGAAATGTCAATGTCTGTAAAAAGGCTAGGCCTACATGTTTTGGTTGTCAAGCCTGAGGATTAAGAGGAGTCGGCCACTTCCTCCATCTTATGACCCATACAAAAGAAAAAAGGTCCTCTCTGTCTGGTTGCCTTACCATGTAATAAAGACATAGCATAGGGAAGAACTCCGTTAGATCTCAGGGATACTGATGAGGATGATGATAATGGGTGATAAACAGGAGGAGAAAGGCTTAGATTGTGTGCTGAAGGATACAGGCCAGCAAGGTGATGCTTGTGGTGTTTTTGATTGGTTGTTCTGACACATTACTCAAACTAACTCTTCCTGACCTTCCCAGTCTTTGTTCTGTTCCTTACTTCTTTCTTTCTCCTCTCCTCTCTCCTCTCCCTCCCTTTCTTCTCCTCTCCTCCTCTCCTTTCTCCACTCCTCTCTCCTCTTCTCTCCTCTTCTCTCCTCTCCTCCTGTCCTCTCCTCTTCTCTTCTCTCCCCTCCTCTTCTCTTCTCTTCTCTTCTCTCCCCTCCCCTCTTCTCCTCCTCCCCTCCTCCCCTCCCCTCTTTCTTCCCCTCCCCTCCCCTCCCCTCCCCTCTCTCCTCTCCTCTCCTCTCCTCTCCTCTCCTCTCCTCTCCTCTCCTCTCCTCTCCTCTCCTCTCCTCTCCTCTCATCCTGTCTTCCTTTCCTCTCCTCCTCTCAGCTCTTGCTGGTGTCAGGCTGACCTGGCTGCATGATGGTGAAGCCGGACATCCTGACGCTCGCGCACCACCTGAAGCAGGAGCGGCTGTACGTGGCCTCGGAGAAGCAGCTGATCCAGCGCCTCAACAACGACGTGCTCAAGACCGCCGAGAGGCTCTACCGCGCCGCCTGGATCTCCAAGCAACAGAGGATCAACCTCGACCGCCTCATCCTCACCAGGTACGCACTCTTGCGTCTCATCGTAAGATGAGGTTAGCTAAAGAGTCTTAACATAGACAATAATAACATTAGAATGACATAATAGACCATACATGTACACAAGATTATGTGTGTTCTTGGTGGCATAACAACAACAACAACAAAAATACGTAAATAAAATATTACGACGAGAAGCTACAGCAAGGTACTGCCTGTCAAAACTGTTTTAATAATAAATGTTGTGTACACTTGCAAAGTTCTCAGTGCCTCGTTTTGAATGTTGTGGCCTTTCTTGTGCTACTGATGGAATGTGGAGTTTCTTCGAGCTGTTTTAATGGTTTAATAATAGTGTAGTCTTCATGTTTTGTCTAAGGGCACCGACCACTTCCTTTGTTAGCCTTCTGGGACAAGCGGTAAAAAATAGTTAAGTTCTGAATGCAACAGGCTAACTCAATTTTGCTCCTCAGCAAACATGCCAACTCGGTATGATGTTTTAACGGTATGATGTTTCATTTTACACCAAATGTCTCCTTTAAAAGCAAGTGAGAATAAATAGGTCTTTGGATTGGATTCAAAAGAGGAATTGTAGGGGAGGATTTGATGGGTGGAGGGAGAGTATTGAAAAGCTTTGGAGCAGCTACAGAGACAGCTCAGCCACCACCCGTTTTGAGTTGTGAACGTGGGACGGTTAGGAGTGATTGATTTTGTGACCTGGGTGTAGAGCGTGGGAGCAGAAGTTCAGAAATGTATGGTGGGGCTAAACCACTAAGGGCTTTAAAAATGAAAAGTACAATTTTAAACTCCGTTCTGAATTTAACTGGAAGCCAGTGGAGCTGAGCTAGAACTGGGGTAATGTGTTCCATCTTTTTTGTGTTGGTAAGGAACCTGGCAGGAGCATTCTGTACAAGCTGTAGTTTGTTGATATTTGATTGTGACATGCCTATGTACAGGGAATGCTATTGAAGGTCACACTGATGGTGATGAGGGTGCTGATTCCAGTGTTAGTGGAGGTGGTAATATCTGTGATACTGTTCTCTGAAGATGCTGATGGAAGATGCACAGCACATAGTGTGAGCTCTGATGACCATGGAATAGTGCTGATCATGGGGAGTCCAGATGACCAGGGGTCCTTCTCTGCCCCCCCCCACACCCACTTCCAGTGTTGATGACTCTGTGTTCTTCCACACACACACACACACACACACACACACACACACACACACACACACACACACCTGTGCTGATAACTCGGTGCTCCTCCTCTGCCCCCTCCCCCACCTCCAGTGCTGATAATAATAATAATAATAATAATAATAATAATAATAAACTTGTGTAGCACAACTCATACATACAAGATGCAGCTCAAAGTGCTTTACAGTTTAGCAGGGTCGTCACAGGACAACATTTCTTGCAGTCCGGTGGCGCCGGAGTAGATGAATACAGTAGCAAACTGACTCTTGCGTGAACACGGGTAGACAGTCCTTGTAGGCCGTAGTCAGCAGTCTCACCAGAGGCGCTAGGACTATGCAATGCCCTGTTGATGTGGGCTCTTATGTGAACATAGGTCAACAGTCCTTGCACACCAGAGGCGCTAGACGAGGAAAGTTCATTTAGGCGCAGTCGGTTGTTAGTGACTGATGACTGTCTTCCTCCTCTCCCCCCACCACCAGTGCTGAGGCGTCCCCGGCGGAGTGCTGCCAGCATGCGCGTGTGCTGGAGGACACCCAGTTTGCGGACGGCTACAAGACGCTGGGCTTCCAGGAGAGCATCTACGGGGAGTTCCTCTGGCGCCTGCGGGAGAACCCGCGCCTCGTGGCCTCCTGCCTGGTGGCGGGCGAGCGCCTCAGCCAGGAGCACACGCAGGGCGTCATACACACCGTCTTCACCTCGCTCTACGGCAACGGCATCATGCAGGAGGACGAGAGCTACCTGCTGCAGGTGTGTGTGTGTGTGTGTGTGTTACTTTCTGTTGAGATTGTGTGTGTGTGTGTGTGTTATACCTCCTTTTTTAGAATATGTCTGTGTTTGTTACCTCCTGCTGTAGAGTGTGTGTGTGTGTGTGTGTGTGTGTGTGTGTGTGTGTGTGTGTGTGTGTGTGTGTGTGAACTTGTGTTGGAGAGTATATGTGTATGCTTTTCTGAAAAGAAATACCTACTGTATGTGTGTGTGGTATAGTTAAAAGAAAGTGCTAAAATGTTCATTTTAGTGACAAGAATCATAATGAAAATCATACTGAAAAATGTAATGTAATCTTAAAAATGTATTGTAATCTTAAAAATGTATATTGTAATCCTAAAAATGTAATGTAATCCTAAAAATGTAATGTAATCTGCCTCCCGGTGTCAGGTGCTGCGCTACCTGATCGAGTTTGAGCTGAAGGAGAGCGACAACCCGCGTCGGCTACTGCGCCGGGGCACGTGCGCCTTCAGCATTCTGTTCCGCCTCTTCTCCGAGGGCCTGTACGCCGCCAAGCTCTTCCTGACGGCCACGCTGCACGAGCCAATCATGCAGCTGCTGGTGGAGGACGAGGACCACCTGGAGACCGACCCCGCCAAGCTCACCGAGCGCTACACGCTCGCCCAACAGGAGCGCCTGTTCGGCGAGAAGGGCTCCGACGCACACCGCCGCAGGGTGCAAGCCGCCGTCGAGGCCAACGAGGCCAAACTGGTGACGCTTGTCAACAGCTTCATTGGGTGCGTAGCGTAGCCAATCAAAACACAGTTTCATTTGGAGCTTAGCCAACCAAAACAGCTTCACCGGGTGTGTAGCCAATCAAAACAGCTTGATCCTACACAGTGCTCTCATGAGCATAAAGCGCCCTCAGTGACCAGTGTTCTGTGTTTCCCTGCAGGTGCCTGCGTAAGAACACCTACTGCTTCCCGCAGAGCTTGCGCTGGGTGCTGTCGCAGATGTTTCGCACGCTGGCGCGGGTGGAGGGGCTGCAGGTGGGGGAGGTGCGTGCCATGTGCACCGACCTGCTGCTCGCCTGCTTCATCTGCCCCGCTGTCGTCAGCCCCGAGCAGTACGGCATCATCAGCGACGCGCCCATCAACGAGGTCGCCCGCTTCAACCTCATGCAGGTACGTACATCAGTGAGGTTACACACATTAACCTCACACAAGTATGGAGTGTTTTGGAGCTTGAATGTCTCTGTCGCTGACTTGTGCTACAGCCAGACATGCCAGTATTGGAGACTATTACTGTTAGCATGTACTCCAACATGCGGAACAAGTGGAAATGCAACAGTCATGTACTTGCAGTACAGCCAGCGTTAACTGCGGTTAATATGGTCTGTGTGAATTTGATGCGAGTTTGAAGTGGTGTGTGTGTGTGTGTACCAGTATAAGCAATGTGAGAGATGATGCTGGTGTCATGTTAGAGCATGTACTGTATGTAAGTGTGAGTGTCATTGTTAGTATGTAAGTCAATAAAGTATGTTGCGTTGCATAACTTGTGTAGGTATGTGTAAAACTTGACTTGTGTGTTAATTAATTGTTCTTGTACTTGGGAGCCTTGGGCATGTACATAAACTTGTTCTGTGGGGATCGCAACTGTGGGTTATGCAAACCAAGTGCAGAGAGACTTGTAAAGTACTGCTCAATCTGCTATAATGGGGAGTTTATCCTTTTGGAGACGAAGATGTCATATCTACCCATAGTCAGTAGTGCTGGACTAATAAATTAAAAAAGCATTCCATGTTTTATCACATTTGTCCAAACCTACAGCATATTTCCATTACTGTTTCTGGATCTGTAATTCCCCCTCTGTGTTGAGATCCAAATAAAAGTATTGAAGTGTGTGTGTGTGTGTGTGTGTGTGTATTGTGGCAGGTGGGACAGCTCCTTCAGCAGCTGGCTATGGTGGACGCAGATGACGGAGACCCACGTAGGAAGAGCACTCTGTCCAAGTTTGACAAAGTAACAAGCTGCTGTTTCACTCTACATATAACACACAGTCTGCTGTTACACTTTACATATTGCATAACAAAGTAACAGCCTGCTCTTTCACTTCACATATTAGTTACGAAAGAGCCACTCTGTCGAAGTTTGAGTGTGTGTGAGATATTTACATACAGTTCATACTACATTTCAGTCACAATGTCAGTGTATGCACCTATAGTTCAGTTGAAATGTCAGCATATAGCATTTTTCTATGCTCTGTATCTCCGTGCTCTGTATGTGTCTTGTGTCTATAGCTAGTTGCATGTGAGCTGTGCAGTTAGCAACGTTCACTCTGTAATTGCTTCCTCTGTGAGTCAGACTGCTACTGCAGGCTAGTGGCTTGGCCATTCTCATGTTGACTCTCAGGGAAACTCTTCTGTTTTCAGTTCAGTTCCAGTGCCTTTTGCCCTACTAATGTGCTGACTGTGTGTGTGTGTGTGTGTGTGTGTGTGTGTGTGTGTGTGTGTGCGTGCGCGTGTCGTGACCGCAGAGCTGTGTCTCTTCCTTCCTGGACGTCGTGATTGGAGGACGAGCAGTGGAGACTCCTCCCATGTCCTCCATGAATCTGCTGGAGGGGCTGAGCAGGACAGTGGTCTACATCACGCACCATCAGCTGCTGCAGCTGGTAAGACAGGCTCTGCATGTGTAAGGCATTACACACACACTCATGAAGCAGTTATAATGCCTCATAATCAGTGACATGTATATGCAGCTGGTAAGACACACTCCGCATACATAAGGCATTACACACACACAGTTGTAACGCAGTTATAATACCTCATAAAGAGTTAAGTGTTTGTAACTATGCAGCTGGTAAGACATGCTCTGCCTGCGTAAGGCATTACAAGCACACTCATAAAGCAGTTATAAAGCTTTATAACAACTGACCTGTGTTTGTAACTATGCAGCTGGTGAGACACACTCCACTTAAAAAGCCGTTACACACACATTCATAAAAACAGTTATAATTGTAATATAACAGTTTAGCATTATTTTGCTGATTAATTGGTTAGTTGTTTTGTATGTGAAATGTCACTAAATGATGAAGTTTTTTGTTCTTTCCACCCCAAAAAGATATTAAGTCTGTTATCAATTAAATCATAATATATGCAAATTTAAGAAGCCAAGGTTGGGGAACTTCGGACCAAAGTCATAAAAAATTCCCCAAACTGATCTATTGATCATAAATATATACACATATAATTGATTTAAACATACCTAATTGTATCAGCTATAAAAGCCTTTGAGCCTCCAAAGGTGTGTCCGCCCTCACAGCTGCCTGTGTGCCTCAACGTGCCTATCCCCTGCCCCCTCAAAAGTGCACCTATCCTCTCCACCCTGTAAACTGTGCCTACCCCTGTCCCCCTCTAAAGTGCCCCATCCCCTGCCCCCTGTAAACTGCCCCTACCACCTGCCCCCTGTAAACTGCCCTTATCCCCTGCACCCTGTAAAGTGCACCCACCAATGCACCCTGTAAACTGTTCCTATTCCCTGGCCCATTGCAGGCTCTAAAGTGCCCCTATCCTCTGTACCCTGTTTGGCTCAGGGAGAGGGAGGGGCTGGCAGACACTCACCTGTCAGACTGGATGTGGAGAGGCCTCTCACATGCGTAACGTGCTGTCTCAGCTATCAACATGCTGACTCCACACACACTCATCTGTATCAGTGCTGATGGGCGGAACGCTGAGTCACAGGAAACTTGTCCTTGCAAAAGCAAAATAGAACATTGAAATTCCTTTGAAAGGTAGAATCCTCTGCTGAGAGAGTTCTTCAGAATAGCTGAATGTTCTGTTTTTATATGCACAGTTCTGTTGCTTGTGGTGGCCTTCCGTAAGGTAACAGACCTGTGACCCTGAAGTGTCACTGAGGTACCCTGGGCATGGTATTGTTCCTGCACACTGCTTCCTGGGCACTGTCATTGCTGCCCCGTGCTCATGTGTAATAGGTTAAATGCAGAGTTGTACATTTCCCCATTAAAGGGCTAACAAGTGCAATCAGAGGTGGCAACCTGGTCCCCCACGTGGACGGACAGGGTCATTGCAACGCGGGCGGACAGACAGACAGACAGACAGACAGACACAGGGTTATTGCAATACCTGGTCAATCCCATCTGGGGGACCAGGTAATAAAGGAATTAAACTTAAACTGAATGTTGCAGTCAGCTCTATTGAGCTCCCTGCCTGCCACAGTATTCATTCTGCAGTTGCGCATACCAGGCAGGTCTTGGTGTCCTCTGTGTTTCACTAATGGCTGGCCATCTAGATGGAGTGCTCTTCCATGCTTGTGTGTGTGGTGTTCCATACACATATATGTGTGTGTGTCTTGTTTCAGGTGGACTTTGTACGGAATGTGACGGGCGGAGATCAGCTCCGCGAGGAAGACCACCTGGCCCTGGAGACCCTGCTGGCCAACGTGCCCCAGTCCCGCACGGTGAAGAGCAACAGCCTGGAGCTCACGCCCTCCAACACGCCCCAGCTCTCACCCGCCACCACTCCCGCTAACAAGAAGAACCGCCTGCCCATAGGTACCCATCATATCACAGTACTACTCTACCCCTGCCCATAGGTACCCATCATATCACACAACTACTCTACCCCTGCCCACATAGGTACCCATCATATTACACAACTACTCTACCTCTGCCCATAGGTACCCATCATATCACACAACTACTCTACCCCTGCCCATAGGTACCCATCATATTACACAACTACTGTACTCCTATCCACATAGGTATCCCTCATATCATAATACTACTCTACCCCTGCCCACATAGGTACCCATCATATCACAATACTACTCTACCTCTGCCCATAGGTACCCATCATATCACATTACTTACCTGTCCACATAGGTACCCATCATACATACACACACACACACACACACACACAGGAAAAGGCCCCAAGACTGCCAAAGTTCAGTACAGTGTGCAAAGTTGAGGAGTGTGGGTGTTGGTTTTAATGATGTACGACAGGCGCAAAGTCTTAAGTAGGGAGAGAGTTTTGGTTGCTCATTTAATTAAATGTGTTGTTTTGTTTGAGAGCTTTCTGGGCATTGTGGTGATGGATGATGGGAGTTTAGCTGTAGGAGGAGAGGGTTATAATAAGGCTCTGTGTTTGATTTAAGGCCAATTACTGCATTGCTTAAGAGCCACCATTACACCAATGACAACCAATTACAGCAAGTATAAATGAAGCTGCTCTTGCTCTAATTATGCGGCTGCATTTAGTGAAGTGTGGGGCTCATAAGCGAAAAAAAAAACAGCTCTAAAGTGGATGCGTTCACATCCTGCGACCTCTGAATGACTCCTCTGGGTGTGTTTCTGTCATCAAGGGCCATGTTCTTTCCGGAAGTTTCTGTTTCAAATGAAATAATGTTTCTTCACTTCCTAATGTGCCAACTGGTGGATCTGCATTGAAAATGCATTAACACACTGTGAAGATTACATACTCACTGCCGGTGACACTGGTTAGAGCAGGGCAAGGCAGAGACTTATAACACACACACACACACACACATGCGCACACACACACACACCCACAGGATCTGCACTGGTTAGAGCAGGGCAAGCCAGCTTTTTTATCTCTTTACAGCACTTACTGAACTCTGCTAATAATAAAGTTTTAAGATTACTCAGCACCAGGAGGCCATGGATGTGTGTTATGTGCTGGGTGTGTGTGTGTGTGAGTGAGGTGTGTGTTGACTAATTGCATGTCTAATGAATGATGATCAGTGTTAAGGTCAAAGGTCAGGCATGAAAGCCCTTTTTTCTCTCCTCACTTCAATCCTGTCACTTCTAGTTGCCATGGTGATTCACATCTTGAATGCTAATTGTCTCTTCTGATCTTGCTTCTAACCTTATTTACTGTTACATCTCAGCATGGAACATTTCTTGACTTTTTTCCTCTTTTTCTCTTCTTTCATCTTCCATTCTGTCATCCTCCCTGACTTTCCTCATCTGCTAATCTTCCCTTCTTTCCTTTTTCTCTCCATCTGCTTCTCCCTCGCCTTGTCTTTGGCAACTCTTCCTTTCTCTATTCTTTTCTATTCTTTATTATTCTCTCAATGCATCTCTTTCTCTTCATCCTTCTCCATTCTTTTTCTTCTTCTTCTTTTCTCTCTCTCTCCATCTCTCCATCCTCTCCTCCTCTTGTGGCGTCGGCCCCTCAGGACAGCAGCTGGCCGCCATCACATGTTGGGATGCCTCCAGCAACGCCCTCTCAGCACACATTCCCCTAGTCACGCCCTTTGGTGGGTCACACACACACACACACACACACACGTACACACACACACACACGTACACACACACACACACACACACACACACACACGCCTCCAGCAACGCCCGCTCAGCACACACATAAACACACACACACACACGCCTCCAGCAACGCCCTCTCAGCACTAGGGCTGCCACAAACGATTATTTTGATAGTCGACTAATCATCGTTTATTTTTTCGATTAGTCGACTAATCGGATCATACGTAAATTGACTGTGAAACATACAGCTTATCGCACCAGCATGCAGCTGATCAGATCATAGCTTTCTGCTTGAAGTGTTTAAGGTATGTGCTAACTGAAAATGAAAGCATATAACGCGATAGCTCATTTATACCAAACAAAACACGTGACCTTCCGCTTATTTTTGTGATCAAGTATCGGCGAGATATTAATATTTAAAAATTCGCCAAAATCTCTCATATTAGCACTTTGCATAGGCATTAGGCTACTCTAGTTGAAATTACTGAATTACTACATTGAAATGATTTGGCAAATTTTTACTCCACCCATTTTACACTCGCGGTTTTCAGTCAATGTATAATGTAAACAATAGCAGGACTTACCGATTATACAGCTATCATGCATTTCTGTCAAGACACGTTTCATACAGTTTTGAAATTACTGTAAATTTCTGCTTAATATCCATACTCCTGTATAACCCTGACATAACATCCTTCTTTACATGGAACATAGGCCCTTATTTCCGTCAGGCACAGACTACATATTTATCAACATTAAGCCATTGAATATCCCACCATCATGGTTCTTATAGTGCCAGATTCCAGACAATCTACTCACATATGAAAAGATATCCCTACTGACAGCATCCTATGGACAGGTACGTGCAAGAATACAAGGTTTTTTTAATACGCAAAAATACGATTTTTATTGGTTTAGTATTTTTATACAATCAGTGCAAATAGTAGCTCAAAAATAAAGAAACCAGATCTGGATAGCCTAGACTGTTCTAAAAGAAACAAGATATAGCATGTATGCATGGCCCTTACAGTGACCAAGATATGAGCTTAAAAGTAAAGGTAGTAAAAAAATACCCTGAAAATAGCCTAGAGCCTAGGGCATAGGGTTAAACGAGAGTAATGCCTGTACAAAGCGCTAATATGAGAGATTTTGGCTAATTGTAACAAATTGATATCTCGCCGATACTTGAGCGCAAAAGTAAGCGAGGGGTCAGGACATTGGCTTGGTGTGGTGTACACCTTGTCGGCTTGGTCACAAAGCCGTCCAGAGAAGAAGACCGGACATTTTTAACACAGAAATGTAACGATGAGTAAGTAGCAAAAAAGCTCACTGTTTACCCTAATACTGGCAGCTAACTAACCGGTTTGCTTACCGAGAGGACGGACCCTCTTCAGAATCATCCACAATGACATGCTTTTTTCTTCAGATGCTCATGCATAGCCGTTGTGCAACAATGATAAACAAGTTCAGCTTTGCAAATGTTGCACTGCACGCTTTTCTCACCACTTTTCTTAAACTGCTCCCACACTTTGGAGCTTTAGGTGTGTGTGTGTGTGACAGAAAGGCAGACGCGCCAGTGGAAGCTGCAGCCGCAGTTTCGAGAGAAAAGCAAAGTTACGTTAAAAAAAAAAAAAAACGATTCGTCGAGTACTAAATTAGTCGTCGACTATTTTGTTCGTCGACTTAATCGCGACTAATTGACTAATCGTGGCAGCCCTACTCAGCACACATTCCCCTAGTGACGCCCTTTGGTCGGTCACACACACACACACACACACACGCCTTCAGCCACGCCCTCAGCAACGCCCTCTCCGCACACATTCCCCTAGTCACGCCCTTTGGTGGGTCTCACACACACACACACACACACATCCTCCTAGTTATTCCCTGTGGTGGGTCTCACACACACATACACATTGCTCCTCTTATGCTCTCTTTGCTTCAGTGTGTTCTCACCTGTGGTTCTCACCTGTTAGTGCGCTTTCTCTGTGTGCTCTCTCCCCTCTACTTGTGTGTTCCCTGTAGGGTAGGTGTGTGTGTGTGTGTGTGTGTGTCTGTGTCTACGCCTTATCATTTCTGTGTGTTCAGTCAGTTTAAGTGAATATGTGTGACTGTGTAGCCTGCTCAGCATCATTCTCAGTGGTAACCGCGGTAACCCGTACTCCTCCCCCAGCAGGCTCCCGCAGTCGCAGCCGCACCAACATCGCCCAGGAGGGGGAGCCAGAGAGCAGCTCCCAGGAGTCCCTGCAGGAGGTCCCACCAGAGGAAGTGCTGGTCATCTCGCTAGGCACCACCCCACAGACCATCCCCGGCATGATGTCAGAGAACGAGGTGAGCGGCGATTGGCTTATGGGAGACAAGCCTGGATTCACAAGCGTCACTGCAACCAGGCGCAGGAGATCAACCAGATCCTCAGTGCTCCAAATTACACAAAGCACAATCTTAAGCTTAAAAAATCTCCTCTGCAGAAAGGGGCTGTAAATCAGTGACCCCAATCTGAAATGAAAATTCGCAACAACCATCTCCAGATTGCACTCATAAAATGAGAGCTTGTATCCACTTAACTACAACCACAGTGGCACTTTGAGAAGTTTGTGTTTAGCATGACAACCTGTTTGTCCTATCTGTGCCATATTTCTGTGTGTCTGTGTGTCTGTATGTTTATGTGTGTGTGTGTGTGTGTGTGTGTGTGTGTGTGTGTGTGTGTGTGTGTGTGTGTGTGTGTGTGTGTGTGTGTGCGTGCTCAGGTCCTGTCCCTGCAGATGTCTGACAGTGCAGCGGGCGACACCCCAGCAGACGAGGCGAAGCTCCACGGCAAACCGGATAAAACCCTCCGCTTCTCCCTCTGCAGCGACAACTTGGAGGGAATATCAGAGGGTACGCACACACCTTCCCAAACACACACACCACACATACACACTCTTCACACACTCTCACACCACATACACGCACACTCACAGTTATGCATCTCTCACACACTTCTCACATGCAGATACAGACTCACCCACATACAGCATGTCTCCCATAGCCTGGAAAGGTGGAATACACTCACACGCAAACACACTCACAGATACACACTCACACACTCACCCACATGCAGCTTGTCTTCCACAGCCTGGATCACACTCACGTGTGCTCTACTGCCAGTTTCATAGCACTAATGCATAGCAAGGTTTGCATTAGTACTTTAGTTCAACTCTACAAGCCCTGTCCTGTGTGTATGTGTTGGCATAATGTCCTTACTAGACCTCTGTGTGTGTGTGTGGCTGTGTCTGTGTGTCTGCTGGCATAATGTCCAGTCTTAGTAGACCACTGTATGTGTGTGTGTGTGTGTGTGTGTCTGCTGGCTTAACGTCCAGAGTGTAACTGGACCCCTGTGTGGGCCACAGCTGTTTAGTTAGTGTGTAATTAGTGGTGATCTTTAGCCTGGAGAGTGGACCATCATATTCTTAATGGCTGTGGAGGTACTGACTGTGTGTGTGTGTGTGTGTATGCAGGGCCGTCTAATCGCTCTAACTCGGTGTCGTCTCTGGACCTGGAGGGAGAGTCGGTCTCTGAGCTGGGGGCGGGGCCATCTGGCAGCAATGGCGTGGAGGCCCTGCAGCTACTGGAGCACGAGCAGGGTGAGTGTGTGTGTGTTTTAGTGTGTTAGTGTTTATGGGTGTGTTAGAGTGTGTGTGTATTTAGGTGCAGGGGGAAGCCTAGCAACTATGGAAATATGAGCAGATCAAATGTGTATGGTGTGTAAATTTTTGTGAGTTTGTATGAAAGACTGGATGTGGGCTGTGTGTGTGTGATTGACATGATGTGTCTGTGTGTGTGATTGTGATTGACATGATGTGTGTGTGTCTGAAGCCACTACTCTGGACGATAAGCTGCGTAAGTTTAAGATCTGGGACATGATGTGTGTGTATGTGTGTGTGATTGACATGATGTGTGTGTGTGTCTAAAGTCACTACTCAGGACAATATGGGTCGATAAGCTGCGTAAATTCGAGATTCGGGACATGGTGTGTGTGTGATTGACGTGTGTGTGTGTGTGTGTGTGTGTATGTCTAAAGCCACGACTCAGGACAATCTGGACGATAAACTGCGTAAGTTCGAGATCCGGGACATGATGGGCCTGACAGAAGATCGGGACATCTCGGAGACGGTGAGCGAGACCTGGAGCACGGACGTGCTGGGCAGCGACTTCGACCCCAACATGGACGAGGACCGCCTGCAGGAGATCGCAGGTCAGTCAGTCGCTCAGTCTTCCCTTCGCCTTCCCACCATGCACCTTCCCGGCAGCACCACACACCTGAGCTGTTTGTACAGCGGCCCATGGAACACGTGGCTGAGACGAGTGTGTGTCGCCCGGTCAGAAGCAAAAAGCAAGACAAACTCACCTCCTCACCAACACCTACAGTAATATAGACCGGTGAAAGTAGCCCAGTTGTCAGTGTAACCAAGCAACAGGTCACCCACACTGCAACATACCTGTGATGTCTTAACTCAAACTGAAACTAAGAAAAATGAGTAAAAAAAAACTAAAGCTTGCATTCGTTTTCAACTTTGGCAAACGCCCAAAAAAAAACATAAATTGGCTCAATATATTTAGCCACATAATGAAACTGCTTTTTTATTGTTTAAAAATTACAATAGCTCATACATTGCATGGCATTACAGTTACATTACGTCATCACATTTACATTACATGTCAACTTGGAGCGAGCTAACTACAGGGATAGGCCCCCTGGACCAACGTGGGGTTAAGTGCTTTGCTCAGGTAGACAATGGTGGCAGACCCTGGGATTGAACTTGCAACCATCTGGTGTTCCCCTTGCTAGTGCTGATCTCTGGCCACACCACCACCACTTCTAGTGACAGGGGGCGCTGATGGCTGCTAATTGGCCATGGAGATGTGGCCATTTTCCAGGTCCAGTTCACCATAGTATTAAGAGACCTAAATCATAGCTGACTCTTGGGTTTGCAGAAGCCATAATCATATTTCAGTGGCCACTGCTAATTAATCTGGAACTCGTTAGCCACCGTTGTTGTTTGTGCTTTTCCACCTCGATCACATGTGCTGGCTCCCAGTCTGTGTTGCCTGGTAACAGAGTGGTGTGGTGTTGCCCAGTATCTCTGTTTATTTCATCAGCAGCTCACGCCTGCTCTGGGGGCGTACGTGCAGTAATGAATTAATGCATGAATGAATGAGAGCAGCACTAAATCACTCCAGCACTGGCCACTGGGGGGCCTCAGTGCTCAACCACACAGCAGAGGCTGGTGTGCACAACGCTGCCATCATGTGGTGGACTGTGGGAATGACAATCATTACAATGCACACAAAGAGACTAAATTACTTAACTCTCCAATGGAGTTATGTGTCTGTCTGTCTTTTTTGGCTTGCTGCATTGAGCAGAAGAGTGTTGAGATGTATAATGAGATGTTCTAACCAACCCAAGTTTGCAAACCTGTTCAGTTACGCTGGTATGAGACATTCTCTCTAATGAAAGTAATTTATGTTTTAGTCTGAAATCAGTCAGAAACTTCAATGCTGCCCCAGTCTCATCTCCTTCTCTCTGTCTGAATATATCTGAGAGGATGGAAGCACAGTGCTCAGTCCGTTACATGAAATCATCTGATTTCTCTCTGCGATTTTCAGTCTCGTATCCTTCTGTCTTTACCCCTTTACCCATCCCTCTCCTCCGCTCCCCTCTTCACTTCTCTTTTTGTGTGTCTTTTTCTTTCCTTCCCCTTTCTGTTTTTTTCTCTGTCTTTCTCTCTTTCTCTCCCTCTTTCACTTTCTCCCTCCCTTTCTCTCTCTGCTACCTTTCTCTGTCTCTCTCTTTCTCCCTCTCTCTCTGCTACCCTTCTCTCTTTCTCTCCCTCCTTCTCTTATGCTCTCTCTCTCTCTCTCTCTCTCTCTCTCTCTCTCCCTGTCTCTCTCTGTCTGTCTGACATTCACAGGGTCCCTGCAGTCTTATTGACCTTGGTTCCCTCTCATTTGCATTGTCCATTTGTCATTCCTCCGAGTAT
Source organism: Coilia nasus (assembly GCA_027475355.1). Lineage (NCBI taxonomy): Eukaryota > Metazoa > Chordata > Actinopteri > Clupeiformes > Engraulidae > Coilia > Coilia nasus. The sequence goes on from CM050217.1 coordinate 29,043,179, forward strand.
GGCGTTGGGGGACTTTTCCATCATTAAGTGCATTTAGGGCGATTTCCTTATGTGTTTTCTCGGCGGGACTGCCGTATGAGATGCACATTAAATACCCATTAATACCTCATTACCCAGCTGATAAGATTACCATGATAATGAGGCAGAAATTCTAATTGTTTCACTTCGGCTTGTGCCACTCATTTAATCATCCGGCACACAGACAGCACACACCGCACACCGCCCGCCACTGCCAGCTCTCCGCACTGTAAACACGGCCAGCAGGATGCACACACACATGCACGAACACACACATTCTCGCACACACGTGCACGCACGCACACACATGCATGCACACACACGCATGCGCAAACGCACACGCCAACACACGCACACATGCATGCACAAACAAACAGAACCACTTATATGCACACGTTAAAACTCTTGACTGTGTGTGCATGTGTGTGCACAAACCTGAACTTAGACACACCCACACACATTGTTTCTCACACCCCACTGCAAAAACAGGAAGGTGGAGATGCGCACACACACACACACAGATACACCAGCACACATCGTTACACACCTTGGTGTGTTTTTGGGTAACCTTCTCAGAGACAATAACTACTAGTGTGCATTGCCATTAGCCTAGTGCTTTACACACAGTTACAGTTCTCCTCTAACATGTACAGATGCTTACCTGCATGGCTTATATTACATGCACGCACACACACAGACACACACACACACACGCACACACACACACACACACAAGCACACACACGCACGCAACCAGTGGGGAAACTCTTTTATCGTCTCTGCCAAGCCCACTCCTGCTGAGGTCTGCTGACTGCTGGTTGTGTGTGTGTGCGCGTGGGTGTGTGTGTGTGTGCGGTGAGATGGAAAGGTGGCGTGCCGGGAGGGGCTGATACCACATGGTGCCCTCATGATCTGTGCTCTCTGGCCATCATACCTCCCACACACACCTGCTGTGTCCTGCTGCTACACACACACACACACACACACACACACTCCCTCCTTCTCCTTGCTTGCTTTCTTCCGCCTTGTTAGCCATGGCCTGTCTGGAAGCCCTGAAGAGCAGGAGAGGAGTGTGTGGGAGGAGGCGTGTGTGTGTGGGTGTGTTTGAGACTCTGCTGGTTAAAGAGGTAATGAGGAGATGAGTAATGCCCAACACTGCCTACGCCTCAAAGTCATGACCTGGAGGATGCTGAGTGCAGTGCGTGTGTGTGTGTGTGTGTGTGTGCACGTGTGTACGCACAGCTTGTGTGTGTGTGCATACTCACAGTGAGGGAGATATAACCATTAACCCATAACCTTTCCCTCAACAGTCCTAGGGCCTGCCCCTCACAGCTGCTGTGTGTGTGTGTGTGTGTGTGTGTGTGTGTGTGTGTGTGTGTGTGTGTGTGTGTGTGTTTTCAGGTGCGGCGGTGGAGAACATGCTCGGTAGTCTGCTGTGTCTCCCTGGTTCCGGCCCGGTTCTTCTGGACCCGTACGGCTCCACCATCTCTGAGACCACCAGCGAGGCCTGGAGCGTAGAGGTGCTGCCCAGCGACTCAGGTACACACACAAACACACACACACACACACACACACACACACACACCAGTGTGGCCTGGAGCGTAGAGGTGCTGCCTAGCGACTCAGGTAGAGGGAGAGGCCACACACACACATGTAATGAGTCTGCTGTGTTTAAGGCTTTGTATTTGTGTGTGTGTGTGTGTGTGTGTGTGTGTATTTGTGTGTGTATGCATGTGCATGTAAATGTCTGTGTGAGTGAATGTGTGTCTGTGTGTGTGTGTGTATGTATTGTCTCCATGTGGGACTTAGGGCTAGTTTCATGGCTAAGTAGCAGAAAAGTAGACTCAGATGAGCAGTTGAGCAGCATATTATTACAAATGAGCATGGTAATGAAAGCTGGGTCTGCTAATGAGAGATGGGCAGGAGAGGAGGGTAGGGGGAGGTAGAGAAGAGAGAGAAGGAGAGAGTGAAGGAAAGAAATGTGCGATGGGGAGTGTGGTTGAGTTATAGCAAGTGAGAGAGACAGAGTCAGAGAGAGTGTGACACAGAGTCTGAGTGAGAGAGATAGACAGTGCGAGAGAGAGACAGAGTGAGTGAGGGAGAAAGAGAGGGGAAGAGAAATGTGCAATGGAGAGTGCGGTTGTGTTCTAGTGAGCGAGTGAGACAGAGAGAGAGACAGAGAGAGAGAGAGGTAGAGTGTGAGAGAGAGTGAGACCGAGTGAGAGAGGCAGAGACAGTGAGAGAGAGAAAGGGGAAGAGAAACGTGCGATGGCAGTATGGTTGTATTCTAGTGAGCCAGAGAGAGCGAGACAGAGTGATAGACAGACAGAGGGAGAGAGAGAGACAGAGCATCAGAGTAAGCCTGAGCAGGGTGGCTGGTGTTGATGTGAGACACACACTGGCTTCATGACTGCAGTAAGACGGTGCACCAAGTTTTGGACAATTCCAGAAAGCAGGTGCACAGTACACCCTGTGTTGCTCATGGGGAGGGTGGCTCTAGCCCAGCAGCTCTGTTCATAGGAGCACAGGCACTTAGGCCTCATTTCCACTGACTTGAGCGTGTACAGCGCATACCCGTGTACAATAGGTTTGTATGGGGTCAGAACACGCTCAGATCACGCGTGCGGTGGAAATGGTCTAATCTGTTAACGTGCATTCTAAACGAATACGGACAGAAAACGGGCACGCGCTGTACACGCAGAGTGTTTGGTGGAAATGAGCCCTTACAGTACACATGGACAAATAACTACTCAGTACACACACCCAAATAACTACTGACAGTACACACAGCCAAATACCCACGAGCAAATAGCTTCTCACAGTACACACGGATGTCTGGCTGTGCCTGTAGTCTAGTGTATCATTATTATTACTAGAGTATTACTACAGTATTATAATTTTGGGCAGGGAATATACATCAAGTGCAATTTTTGTGTCGGTGTGTTTGTAAGCACCAAGAGCAAGGATATTTGTGTGTGTTTGTATATGTGTGTGTTTGTATGTGTGTGTGTGTGCGCACATTTTTTGCTCCTATTAAACCAGTTGAACGGTGGGGACAATAAGGGTGATGACAGTGCTCATTGTGTGTGTGTGTGTCTGTCTGTGTGTGTGTGTGTGTGGCCCCCTCGCCTGCGGCCCCTCTCCCCTCCTCTCTAATTGCATCAGTCTCCTTGGCGCTGTGTTTTAGCGGCCAGGGCCTACGGAGGCGGCTCCATTACCCAGATTGTATGTTACGGCGGCCTGCGCCGCCCACCTGTAAATCTGTCACGCTGACAAACAACACGCCACTTTTAATTTGCTGCCTAATGGAAAGACACTTGTGCGCAGGACAGAGTGTGTGTTGTCTGTTAGTGGGCCGCAGTATGTGTTGTGTGTGTTGTACAGAGGTGTGAGTGTGTGTTGTGCATGGGCCTGGCTGTGTGTGGTATGTGTATGTGGTATGTGTGTGTTGGTCAGAGGTATGTATGTGTTGTGTTCAGAGGTATGTGTGTGTGTTGGTCAGTGGTGTGTGTGTGTGTGTGTGTGTGTGTGTGTGTTTGTTGTTTAGAGGTATGTGTGTGTGTTGTGCGGAGTTGTGGGTGTGTGTTGTTCAGCGGTAACGGTGTGTGTTGTGTAGTGGTATGGGTGTTTGTTTTACAGCGGTATAGGGGTGGGAATTGATTTTGTCAATACCGATACCATTGTTGACTCTGCCTATCAATCTTATTCCTTATTAATTCTCTTATCGATTCCTCAATAGTTTATTGAGTGGCAAAAATCATGCATGATACCAACAGATCACTGTTTCCGAGTTTTAAAAACATTGAGTTTGTAACGCGAGCTAGCAAGCTAGCAAGTAGATTGCAAGAACTGGCAATAATGCATGTGTGCCAGAAGCTAGCAGTCAAGCAATGGGACAACAATGTGACAGTGCTGTGTGATGGGGGTATATGGAGATGGTAATGTGTGTTGCGTGATAAGGGTGTAGGAAGATGTTTAAGTTTGGGTGTTTGGGTTTGGATATGTGTGTGTGTTGGGTCGATTGTGTGTGTTATTATTATCGGTGTGTGTTCTGTGTGCTGAGGGTGTGTGAAGACAGTCATGGCATGGCGCTGTGTGTGGCACTGCTCCACTGAGTTCCTCTAGGCCATCACACAGGCGCAGGCACCACTCAACACACACCTGCTGTGCATCACTGATCACAGTCCATCAGCTAATCAGCCGTCAAGGTCATCACACACACACACACACACACACACACACACACACATACCCACCCTTACACACAAACACCAGACACACGCACTCTTACCCACAAATACACACACACCTACACACCCCCACCCACACACCACACACATAGCCCTACCCACACACCAGACACACACACTTGTAAAAGCTGCTCGACACTCCTGCTTCACTGTAAGTGAATGGCCATGTGTAAAAGTCTGTGGTGATTTAGTACTGTGGTCCTCAGGCATGTTTGACTGCTGTGTGTTTGTTAATATGGTATTAACTTTGCATACTGGAACATGGGCATATAACACATCATGTTGTAATGTGTGCGTGCGTGTGTGTGTGTGTGTGTGTGTGCGTGTGTGTATGTGTGTGTGCACAGAAGCGGCGGACCTGAAGCAGGAGGAGAGACTACAGGAGTTGGAGAGCTGTTCAGGGGTCGGTAGCACATCTGACGATACAGAGGTCAGAGAGGTCAGCTCTCGACCCAGCACACCTGGACTTAGCGTGGTCTCAGGTACACGCACAAACAGATCTACACACACACACACAGATATACCCAAGCACACACACACATGCACTCACATATACAGACATAGATATACACACACACGCACACATACTCACACACACACGCACACATACTCACACACACACATGCGCACTCACACACCCACGTACATGTACACACATACTCACACGTACACACACACACACACACAAGCCCTTTTACAGACAGAAGGGCACCTGTCATATATGTGTGTGTGTGTTTTCCAGGTATCAGTGCCACGTCAGAAGATATCCCCAACAAAATCGAGGACCTGCGCTCAGAGTGCAGCTCTGACTTCGGCGGAAAAGACTCTGTGACCAGCCCTGATGGAGAGGAGTCTGCACATGGTACACACACACACGCACACACACACACACACACACACACACACACACTCTCTCTCTCTCTCTCTCTCTCTCTCTCTCTCTCTCTCACACACACTCACACACACAGCCCTAATGGAGACGAGTCTGAACATGGTGAGCGTGCGCGCACACACACACACACACACACACACACACACACATACATGGACACACACATATCCACACACACATACATGTACATATACACACACTCCACACACTCACTGAAACATTCCCTCATTAGTCACTGCATGGTGGTGCATTTAAGGGGTGTGGGCTCTTCTTGGTGACGGTGCTAATAGTGCTCTATTCCACATTTTGCCCTTTCTTTTTCCGCCTCTCCCTCTCTCTTTCCCCCTCTCCCTCTCTCTTTCCCTCTTTTCCCCCCTCTCCCTGTCTCTGTCCCTCTTTTTGCCCTTTTTCCTCTCTCTTTTCACCCCCCTCCCTCTCTTTTTCCCCCTCTCCCTCTCTTTTTCCGCCTCTCCCTCTCTTTTTCCCCCTCTCCCTCTCTCTTTCCCCCTCTCCCTCTCTTTCCCCCTCTCTCTTTCCCTCGTTTCCCCCCTCCCTCTCTCTTTCCCCCTCTCTCTCTGTCTTTCCCTCTTTTTCTCCCTCTCCTGTCTCTGTCCCTCTTTTTTGCCTTCTCCCTCTCTTTTTCCATCTCCCCCCCCCTCTCTTTTCCGCCCTCTCCCTCTCTATTTCCCTCTTATTCCCTCTTTCCCTCTACTTTTCCCTTCTCCCTCTCTCCCTCTCTCACCCTCTTTTCCTCCCTCTCACCCCTTTTCCCCCTCTACTGACTATCTCTGTGCCTTTCTACTTTTTTCTGTGCCTTTGCTTCTTTTTGTTTCTGTTTCTCTCTGCCCCATCTCTCTCTCTCTCTCTGCACCTTAATCTATCCCTCCCTTTTTCTCCTTCTATCTCTCCCTCTCTCTCTTCCTCCTTCTCTATCTACCCCTCCTTCTCTCTATCACTCTGCCCCTCCCTCTCTCTTCCTCTCACAGGAGCCCACTCTTTGGCGTGTGGTTCCTCCCAGAATGACTCCTTGCTGGCCATGTTTGATCCGCTCTCTTCTGGTGAAGGTAATTTAGGGGCTCTGTCCACCCACCCCACGTGTGTGTGTGTGTGTGTGGGGGATGAAGAGGGGAAATGAGAATCATTAACAGCCACCTAATGGCCAGGGGCTCTCCAAACAGCTTGAGTACAGAGAAATGGAGCAAGCAGGACACACACACACACACACAACACTACACAAGCTTCCCAGCCAATTAGCCAATTACTAGACAGAAATATTAGTAACACAGTCAGATGTAAAGAAGCCCTGTGGAAATGTCTCAATTAGCTCCCCTGCCCCCACTTTGACACACACACACACACCTTTTTAAAACACACAGCCACAGACACCATACACTTTTTGCCTGGTCGTTTAAGTGATTTGTAGAGTCATTGTGTGATTGTGTGTGTGTGTGTGTGTGTGTGTTTACAAGGTGGCAAAACTAGCTCTTTACCTTCTCCCTCCTTGCACTAGAATGCACTCTACACATTTCTGGGTGAAGGCCTGGGTTGCATGTGCATGTGTGTTTGTGTGTGTGGTTGTATGCGCGTTCATGTATTATTTTGTGTGTGTGTGTGGGCATTTCTGTGTGTAATGTATACAGTAAGTACATACGTGTGTCTGTCTGACGTACGTGTTAATAGGGTCAGGGTTTGTGTTGAGTGTATTTGTATTTGTATCAGTATCAGTTTGTGGATGCTTGTGTGCACATGTGTGTCCATCAAAACGTGTAGAGATGTTGTGTATATGTGTGTGTCTGCTTGCGGGTGTGGAAAGGTGAATGTGTGCGCGTGTTCATTTGTTGTGATAGTGCAGTGATGGTTTGTTTATGTGTAAATGTGTGTGTGTCTCTATCCTTGTGAGAGTGTGATGAGAGTGTGGTTAGTGTATCTGTGTGTGTGTGTGCACACATCCTTGTGAGCGTGTGGTTAGGTGAGTGCGCTGACAGCCTGCTAGACCTCACCCCAGGCACGTTGGCACTGTCCCCTGGCTGTGGGTGGGTGTGTGTGTGTGTGCGTGCGTGTGTGCGTGCGTGTGTGCGTGCGTGTGTGCGTGCGTGTGTGCGTGCGTGTGTGCGTGCATCCCTGTAAGAGAGGCAGGTTGGCACTGTCCCCTGTCTGTGTGTGTGTGTGTGTATGTGTGTGTGTGTGTGTGTAAGGAAGAGGCAGGTTGGCACTGTCCCCTGGCCCCTCTGTGTGGGGGGGTGGCACAGCCTGGCATCGGAGCAGGCACCACAGAGCCTCCGTACCCTTGGAACAGGTGGCCTGCTTTCACCTGGGGTCTGTCTCTCCCTGACAGCTCTCTCAAGCACACACACACACACACACGATCGGCCCAGACGCTGTCCTGTCACTTGCCTGTGTGTGTGTGTGTGTGTGTTTGTGTCAGTGTTTATTTTCAGCAGATGTCTCTTTCCAAGCTAATATGACTGTACTCAAACTTGTGTCTGCATGTGTGTGTTTGAGAGCTGAAGGATGAACTTGCGAGACATCTGCTGCAGGCACACAGTGCTTGTGTGTGTGTGTGTGTGAGTGAGCAAGTGTGTGTTTGACAGTGAAGTATCGCATGACGCTGATTAATGTTACAAACTACAAACACAAACAGCCCAGTAAACAGACTCTTCAACCCATGCACCTGTTTCACACTCTACTCCTCTGTCCTCTATTGTCTCTCTCTTTTGCTTCTCTATCTCTATCTTTTCTTTCTTTTTTCTTTGTCTCTTCTCTGTCTGTCCATTCCTCCTGCCTCTACCATTTCTTTATTTCTGTTCTATGTTCTCTCCCTTTGCCTTTCTCCTCTCCCATCACCACACCCCATTTCTCTTTTCACTGTTTTCTCCTTTCCTCTACTCTCCTTTTTTCTCTCCTCCTCTCCTCTCTTCTTCTCCACTCCTTCCCCCCTTTCCGCCTCTCTCCCCCTACTTCTCTCCTCTTCTCTGTCCCCCGCTCTCTATCTGTCTTTCTCTCTCTCTCTCCCTCTCTCTCTTTCTCCCCCTCTCTTCCTCTTTCACCTCCTCTCCTTTCCCCCTCTCCTCTCCCCCTCTCCTTTTTCCCCCGCTCTTTCTCCCTCTCTCTCTCTCCCTCTCTCCCTCTCTCTCCCTCTTTCTCTCCCTCCCTCTCTCAGGCTCGTCCACGGGCACCATAGTTCGCCCTAAGGTGCACTACATGCGCCCAGCCCACCCCCCACCGGACCCCCCCATCCCGGAGGTCGGTGCCATGGCCCCCCCGGAGCCGCGGGCCTCCCTGTTTGGGGCGCACGGCCTGGTGGCGGAGCTGGAGCACGGCAAGCAGCGCCACTCCTACCCCGAGCGCCTCGTCCGCAGCCGCAGCTCCGACATCGTGGGCGCCGGCCGCCGCCCCACCAGCGAGCCCTGCCTCAACCGCCGCACCATCGCCGAGGACCGCGAGCCCGAGTCCCCCGCCAGCTCCCACGCCCATGCCAGCGCCGCCTTCCCCGGGGGGGCCACCTCCTCCCCCAGCAGAGACTCCCTCAAGGGAGAGGTGAGGACACACACACACACACACACAGTTACATTTACACTCTCTCTCTGGCAAGAGCTCTCACACACTCAACATTTACACTGACATACACCCCACTCTCTCTCTCACAGACACGCACACACACATACACATACACATACACACACATACACATACACACACACACATATATCACACACTTACATTGTCATTACCATTTTGTCTCATGTTATACATCGTTGTGTGTGTACATGCATGCCTCTGTGTATGTGTGGTGTACTTTGGTATGTGTGTGTACTTGTATGTGTGTTTATGTGTGTCTGTGTGTGTGTGTGTGTGTGTGCAGGCAGAAGACAGGAAGGACAGTGATGATGAGAAGTCGGACCGGAACCGTCCCTGGTGGAAGAAGCGGTTCGTTCCCGCCATTCCCAAAGGTGAGCTCACCTGTGCTCTTCCGCCCTGCCCACCCATGCCCAGCAGTGCCAGTGTGTGTGCCCACAGGCCTATGCCAGTGTGTGTGCCCACTCCAGTCTGCCTGCGTGCCTATGCCAGTGTTCCTCCTGGCCTCTGTCATGCCCATGTGACACAGTCGCTCTGCAGAGTGGCCATTGTGTTACAACCCTGCGCCAAGGCCACAGCAAAAAAGAGGGAGATATGTTTTAAACAAAATATTTTCATTCACTAAATTTCAAAGAAAGCCAACACCATGACATGAGAGTTTTAAAGTCAGCCATCAGTAATGCCTGCATGTTGTTAAGAGTGAGGTGTTCTGAGTACTGTGTTGCTGTGTCAAAATCAAAGTAAAGATGGCCTCCGACAGGAACGGTACACACCTTTTAAAGCTAGTGAGAGGCACCTGGCGCAGCTCATCAGCGATTAGGCAAGTCCACCCCCCTAGAGACCTGCAAGTCCACCCCCCTAGAGACCTGCAAGTCCACCCCCCTAGAGACCTGCAAGTCCACCCCCCTAGAGACCTGCACGTCCACCCCCCTAGAGACCTGCACGTCCACCCCCCTGGAGACCTGCAAGTCCACCCCCCTAGAGACCTGCAAGTCCACCCCCCTAGAGACCTGCAAGTCCACCCCCCTAGAGACCTGCAAGTCCACCCCCCTAGAAACCTGCAGGTGGTTGGTCAGAATGAGCAGGCCGTAACAATAGGGCGAGGCTGTCTGAGGGAGGGGTCTCTCTTCAGATACCATTACGGGTTGTTTGAGTGAGGGGTCTCTCTTTGAGAGGGGGGCATTTAGGACTGTGTATATGAGGGGTATTTCTTTAAAGAGCATTTGGGGCTGTTTGAGTGATGGGTCTATCTTTAAGAGGGGGCATTAGGGGCTGTTTGAGTGAGGGGTCTCTCTTCAGAGTGGGCATTGGTGGAGGCTGTTTAGGTCTTCATCATATTCTGTGCAGCTCCTGCAGCATCCATTAAAGCTGCCCTGATGTCTGTGGCCTCTAACCTCGTGGCCTGACCATTTCCCACAGCATCCATTGATGGTCTTATACCTGTGGCCTCAAACTCTGTATCCTGACCATACGCCCCCACCGCACCACAGAGACTAAATCAGCTCAAGTGCTTCACTTCTTATTAGAATGTCCGAATGTGCCTGCTACGTGCCAGAATGCTGCGCAGTGCAACATAGTGCGCCAATCTGAACATACTTTTGTCAGGTGCCCTGTTTTTTATTTGATTTGAGTTAAAAAAGATTCCATGAAGGAAGAGTCAACTACTTGAAGTAAGGGTTTGTCTGTACGAAACAAGTGTGATGCAACAAAAAGGCAACTTTGATTCAGGTTTGGTGTGAAATAAGAGAGCCAGGTTGCTGCGTTAGTCTGCGGCATGGTATGCACTTAGGATGTGTTGTAAAATTGCTCCATGGATTCCACCTGCTCAGCAAAAAATGAAGAAACGCGGCTTGAAAGTTGACTAATTGCCCCGTGGTTATTTTTTTTTGTTGTGGGAGTGTGAAGACCTTGTCGTGTGTGTGTGTGTGTGTGTGTGTTTGGGTGTCAGGCTGTCAAAGTTTAAAACTTGCTGTTTTAGTAATGAGTCAGATGTTAAATGTATCTCCTCGCCGACAGATCATTCCTTCCTGTGAGAGTCTCTCGTTAGTCATAGGAGACATTTGTCAGGCTCATATCTAGTACTAATCCACACACACACACACACACAGGCCCATATCTAGTGTTAATCAACATAAATTATCACGCAAGACAAATGAGATCCGCAGTCACCCGCCATCGTGCCATATCTCTTGTCCACATGATAATGGCCGTGGAATAGATAATTCTGTCTCCTGGCCCATGCTGGAGACGACACAATGAATGAGGGACTGGATGTCTCAGTGCCGCCACACACTCAGACCATTTATCACACGTGGTGTGTCTTCCCTGTGGAAGCCACACACACACACACACACACACACACACACACACACACACACACACACACACACACACACACTACAGGGGAGCCCAGAAAGGAACCACACCATCTCTGCTCTAACAAAAGTGTGTGGTGCCACATGGTGTAAAGGAGAACCTCTTGGAAAATCTTATGCTGTCCTATCCTATATACACATATAATATATGTGTGTGTGTCCCAGTTAACAGATTCATGCCCGTCCAGTCGGCATGCCCATATACTTCTATCTCCTGGTTAGCTGTCCAGTCGGCATGCCCATATACTTATATCTCCTGGTTAGCTGTCCAATTGGCATGCCCATATACTTCTATCTCCTAGTTAGCTGTTAAATCAGCATGCCTATATACTTACATCTCCTGGTTAGCTGTCCAATCAGCATGCCTCATGCCCAACTGGTCAGTGCTGCACATTGGAAGCAATGGCCTGTGAGTTTAAAGCTTTCTAAACGGACCTTTACTCTCAACAAACTTTCCCAGCTTTAACACTGTGTTGTGTAGGAGTGTGTATGTGTGTTCACAATGTGTGTAGTTGTGTTCATGTAGGTTTGTGTGTGTGTGTGTATGTGTGTGTGTCTGTTTGTAGATGTGCATGTGTGCTTTTTTTTTGTGTGTGTGTGTGTGTGTGTGCGAGCTTGCATGTATGTGTGTGTGTGTGTGGTCAACTCTTGTGTGTTCTGTTCCCTCCCCTCTTGCAGTGCTCTATTGGACAGCGGAGAGTGATATCCCAG
>CM050217.1:29067500-29077500 GCA_027475355.1 Coilia nasus
AAGGGAGTCGAGCAGGAAGTGCCATGTGGAAGACCGGGCAGCGTCCAGGTGCCTCACTTCCTCCCTTTGAGAAGGCACCGCTCACGCCACCTCAGCGTAGTCTGGGCCTCTCCAAGCCAAATATGACCAGCCTTAGTGTATGTGTGTGTTTGTGTGTGTGACGGGCATGCCAGAGTGTGAGGTGTATCTCGGCTCCGCACCCACAGCCCCTACCCCATCAGGTGCCCGACTCTATCCCCACACACACACACACACTTCCGCTGGGTAGGTGACCCTAAGTCCTGTGGGGGCGTTCACGCATCCAAGTGACCGTGTGTGTGTGTGTGTGTGTGGTTGGGGGGTGTGCTCAGACGGTCTCCTCTGGTCTCCCCCGTGAGGAGGTGTGTGTGTGTGTGGGGGTGGGGTACAGACACGGGTCATGCACTCTCGGAGGAGTAGATTGCCACACATGGACAAAATTATGCATCGCATTTTTTTATATTAGCAAGCTTGCACAATAGGCACATGTGGGGAAGGTGTTCTGTGATTTAATGTATTATATAATTCTTTAAAACAATTAAAAACAGAAGTTTGTTCTGTGATTGAAAATGATGTCCATTTTTTTGTGTGTGTGGGAGTAAATGGGTGTGTGTTGAGCACATGTGGTGAGAGAAATGGTGTGTGTGTGTTGGGGAATGAGTGTGTGTTGAGTGTGTATGGTCAGTGAAACAAAAATGTTTTGATACAAAACATTACTTAATCACTTTTACTTTATCACTTTAGCTTCCCCCACACTTACTGAAAGTTTCCAAACCTCATGTCTAGACAGCTATTTTGTACAATTGAATATGCTTAACTGAAGCAAAGCCCATACGAAGGAGGGGTGCACTTACTATTAAACCACATAAGCAATACTGCAGCTGGGTGTTAAAGTGTGCCAGGCTCACAGAAGTGCCAGCGAGGTATTTAATAGTGTTATAAATCATTAAATACTGTATCACATTTAGGCTGATATCTTGTGCCTGTGCTTGTGAGTAAAAACAATGCTTGTGTCCATTCACAGTTTGTTCTCTCTAGAGAGAAGTGCAGAACCTTAAAACACGCTCCGCAGGTACAGTTAGAGTATTTGCCAGGCGCTTTTTTCCCAAAGGGATGTACAACAATGTAACTGCTGAATTATAAAGAAATAATGCCCAGCTAACGTATAGCAAAATAATCATGAAATGACATTTAAGATGAGTTGCGTTAGTTAGATGGATGATAAATATGCACTTGACTTCCGCTTGGAGAAATGTAGTCTACAGGCGTGTATGGCGCACTTGACTTCCATATAGTCTACTGGCGTGTAGGTGTATACCTGATGCTTTGTTGTAACCTACTTAACGCACAGACAGTTGACCCGTTATGCATCATAACTGCGTAGCTCTTTACCCACAATAGCAAAGTCCATCTCTTACAGTGTTTTACAACTGTTTCAGATGAAAGTTTGTAAATGTTTTAAACTGGGCTCAATTTGTTAAGGAACTACACTCAGTTAACGTAACCATACACTCAATTAACAGAACACCCCAGATCTATTGCAAAATGATATTCTTCAAAACTATACCATTATTTTTAAAAATGCTATTTTGTTGCCAAATCACACACACGATTCATATGATATATTTGTGTTCGAGTTACACACTGTGGTAATCCATCCTAAACACTTTGTAACATTCTGATATTTCGAATGACATAATCTGGCTTTAATTTTTTAAACATATTGATAAATGTCATGAATACATTCACAAAACGCAACACATGACTAAAACTATTCACTAAATATATTTCAGTTGATAACATTGTTTACTTTTAATGTAAACTCGGTCAATAAGCTGAAGTTTTCCTTTTGCTTGGTTGCATATTGAAAGTTGAAACAACCATTTCTACAAAGAACCATGTTGACAGTAAAACACAGTAAAGTACTCATGGAGAAATTACTGTAAGCATAATCTCTGTCCAATTTGGTGGCATGTCTCAACCTATGGTTTTCAAGGTAGTCAAACAATGTCATATGTGATCAATTTAGTCCTCCGATTTAGTCCAATTCAGTCCATGCTCTCCTCCCATTGTACCTTGCAGTGACAGTATTTACTACTTGCTACATCGCTGTCTTACATTTCTATTCAAGTCTGGATAACCCCCGTTTTTTATTTCACAGTGTTTAAGCCTGATTGCTGAATAGTTCACCGCAGGCTTTCTTATTACAGCGAAGGTTTTCATCCGGCAGGTTGGAACGTTTCATTCACTCCAGATTAGACGTAATCGTGTCATTTAGAGTATGGGCTAAGGGCCTACCAGACAACAAACACGCACAAGGCGCCACGGGTGCGCTGCCGCCTTATCTTGTAGGTTTGCTCGGTGCGGAGGGGGAATAATAAGCCCCGATAGGATAGGGTACAGGGGCGGGGGCATAGGGGGTTGTCCCCTCTCTGCTGCCCGATGACTGATTTGCCACTGATCGGACACAAGAGAGTGAGCACGCGCCCGTGTAGTAATTACCAATTACCATTTAAACTGTATGCTCGCCATCTTTTCTCTGCTCTGCGTAGCTGCGCCGCACAATGGGAGACGCGCACTGGCCAAATTTATTCATTGAATTTAAGTGCGAGAGAGGGCTGCAGAACACGATGGCCCTATCTGCGCCCGCGAACAGCACGCCGTCACCAAACATTTAATTACTGCTGACAAGTGTATGGCTGATTCGTAATTGGAGATTTTCCCACTTTTAATAGCCTCGTCCACTTTCACCGGCCTCTCACTGCTTCTAATTGTAATCTTTCGTTCCAAAAAATAATTCTCTGTGGGGTGCCCGTATCTCTTGATGATATCTGCGATTGTAATTTAAATTCAAACATTTTCTTGGAAAGTTAATTAGTTGTATTAATAAACCAAAATACACTGGGCGGTTTTGGATAGGCTCTGTTGTTTAGGAGGCATTTGGGTGATTTAAAAATGACTTTTTTTGCATCTGCCACAGGACGGATCTGTCTAGCTGGTCTTAGGATGGAATTGGCTATGGGAAGTGGCATGCACTCATTCCTGAAGTCTTCCAGTCAAGGTCCGTTCAGATCCGCAGTTTGTTAACTTTCATCTGAATCTGCGGGACATTCCTGAACTCGGGGAGATTTTACCTTGCCGTTTGCCTTTTTTCTGATGCAACTCCTGTTACATATTGATGTCAGATTGTTGTATGATGAGAGAAACAGCCTGGGGCCAACTCCAGATGGCCCTGAAATCACAGATCATCAGTCCAGCGAGACTTGCACACCGCTAAACACACACACACACACACACACACACACACACACACACACACACACACACACACACACACACACACACACACACACTCTCTCTCTCTCTCACACACACACGCGCTCATATTGCCACATTTCTTACTGGCTCTGTTCTAAAGATGTTAATCGCTCTGTACCAGTAACGTTAGACTACTGAGCGAAAATTCTTATTAATCTATTTGCATTTGCCTTACGGGACTAATTAGACCACAATGCCCGCCTTTAAAAAACGAAATGTTCATTAACGCACGATTCCCGCCCATAATTTGGATTTAATAAACAATCCCCACATTTATAAAAGTCATGGTTTGTGACCCCTACATGATGTGCTTAAATTAGGCCAAACTAAACTTTGGATAGCCTACTGGGTGAAAATAAAGGGTCGTTTTGACTAACTCTTTACTGTCTTAACAAAAACGAGCAACAGTCTATTAGTCAGCCTACAGGCTATGCTACTTGCAATAAAGAAACCAAACGCACCTGAGTGTAACACGTAGCATGTTGAAGGCTGTGGTCTCAGGTGTATCCTTTTCATCCAAGGAAGATCATTCTCAGTGTGTTTGGCGTGTAGCCCGCCGCGTAGTGTGATCAGCCCTTTTGTGATGCTCCCGGCGCGTCCGGATGCATTTCAACTGTAGTCCTCTTTTCAGTCGTCAGATGGCACACTCACCATGTGTGAGGCTTTCTGGGAAAGACAAAGAAGCCCTGTACTCTCTCCTATTTTTGTTGCCGTTAGCCTTATACTCCTGGTGTAGACAAGTACTTGCATTTTTACATTTGTTTGTAAAAATATCCCGTTGTCACAGTAGCCCGTGGCTATAAGGAGAAATTTGATAATCATAAAGTTATCTAGTCAACATGTACAATTCACTCTCGGGCATTTCAGAATTCACTCTCAGGCATTTTTTTCGGCTTTTAAGAATAGATTTGTTTTAATTGGAAGTTTTTCTTCTGACGCGGACGTTTCACTTAAAATGTCCCTTTAAGTTCCGTATCTTTTGATGACACATCAGGCTTCTGTCGTCAAAATGGACATTTAAATATGTTTTCCCCAAATCAGGGGAGTATAGCCCGGGCCACACGGGATAATAAAAGCACTGCATTACGAGCATACCATTTTTTACCCGAACAGCAAAAATCCTTTTAGACTGGCCACAGGTTTGCTCATCAATCTACCCCTTCTAATTTAATCCATTGAAAGGTTTGCGTCATCATTAATTTAAGCAGTTCATGTAACACTCTAATGCAAACCACCAGAGCCATGGGTATTTACAAATTAACGCATATTACCTCAGTGAAGCAGGGATCGATTTCAACCTTTATTTCATCTAAATCTTCACATTTTAAGTCATTCTGGCAACCCATTGATTAAATGTAAAGAAGTGAGTTTTCTAACACCCTGTTCTGGGTCAAAGCGCAGTCAGATTGCTTATCCCTTTATAGCAAAAGAAGCCGAAGCAAAGTCAGCGTTGCACCGACTTCATTTATTGTCTATTACAGTGGGCTCGTGTGGGTTTAGAGCCGTTCTCTGCACCCGTTTTCTTAAATACTTTCTTCACGCGCCTCTCTCACTGAGGGCCCTTCAAAGATGCGCAGCCGGCACCAGACGCTCGAGCGGAATACCCCTCACTGACGACAAAACAAACAAAACACGGCAGCACCACGTCAATTAAATTAAAGGGGGAGGCTAAATGAACAAAACGTCAAACGCACATATTAAACCTAAATGAAATAGCCCCGAGGATGCCGGGAGACGCACAGATTGGAACTCGGGAGGATAGCGCAGGCTTTGCGCCCGGGGTGATGAGAGACGTAAATAATGAACGCGGGCTCCGTGATGATTTCGGAGCGTGCACAACCTGGGACTCCTCTGCGGAAGAAGAGAGCAACTTTAAACATTTCTAACCATCAGCACTCAGCCAACAGAAAGAGTAAAAGAGTTGAAATAAGCGTAAGCAAGAGGGGGGAATTGTGTAGGCTACAGGTAGTTTTGCAGCTCTCTCTCTCTCTCACACACACACACACACACACACACACACACACACACACACACACACACACACACACACACACACCACACACAGACACACACACACACACACACGCACACACACACACCACTGTTCCAAGCCTGATTTCTGCAGCTACCAGAATATTTGAACTCTGGCGGATGTGGAGAAGGGTTCTCCTGTGTTCGCAGATAGTGTATTAAGACACATGACATAGAAATTACAACCAAAACACTTGCATTTTTAAAAATGTATTTGTGGCAATCCCCCGAATCTGAGGTAAATCTGGGGTTTCTGAGGTAATTGTTTTTTTATGCCGTGTTCTCAGTTTTTATCTGCTACAAATTCTACACCTTTTACTTATGAACTATGAAATACATATATTTAGGTTGTTTGGGTGTCATTTTACGGAGGTATAGGCTATATGTAGAAATTTGTAGGTGTTCTGCAAAACTGTTTCTTGGCATTTATTGTGTTTTTTTATTTTACCGAAAAATATTCAGTTATTCTTGCTGGTGTGCAGTAGTTGTGCCTTAGTCCCGCGGGTGAGAAACAGATGTTATTGTTATGACTATCCACATAGTCACAGCGTTTCATCCGCCACATCAAGGGAACTGGCTCCTACAGGGTGCAGAACAGTTAGCGCAAATGAGGACTTCAGGGTCATTTAAATGCTGGAGCAATTCGGGGGAAAAAAACATAAAAACAACACGTTAGTTCATTTGTTTCGGTTCTTCCCAAATAGTAACAGGACATTGGCATAAAAGGTAGTGTAATTAAACTGTGCAATATGATAGATTGTAGTCTACTACTTCACAGTTACAAAACAGGACAATATACAAAGGCAACACACTCAGGATTGAGCTAATCTACAGCATGTCTTTTAAAACGTATTTATAAAATATCTCTCTCATTACCATAATCTTTCATTCATCTCTCTCATTACCATAATGTTTCATTTGGATGTAGTGTGTTGTTGAAAAGCTGTGAGATGGAGTATGAGATGGAGTAGGTGTGGTCTCTGAATTCGTGAGAAGGGAAGCGTGGGTGAGTTTTGGTGAGAGGAGGGAGGAGAGGAAGGCGATGATGGTGATGATGATGATGATGGTAGAGGGAGAGAGGAGAGCAAGCTGAGGACGAGGATGCTGAGCGCTGGTGAGTTTCTGTGGGAGTGGCTCCTCACATATGCAGGCAGGGACAGAAGGGGGTAGAAAGAGGTGAGGATGTGTGAGGAGAGGAGGAGAGGAAGGTGAGGATGATGATGATGTAGACGGAGAGATGAAGATGAGGATGATGATGTAGAGGGAGCGGGAAGAGGAGACGAAGGTAAGGACAGTGATGGTGGGAGAGATGGTGGGAGAACAGACGGATGAGGATGGTGATGGTGGGGAGGAGAGGAAGAGGAGGATGAGGATGGTAGAGGAGGAGAGGGAGAGGAGGATGAGGAAGGTGATGGTAGAGGAGGAGAGGAAGAGGAGGATGAGGATGGTGATGGTAGAGGAGGAGAGGAAGAGGAGGATGAGGATGGTAGAGGAGGAGAGGAAGAGGAGGATGAGGATGGTAGAGGAGGAGAGGAAGAGGAGGATGATGATGGTGATGGTAGAGGAGGAGAGGAAGGGGAGGATGAGGATGGTGGTGTTAGATGAGGATGGTAGAGGAGGAGAGGAAGAGGAGGATGGTGATGAAGAGAAGGAGAGGAAGAGGAGGATGAGGATGGTGATGGTAGGGAGGAGAGGAAGAGGAGGATGAGGATGGTGATGGTAGGGAGGAGAGGAAGAGGAGGGTAAGGATGGTGAATGTGGGGAGGAGAGGAAGAGGAGGACGAGGATGGTGATGGTAGAGGAAGAGGAGGATGAGGATGGTGATGGTGATGGTGAAAGTGGGGAGGAGAGGAAGAGGAAGAGGAGGATGGTGATGGTGAAAGTGGGGAGGAGAGGAAGAGGAGGATGAGAATGGTGATGGTAGAGGAGGAAAGGATGAGGATGGTGATGGTAGAGGAGGAGAGGAAGAGGAGGATGAGGATGGTGATGGTGAAAATGGGGAGGAGAGGAAGGGGAGGATGAGGATGGTGATGGTAGGGAGGAGAGGAAGAGGAGGATGGTGATGGTAGAGGAGGAGAGGATGAGGATGGTGATGGTAGAGGAGGAGAGGAAGAGGAGGATGAGGATGTTACTGGTGGCTGATGTGGCTGCTGTGTCCCCAGTGAGAGCAAGAGCAGTTTGGGGTGGAGCTGACGGAAGCTTAGAGCACACACAATACACACACACACACACACACACACACACACACACACACACACCAACACGCACACGCACACACACACACAAACGCACTTTATTCAACATTATGAACATATTCACTTTGTACAATCAGACACACCCACATTTTATTCAAGAACACCAAAGGTCGATTTGAACACACACACACATGCACAGTGTAGTCTCAAAACTATGTATTTTCTGTCATCACATCACAGTTTTTGTTTGGCAGAAGAGAGTGAGAGTGCGGGAAGGTGAAAACGACAGCACTAACAAGTGTGTGACAGTTTGACAGAATCACAACAGAACAAAACAAATAAACCTCAGTCTCATTTTTGTCAAGCTCATTTTATTGACCACAGAAATTGAGAAATTGCTAGGAAGGTTTTAAGTTTAGAAGTGATTTTCTAAATGAGAATGTAATTCTTAAAGTACTGAAATGGCTGTAATTGTGAAAGTAAACGTTCACTGCAGGCAGCTTAAAGGAGAACCTTTAAAGGAGAGAAGACAGAATTGATTGGGACCGCAGAGGAAAGATGACAAATAACAAACATTTGCTTAATATATCAGGCAAATTACCACTACAATATTCACATGCTTACTTAAAACATTATGCACAGTTGCGAGCTTATTTTGATATGACCATTATTACTTATAAACCCTACACACACACAGACACGCATACACACACACACTGGAGACATCACACACATGTAAACACACACACACACACAGACACACACACACACTGGGTACATCACAAACATGTAAACACACACAACCACACACACACTGGAAACATCACAACCATGTAAACACACACACACACACACAGACACACACACACACACATACACATACACACACACCCACACAAACACACTGGAGACATCACAAACATCTAAAGGAACCATCTGCTAGTGCACACTCACACACAGCTTAAACCATACAACACACAGACATGCCTACTTTTACCATCCAAACATTACACACACACACACACACACACACACACACACACACACACACACACACACACACACACACACACACACACACACACACACACATGCGCACACACACAAATAAGACTGTGGGCTGTGTGGTTTGACTGGGGTAGTGTGTGTGGATGTGTTGGTCAGTGTATCCCAGCATGGTTCACACACAGCTAACAGTGAGCAAAGAGCTGCCACAGGACACATTTCAGCAAGAGAGACACATACAGCATGTCTATATTTAAAAGAGTAATACACACAGGAAACATCACAGCATAGCAGGTATATGCAGAATATTACACACACACAGACGTACCACATAGATCTTATATGCTCAGTGAGAGCTGGTGTTTTTGCAGAATAATACATTACATTTTCCCTAATACAAACCCACTGATGCATATTGCTACTAAGTAAATTAATAGATGCTGGCTTTGTTAATGTAAAGTCTCATTTTGCATACATGCAATAAAGCAACCAGGCTGAGGTGTCCTCATAAATGTACCTTTATAACCCACCACAATTATTTTCTATAAAACATCTAAACACAGTACATCCTTACAGGACGGGAGTGTGGTAATTCATAAAGGCAGCATTTTCAAATATATAGCATTGTTTGTATATAAAGCAGCATCTGGATATTTATAGAAAATATTATTACTGTAATAATTCTCAATAAAGGAAGTGTTCCAGGGTTTTTGTGAAATTAAATTAATTATGGCTTCCAAAGCAACCTCCATGGACAGAGATGTGTAATTGTACGCAGCATTATCTGATGTAAACACTGCTTAGAATATTTCCAATTAAAGGATATGCCAGCGAATTTTAAGAATTTGTTTTGATGTCGTAAAAATTCAGTTGAGAGTTCTATTCTCTCCTGTTTTAGATGGCCTATTTCTCTCCCGCGCTCTCACTCTCTTTCTCTCTCTCATTCTCCCCCATCCCCTCCCTCCCTCCCTCCCTCCCTCTACCCCTCCTCTCTCCTGCATACCCTGCGGGTGTGTGAGACTCATTCTCTGCACTCCAGTGCTGCTTTTTTGCTCTTTTTGCACAAGAGGATTTTGTAAGCGGCTCCTCTACTACTCTCTCTGCCCTGTCATACCGCTGGAAAACACTAGCTTTGTGGAGTCTCTCTCTCTCTCTCTCTCTCTCTCTCTCTCTCTCACACACACACACACTCACACAGACACTCAGCCATCAGATCAATACGCACGACTTCGCACCAATGCAGCACATAGACTCGGGACTGCCGCAGAAGTTATACAATTACGTTGAAAAGACAAGAAACATTCCATCCGTCAGCATTTCATGTCTTGTGTTTCATGAACAGTGCTAGTGAGTCTTACACCTGAGGTGTAAAATAAACACTTGTGGTTCATGACAGAGCTATGGAGTCTTAAACTAACAAGTAAAAATAAACC
>CM050217.1:29085000-29092500 GCA_027475355.1 Coilia nasus
ACACTGGTGTAGGATATGTTGGTGTAATAGAACACTGATGTAGGATATGTTAGTGTAATAGAACACTGGTGTAGGATATGTTGGTGTAATAGAACACTGATGTAGGATATGTTAGTGTAATAGAACACTGGCGTAGGATGTATTGGTGTAATAGAACACTGGTGTAGGATATGTTGGTGTAATAGAACACTGGCGTAGGATGTGTTGGTGTAATAGAACTCTGGTGTAGGATATGTTGGTGTAATAGAACACTGGTGTAGGATATGTTGGTGTAATAGAACTCTGGTGTAGGATATGTTGGTGTAATAGAACACTGGTGTAGGATATGTTGGTGTAATAGAACAGTGGCGTAGGATGTGTTGGTGTAATAGAACACTGGTGTAGGATATGCTGCTGCAATAGAACACTAGAACATCTAGAAGGTAAGAAATGCTGAGCATTAAAAGAGGCAGGTCTCCAGTCACTGTAGGTCACAGACACAGACAGGCAGTTTTCCACTGGTTTTCACAGATTACTGGTCCCTCTGTTATGATCTCTCCCACCACACTGCACACCGATTACTGGTCTCTCTTTATGATCTCCCCCAGCACATAGCACTACTGGCCTCCCCTGTAATGGTGTTGTGCCTCAGCACACAGATTACTGCTCTTCACTCGATGGTGATCTCCCCCAGCACAACACACAGCATTACTGGTCTCCCTCTACCTCTCCCTCTCTCTCCCCGTGTCCTCCTCTCCTTCCCTCCTCTCTCCTTCTCCTCCTCTCCCCTTGTCCTCCGATTCCTTTGTAGGGAACAGTCCAATAGCACATGTTTGTAAAATCACTAGCACGAATCTGTAAAATCACATTATTTAACCTTCAGGTCTTTTCTACTCTCTCTTTACACACACACACACACACACACACACACACACACACACACACACACACACACACACACAAAGACAGATACACAAAGACACGCAGGGAAATGAAAATCCCGGTCGCACTAGGGAGCAGAGGGGATGCTGGGATACCCAGCCGAAGCAAACAAAAGCAGACATTAAAAGGCCGTAATTGGGGCTCATCAGAGGCCTGTGGAGAACACCAAACACAGGCTGTGCCTGATGATAGCATTAGCGATGATGATCGCACTAGCAGTGATGATAGCACTAGCGATGATGATAGCACTAGCGATGATGATAGCGCTAGCGTGCAGCGTGCTAGCTTGTGCCCTCCAGCCATAACTGTGGCGGTGATGATGATGATGATGATGATGATGATGATGGTGGTGATAACGGTGGCGGAGATGATGATGGTGGTGATGGTGATGGTGATGGGAGCAGTCTAATCATGTCTGTTTTTAACTGGAGCACCAGGAGATTAGCAACCTGCACTTAATGCCCACGAGCTGCCTGCCCTGGATGATGACATTAGAATAATTAAGGAATATTACAAGCATAGGCAGGGCAGGGGGAGGGAGGGGCTGTTTGTGTGTGTGTGTGTGTGTGTGTGTGTGTGTGTGTGTGTGTGTGTGTGTGTGTGTGATGTTGACCACCACTGCTGGCTCCATCCAGAGTGAGCACTGGAGTGTGAAACAATAACGGCCCCTCAGGATCCCTTGTGTCATTTTTTATTTTTCCTCACAAAACTCTCTTCCTCCATTTCTCATTGTCTATTTCCTTCTCTCTCTCTTTTTTTCTTTCTTTCATTCCTTTCTTCCCTACCCACCCCCCCCCCCACCCCTTCATTTCTCTCTCTTTGTGTCTCTTGCTTTCTCTTTCTTCCTCCCTCTCCCTTCTCTTCTTTTGTACCCTTTGCTTCTTTCCTGTCTTTTTCTCCCCCCTCATTTCCCTCTCTCTCTGTCTTTCTCTCTCTCTATCTGTCTCTCTCACTCTATCTCTCTGTAGCTCTCTCCCTCTCTCTGTCTTTTTCTTCCTTTCATTTTTTACTTCTCTCTGTTCCTCACTCTTTGTCTTTACTTTCCTTCAACTCCATCCCTCTCTCTCTCTCTCTTTCTGTGGTAATTCTACATCCCTCTCTCTTTCTTTCTGTGGTAAATGTTCATCTCTCTCTCTCTCTTTCTGTGGTAATTCTCCATCCCTCTTTCTTTCTGTGGTAATTCTGCTGTTGCAGCATACACCACCACTGCTAGCAACAGCAGCAGCAGTAGACACACACACACACACACACACACACACACACACACACACACACACACACACACACACACACACACACAGACACACACACACACACACACACACAGCAGTAGACACAGCCGCGGCTAAGGCCTCAGAGGCGTGTTTAATTAGTTACTGAGCTGCCAGCCCAGCAGCGCTCACCACACACACACACACACACACACACACACACACACACACACACACACACACACACACACACACACACACACACACACACGTCTTCTATTCTCTTCCCGTTCCCTGCCGCACATCCCTACTTTACTCTGAACTTTGCTAATTATCAGGTAGGCAGTAATTTTGCTCCTGTCCCATGTGGCCAGTGCTCAGAGAGAGAGGAGCTGAGGAGGTGTGTGTGTGTGTGTGTGTATGCGTGTGTGTGTGTGTATGTGTGTGTGGGGAAGCGCTCAGAGAGAGAGAGGGGCTGAGGAGAAGTGTGTGTGTGTGTGTGTGTGTGTGTGTGTGTGTGTGTGTGTAAGTGCTCAGAGAGAGAGGGGCTGAGGAGGAGTGTGTGTGTGTGTGTGTGTGTGTGTGTGTGTGTGTGTGTGTGTGTGGGTGGAAGGGCTCAGAGAGAGAGGGGCTGAGGAGGGGGAAGCGCTGTGTGCGTGTGCGTGTGTTTGTGTGCGCGTGTGTGTGTGTGTTTGTGTGTGTGGAACAATGGAGGCAAAATAACACCTATATACAACTTGACATACACACACACACACACAGACACATACACACACACACACACACACACACACACACACACACACACACACACACAGATGGACACCTTGCAAAATGAGGAGACACATACAAGCCCCAATAAAAATAAATAGATGACTTTATGCCCCAATCAAAACCAGGAGGCACCCACACGCCCCAATCAACATAAGGAGCCACCTCCGCGCCCCAATCAAAATCAGGAGGCACCCACACACCCCAATCAAAATCAGGAGACACCCACACGCCCCAATCAAAATCAGGAGGCACCCACACGACCCAATCAAAATGAGGAGGCACCCACACGCTCCAATCACAATAAGGAGACACCTTGATGTACAGAGGGAGGGGAAAGTGTGTATCATTTCCCTAAAGACTCCGAGTGTGTCTCGGTGCTTCTGGTGTGTGTGTGTGTGTGTGTGTGTGTGTGATTTACCTGAAGACTCGAAGAGGAAACATCCATATTGCCTTAGTCATGGGTGGAGACAAATGAGTGTGCATCTTACCACAGAGAGAAGAGTGTATGTTACCACACAGAAAAGAGAGGAGTGTGTGTCTTATTACGCAGAAAAGAGTGTTTGTCGCATTACCCAGACAAGAGTGTGTATCTTACCACACAAAGAAGAGTGTGTATCTCATCACACAGACAAGTGTGTCTCACCACACACAGAGGAGTGTGTCTTCTCACACAGAAAAGAGTATGTGTCTCACCACTGTGATGGAGTGACTATTACTACAGTTGTGGGTGTGCTCTGATTGCCATCCCAACGAGCCTGGCTCTTTGGCGTTGCGGTCAGAGCCCCTGTTTGGTACCCCGGAGACCTGGGTTCGAAGCCGGGTGGGGTGACTTCTCCTCCTCTCCGCTACCAATGTTGTCAGAAGTGGGATGGCTTGCCGTGCGGTCATTGGAGGTCCACCCACTGTGTGAGCCATATGAGGGACCCGCTCAGGTTAGGTTGACCCCGGTGTGAAGGACCCCAGTGATAGGTGAAGCACCAGTATGTGTGGGGCACCCTGGATGGGAGAAGTATATTGGGAGATGTGTGAGGGACACCTGAGTGTGTGAAGCGCATGGCTGCGCCTCCTGAAGGGGAAGGCAGTGTGATGGAGTGATCATCACTGGAGTTGTGGGTGTGCTCTGACTGCCATCCCATTGAACCTGGCTCTTTGGCGTTGCGGTCAGAGCCCCTGTTTGGTACCCCGGAGACCCAGGTTTAAAGCCGGGTGGCGTGACTTCTCCTCTCCTTCGCTACAACCACACAGAGAAGAGTGTCTCTTCACACAGAGAAGAGTGTGTATGTCATCACACAGAGAAGAGAGGAGTGTCTTACCACACACACAAGAGTGTTTGTCTCACCACACAGAGGAGTATGGCTCATAATGGTGTGGTGTCATAATGGAAGCGTAGAGACAGAGGGCGAGCCATGCAGTCCCGTGAGACTAATCAGCTGAGGTAGAACCATTAGTGAAATTAAGGCTCGTTTGGATTCATGACTTTTTGAGTTTTTGTGGGGCGCTGGCAGTTTGGAGTTGTGCTTTGATTTCTGGATGGCCTTTAAAGTTCACCGTGTCTGCCTAAAAAATCATATCAAAGAGCCCATTAACATTATCAAAGGCAAATGTGTGTGTGTGTGTGTGTGTGTGTGTGTGTGTGTGTCTCTTAGGAGCTTGAGGCAGACGTCTCCTTCGCGACATCTATCACACACACACACAGCCGGCTCTGTCTGCGCAGCTTGCCTAGTCTCCATGGTGCTCTCTGGTACCAGTGGCGCCACACACATACACACACACACACACACACACACACACACACACATTTCCTCCCAACACACCATAAAAAGCAGCACCGTTTAAGAGCCTATAAAGATTTAAGCTACTCTTCTCACTAACTCCCTGTAAAGTAAAGCATGCTCCTGCCTCATACTCCTGGGTGTGTGTGTGTGTGTGTGGACCCACTGTGAAAGAGATATGTATGTGTGTGTGTGTGTTTGTCTGTACATCTCTGCAGGTCTGCTGTGTGTCTATGTGCATGTGTATGTGCTTGTGTATGCATGTGAGTGAGAGAAAGACAGCTCATGCATGTAAGTGTGTTTGTTTGTCCAATTCATCTGTGAAGATCTGGTGTGCTTCTGCGTGTGTGTGTGTGTGTGCGTGCGTGCGTGCATGTGTGTGAAGTGGGGCTAAGGCTTTTAATATGCATGGCTGAGAGCATTGGGAAAAGAGAGAGAGAGAGAGAAAGAGAGATAGAGAGAAAGGGAAAGAGAAAGAGAATCCCTCTTCCATACTGGCTCTAATTGTCCCTCAGAGACCAATGCGATTGCAATCTAAGTGAAGTAGCAGCAGCAGTAGACCTCCACTCTCCTTTCTTCTCTCCCTCCATCTCTTTTTCTCTCTCCATCTCTTTCTCTCCTTCTCTTCTGTCTATTCCTCTTTCTTTTCACACGCTTTTCTTTTTCTATCCGCGTCTTCCTTAATCTTTCTTTCATTCTCCTTCTTTTCTTTCTTTTTCTCCCATCTTCTCCTGGGGTTTGGATGGGTGAGAAGCATGTGTGTGTGTGTGTGTGTGTGTGTGTGTTCTAGGGGGAGCGCTACAGTGTTAAATTGGGAAGAAGTGTGTGTGTGTGTGTGTGTGTGCGTGCGCGCGTGTGCTACAGTGTTAAATTGCTCACTGATTTGAGTCTTTGTTTGGTGCCAGTCGTCTTGTCTGGTCTTGTCTTATTTTGTCTCTCCTCTATTCTTCTCCTCCCCTCTTCACCTCCTCCTCTCTTCCCCTCCTTCCTCCTCTATTCTATTCTTCTCTTCCTCTCCTCCCCTCTTCCTCTCCTCTGTCTGTGAGAGGTGTTTGGTTGTATTAGCCTGGCTAAGCGCTGGGGACCGGAGAAGAGGGAAGGTGCTAGTCGTTAGAAATCTATTGTGACGCCACAGAAACATGAATAAACGAGAGCATTATTTCTCCGCGTTCCCGAGCGTGCCCGGGTGTTAGGCTCATCAAGCCAGGGCGACGGACAAGTGGAGAAGCAGAGAAGTGGAGCGGGGCTGACACACACACACACACACACACACACACACACACACACACACACACACACACACACACACACACACACACAGACATGGTGGTGAAGTTTGCGTCTGTCACTAGAGCTTAGGCAGGTAATGAAGAGGGCAGCGGTGATGTGAGCTATAATCCCATTACTCTGATGCCATTACTGAGGCGCCGGGGTTCACCAATCAGCTTCATTCTTGCCCATCATGAGCCAATCAGCCGCATTCTTCCCATCATGAGCCGGGCCTGCTGGGCCACAGCGGCGTACGCACCAACCCTATGCAGCCAACAAGAAGTGACAGCACAGTAACGGTGCAGGGAGGGGCGAACACATGCTAACAAACACACACACATACACACACACACACACACACACACACATACATACATGAAGGACCCCGGGATGGACACAGTTGACTGTACACACACTAATACTCATACTCATACACATACTAATTATAATACCACCACTGATTAGAAACAATGCATGTTTATGATAGTCAAGGGAGTATAGTGTAGCCTCTTAGTGGTCACTGTACTGCTGGCACTACAACTCGCTGTGACTGAAAAAAACATAATTACAACATTACAACATGACTACGACATTACATAAAGTCTTTAGGAACACATTACAACTTGGTCATTGCCATTCTGGATACAACAACATTATAATACATCTTAAAGGGTTAAAACACTGCATGCTAACACTAACAAAACTAGTAGTGGAGTAGCAGAGTAACACTGCACACTAACACAGAGAAATCTAATACATAGCAATGTAACACTTCACACTCACACTCAGAGAAAGCTAATAGCAATGTAACACTGCACACTAACACAGAGAAAGCTAATAGCAACGTAATAATGCACACTAATACCATGCTAGCTAATAGCAGAGTAACACTGCACACTAACACCACGGAAGCTAATAGCAGAGTAACACTGCACAAAAACACTATGGTAGCTAATAGAAGAGTAACACTGCACAATAGCACCATGGATTAGAAGCTAATAGCAGAGTAACAATGCCCACTAACCCAGAGAAAGCTATCAGCAATGTAACACTGCACACTAATACCACAGATTGGAAGCTAATAGAAGAGCAACACTGCACAAAAGCACTATGGTAGCTAATAGAAAAGTAACTCTGCACACTAACACCACGGTAGATAATAGAAGAACAACACTGCACACTAACACCACAGTAACTAATGGAAGAGTAATACTGCACACTAACACCACGGCAGCTAATAGAAGAGCAACACTGCACACTAACACCACAATAGCTAATAGCAGAGTAACACTGCACACTAACACCACGGCAGCTAATAGCAGAGTAACACTGCACACTAACACCACAGTAACTAATAGCAGAGTAACTCTGCACACTAACACCACGGTAGCTAATAGAAGAGCAACACTGCACACCAACACCACGGCAGCTAATAGAAGAGCAACACTGCACACTAATACCATGGAAGCTTGTAGCAGAGAACCCTGAACACTAATACCGCTGAAGCTAAAAGCAGAGTAACACTGTCCCTGAGTAAAGCTGGGTTTATTACT
>CM050217.1:29100000-29105000 GCA_027475355.1 Coilia nasus
TCTCCCCCATCCCTCTCTCTCTCTCTCTCTCCAACCACTCACCTTCTCTCTCTCCATCGTTCTTTCCATTCTCCACTCGTTTATTCTTTCTTTCTTATGTCTTTCTTTCTTTCCATGTTTCCTTCCTTTATTTTTTTCTTTCTTTCTTGATCTCTCTCTCCTCCTCCAGTCTGGGCTGAACACATTGTGAGCCTGAGGGCAGAGTGCTGGCCAACCTGAGCATGTGTGTGTGTGTGTGTGTGTGTGTGTGTGTATGTGTGTGTGTGTGTGAGACTCAACCTGGGCCGCCTGGGCCTGCTGCACATGGCTGAGCAGAGAGACTGGCACGCTCGCATTCACAGGTGTGTGTGTGTGCTTGTGTGTGTGTATGTGTGTGTGTGTGTGTATGTGTGTGTGTGTGTGTGTGTGTGTGTGCAAGGAGGACTGGGCTCCGATGCGTGTAAACGCTTGCTGGGCTCGCTCCAAGGCGTCGCTCGCTCCAGAAGTAACATTGCCTTCACCCTTCACAGCTCACGCTCACACACACACTCACACACGCACGCACGCACGTGCACACACACACTCACACACACTCTCTCTTTCTCTCAAGCTCCCCCCCTCTCTCTGTCTCTCCACATTTCTATTACTGTTTCTTTCTCTCTCTCGCTCTCAGACACACACAAACACACACACTTGCACACACACACTGAGCAGCCTTTCTGCATGCCAGGCAGGACTGCTGTGTTTGGCAGAAGCATAAATACAAATGTTATTCGCCCATTAACTAGGCTTACACAAAAGCATGTGTGCTAGAGCCAGCTAAGTCCCTCTCTGGAGAGTATGTGTACATGATCACACACACAAACAAACACACACACATACACACACACACACACCCACACACACACGATCACAACTGGCCCCTCTTTTTAACTGACACTTACGCTACGTTTCCACAGGGCGAAATGGCAAGCGAATTTCGCCTGGCGAAATTTCGCCTGGGGGCGTGGTCGTCAATATTTCAAGCAGGTTATCTAGCGGGACCATTGACTGTATACAGTCAATGAGCGGGACAGCTATGGATCTTATCCGATGTCAGTGATCACGTCGTCGGCCAGTCTACCATGGCAGCCTGGCTGGCCAACAGAAGCTGCCCAGCAAGATAGCCTAGCTAGCAGCTACATATAACAGCAGTCTTGCACAGAACTGCTGCAGAATTGCGAACTGCGTGGTCTACATGGACTTATTACTATTGGTGGTTTGCCTAGATAATATTTAAGTGTTGTAATATCGTTCTACAAATGCAAGACGCGTACTAGTACAAACTTGTGACCGTATATGTTAGCCAGCTTGCTAGTAGTTAGCTAGTCGTAAGCTAACTCTGCTAACTTAAAACTTCGAGTGATTATGGCAATCTAGAGCAGCCTGGTTGTCTTAATTCAGTTGGTGGGACATTTAAACAACAATCCGTGATGGCACTATCACTTTTGGTCAACCAGAGAGTTTAAATCATATAAACACTTTCACGTTTCACTTTCACGAGCGTCCGCCATGTTGGTCTGAGTTTTTTGTAACTCCCGCCTCTTCAGCCAGCGTCATGCTCTAAACACACCACACGCTGATATAATTGGTTATCACATCATTTCATTTAAATAAAGTTCAGGTTTCGCCAACTGTATTTCGCCTCCCTCGGCGAATTCGCCCTGCCTTCGCCCTATCAGGCGAAATTTCGCCTCCATTCAAAGTCAATGAGAGCGAGGCGAAATTCGCTGTAATGGAAACGCACCGTTAGAATATGACCGTCTCTACCTGACCGCCCAGAGCCACAAGCTGAGATGGGAGTAGGAGTTGAAGTG
Organism: Coilia nasus; assembly: GCA_027475355.1. Classification (NCBI taxonomy): domain Eukaryota; kingdom Metazoa; phylum Chordata; class Actinopteri; order Clupeiformes; family Engraulidae; genus Coilia; species Coilia nasus. Next base: position 29,101,836 of record CM050217.1, read on the forward strand.
AGCTACTGGGATCATTTATAAATATTTGCTCAAAGCACAATCATTCTGGAACTTATTTTGTACCATTTGGCTTCTAAATGTCTGAGTAGGAATACAAACATAATGCCGTTATCCAGTCCCATACAGGAAGTCTGCCTGCATCGCTATGGCCCATACAGGAAGTCTGTCTGCATCACTGTGGCCCATACAGGAAGTCTACCTGCATCACTGTGTCCCATACAGGAGATCTACCTGCATCACTGTGCCCCATACAGGAAGTCTGTCTGCATCACTGTGCCCCATACAGGAAGTCTGTCTATATCACTGTACCCCATACAGGAAGTCTGTCTGCATCACTGTGCACCATACAGGAAGTCTGCCTGCATCACTGTGCCCCATACAGGACGTCTGTCTGCATCACTGTGCCCCATACAGGACATCTGTCTGCATCCCTGTGCCCCATACAGGAAGTCTGTCTGCATCACTGTGCCCCAGACAGGAAGTCCGTCTGCATCACTGTGCCCCATACAGGAAGCCTGTCTGCATCACTGTGCTCTGCCTGAGGCCTGGTGATGAGTGCTGTGACATCTAGATATTCCAGTTGCCAAAACAGACCTCTCCTCTCTTCCTCTCTCCTCTCCTCCCCTCTTCACCTATATTCTCCTCTCTACATCTCTCTCCACTTCTCTCTCCTCCCCTCCCCTCCTCTCTCCTCTCCTCCTCTCTACACTCCTTTCTTCTCACCTATATTCTTCTCTCCACACCTCTATCCTCTTTTCTGTCCTCCACTATTCTGTCCTCCTCTCCACTCCTTTCCTTTCCTCTACATTCCTGTCTCCTCTCCACTTCTCCCCTACATTCTCCTCTCTGCCTTCCACTCCTTTCCTCCCCTCTTCTCTCCTATATTCTCTCCCGCCCCCTCCCCTGAATAAGGGAATGAAACGACACAGTGTCCCCCCTGAGCCACTGGCTGTTGTCCATAAATCTGCTCCGCGTGGTGACTGTGCAGGAGGACCACAGGGTTACGATAAGAGAGCACAGCAGACTGTGCAGGAGAGCCACTGGGTTACGATAAGAAACAGACTGTATGGCAGAGCTACTGGGTTAACATAAGAGAGCAGAGCAGCCTGTGCAGCAGGGCCACTGGGTTAAGATAAGAGAGCAGAGCAGTGGTTATTAAGTGGCTGTCCATAATCAATAGGCAGAGAGGCCTAATCAGGAGCCTTTAATTGCACTGGGGACCACATCTATTAAGCTTACTGAGCCTGAGCCAGCCAGCCGGCCACTGAAGGATCATGTCCTCCACTGCACTCCTACCTCTGTCGGTGACACATCTCCTTTCTCTCTTCTTTTCCTTCCTCTCTGTCCTTTTCTTTCTTTTTCTTTTTCTCTCCTCTCTTCTCCTTTCCACTTTCTAGCCATCTCTTACCCGACTTCCCTCCCTCCCTCCCAGTGTCCCATCGACCCAGCTTCTTAAGAAAGAACAAATTCCGTTATCAAATACACTGCTTTATTTGTTTTTTAACAAATAAAAATAATAACAATAAAATAGTAAATAATAGCCAAATGGGCCTCTTGAACAGCAGTGGTCATTGTCTCATTCAATGACTCTCTTCTTTTTCTCTCCTCTCCATTCTCTACCCATCTCTTCCTTTCCTACTCCCTCCTCCTCTCTGTTCCTCAGGTGCACAAGTGAAAGCAGCCTGTCCTCATGTCCCCCCTTTCTAAATCAGAGGCATGACCAACCCCTTCTCTGGGGCCTACAATACCTATGCCCACTTCAACCTGCAACAGACCACAGAAATTAATTAAGGCAGAAATACAACATACTATACGATGGAACTGCTACTGGTACTGCACTGAAGCACAGCAGGATAGACCTCTCGATTAGCCCACAGTCAACACAGTCAACGGACTAGCATACAGTCAACACTACAATAGACTAGCTTTCTGTCAGCACTACAACAGAGTAGCATACAATTAACACTACAACAGAATAGCATACCATTAACACTACAACAGACTAGCCTACTGCCAGCACTACAACAGGCTAGCAAACAATTAACACTACAACAGACTAGCATACAATTCACACTACAAAAGACTAGCATACAAGTAACACTACAACAGACTAGCATACAATTAACACTATAGTCAACAACACTACAACAGACATAGAGTCAGCATAGAAACAGCATAGAGTCAGCTGTGCTATAGGGTGTGTGAACAGTACTAATTTCGTTCCAGCAGGGTGTGTGTGTGAGAGAGAGACCAGTTCTTTCCATTCCACCCTGGCAGTGTGACAGTGACAGGCGGTGATGGTACTGATGGCTGTCTGACGCTGTGTCAAACCAGCTAGATGTCAGTAAAAGGGAACATATGTTGCGGAAAGTGTAACACGGGGATAATTCTCCTTTAAGACATCTCGTAAAGAGGGCGATTTACGGGTGGGCTGTCGGACGATGATAACACAGATAGGCGTTAATGGAAGGTTAATGTGAGAATCAGGCGATGAAGAGGAGGCCTTCTGGCCCTTCGTCAGGCGGCCGTTTCGCCGAGCCGCCGCCACTGCAAGCACAGGCCCATTTTATGCGCCGCAGACGGCTCCCCTTTCATTACATTTTACAGCACAGAGCATAAAAATGTGGGAATATTTACATGGATAATAAAGCCTTGGAGAGAAGAGAAGAGAGGAGAGGATAAGAGAGCAGAGGAGAAGACAGGAGAGAAGAAGAGAGGAGAGGAGAAGACAGGAAAGAAGATGAGAGGAGAGGAGTGGAGAGTAGAGGTGAGGAGACGAGCGGAGAGGAGAGGAGAAAGGAGGAGAGGAGACGAGACGAGAGGAGACGAAAGGAGAAGAGAGAAAAGAAGGAGAGGAAGAGAAGAGGCAAAGAAAGGAGAGACTATTTAGTTGAGAGGAGAGGAAAGAAGAGGAACAGAATGGAGAGGAGAGGAATGAAGAGGTGAAAAGAAAAGTTCCCCCTCACACACACACACACACACCCACACACACACCCACACACACACAGGTAAACCTAGATGCAAAACACACATACACACAGTGTTTTTACTGGCTGTAAGATGCTGCCAGCTGCAGTGTTCATGTAGCACAGCTTGGCCATGGGCTTCCTGCTGCTGCAGACATGACTGAAGTGGACTCAAGACAGAACAGCTGGACACGAACCC
>CM050217.1:29110000-29112500 GCA_027475355.1 Coilia nasus
AAGAGCAGGCAGCCTAACGTATGGAAATTTCCTAATTCCCAAATGGAGACGTTTATATTAAAGGGCTTAGCAAGTTGCTCATAATGAATTCCAGCACCTAAGTGGTTGCATGAGCCCTGTCTGTCCTGGTGGAGACACACACACACACACATACGCACACACACACACACACACACACACACACACACACACACACACACACACACACACACACACACACACACACACACACACACACACACAACCCCCTCAGTCACACACACACTTACACACACACAGGCCACTCAGTCACACATACATACACACGCACACACATGCACGCACGCACACACACAGACACACACACAGACACACACACACACATGCACACAGGCCTTTCAGTGTGGGTGAGTGGGAAGCAGTACCCACCCCGAGCATGCATCTTTAGGAATAAAAATTAATAAAATCGTGAGGTGTCAGTGCGGGCCAGAAAAATGCTCGGCCCTAATGGCTTCTCAGCTGAAAACAGCTTTTATGCAATCAATCTGCCCAACGCGCCCGCCACAATTATTTGAGTAATTGTTCATCACCATCACTGCATGAATTTGCCCGTTTGACGTAATGGAGGTAAACATTTTTCTCTCCTTTTTAGAGGTTAGAAACATTTAGAAGGCAGAGAAAGGGTCTCTTATCCTCTCTTTCTCTCTCTCTCTCTCTCTCTCTCTCTCTCTCTCTCTCTCTCTCTCTCTCTCTCTGTGTGTGTGTGTGGGTCTGTCTTTCACCAAAGCTCACTATAATGCCTGCCTGTCTGATGTGTGAAGCCCAAAACAGCTTTCAGATCTTAAAACACCACCACCTCTTTGCCGTAGCTATATATATACAGTTATATATTATATCTATCTATCTATCTATCTATCTATCTATCTATCTATCTATCTATCTATCTATCTATCTATCTATCTATCTATCTATCTATCTATCTATCTATCATATAATATAATACAATATAATACAATAGATCAATATATTATTATGTATTATGTATATTATTACATTTTATTATATCTTTCCACCAACATAAATCTCCACCATGGCTAATAAATAACAAGTAATCCCCTTTGTCACATATTATAGAGAGATTTTTAACTGAATAAATATCTACAAATATAAGCACTCTTTCCAACTATCTGATATAATAGATAGATGTAACTCAAAAAATGAGTAGAAATACACCCTCCTACTGTTAGTCAAAAATCAAAGATAGTTTTAACTAAATAAATAACCTAAACAGACATTCTTCCTATTTGTAAAATATTATACACATATATTTGTGCACCCCATCTAGCCAAGGGCATATTATGTGTTTATAACTCACATTTATTTATGTCTAAATTTTAAATGGGTAGATAAACTTCTAGTCTAGTTTATCTGTATTTAAAAGAATAGACAAAATCGGCTTCTCTGTGTGTGTGTGTATGTGTGTGTGTGTTTTATGTGTTATAGTGTGTAATAGTGTGTGAGAGAGGAGAGGTGTGTGTACATTATCACGTCTCTAGTGGTGCACTACTCACTCACAGGCAGGCAGACAGACAGACAGACTGGGCATGTGACCCAGAGCACGCAGACAGTCAGACAGACAGACAGACATCCTGGTCATGTTACCCAGCGCACGCAGACAGACAAGCAGACAGCCAGCCAGCCAGACAGACAGACAGACAGCCTGGGCATGTGACCCACAGCAGACAGACAGACAGACAGACTGGGCATGTGACCCAGAGTATGCAGACAGACATACAGACAGACAGACAGTCAGACAGACAGCCTGGCTATGTTACCCAGAGCACGCAGACAGACAGCCTGGGGGGGCGGGGGGTGGGGGGAGGTCAAAGGTCACGTTCTCAAACTAGCAGTGTGAAGAGCTGACTGAATGGATCCTCTCTTGGTACACCTGCTATGATGTGTGTGTTCCCCGTCACTGTGATGTGACGTCTGTGTGTGTGTGTGTGTGTGTGTGTGTGTGCGTGCGTATGTGTGTGTTCTCAGGTGGTTCCTGTGTCCACTAAGCCCTGCTGGTGTAACTAACACAGAGACACATATCAGGGCAGTTTCTATAGCAACCTGTGCAAGTGGGGGTGGTGGGGGTCAGGGGAGTGAGATAGCAGGCAGACACACAACCTCAGGGGAGTCGTTAAGCATCTGCACACCTCCCCCAACACACACACACACACACACACACACACACGCACACACACACACCCACACACACAAACATGGAAAAACACGCACAAACACACATGCGCCCACACACACACACACACACACACACACACACACACACATACACACAATCACACACAAACAAACACAAACACCACAAACACACACACACACACACACACACACACACTCACACACACACACACACACACAAGCATTGACAAACACGCACAAACACACATGCGCCCACACACACACACATACACAGACACACACACACACAAACCCAGACACATACACACAC
>CM050217.1:29125000-29140000 GCA_027475355.1 Coilia nasus
GCAGTAGGCGAAGAGGGGCCAACCCACACACTCCTGGAGACGAGTGTTATTGCAGCCTGCTCATGCAGATTATATTTATGACCCCCGTGTCATTCTGGCTCTTCACGAGCTGTGGCGCTTTTATGTGCTGTCCTTAAGCAGCTACAGTTTAATGCCAGACATATTACATGGCTGTTATAAGGTTTCATAAAGGTTACGCCCGTATTAAAACTATCAGCTTGTGTCAGTGGGCGTAGGCTTGAGGCTCCCCTTCTCACACTTTCAATCTCAGGTCCAATCTTTATGCAGGAGTTTTGTAGGTTTATAAATGCACTTTACTGGAGTCACTGATACAGTGCATTTTTTTATTAATGATGCCAAGATCATTTGACCTTTTTCTATTTTCAGGTTATAATTATAAGTGCAGTGAACTTTACCACGTGAACTGCTATTATTAAAATTGCGTGTAATTATCAACAGACATTAAGGCTAATGAAAAATGTTATAGAGAATCACAAATGCCCCATAAACAAGGTCATTAGAACACAATTTAGGGATCTACGTTTGAGATGTATTGCTTATGTTTTGGTGATTTTAGAGGTGTGGTAGAAGTTTATGAGAGTACATTTTTAGATGCAGGACATTTATAACGCACTCACAGCAGCAATATCACTTAAGGAAATCGTTAAGGGGGGAAGAGGAAATAGGAAATTATGAGTGCTCAGTGAAGTGGGCAGCCTTATGGCCATTTTGACTGTTTTCAACGAGATGGGTGTTTATCTACTGCGTCACCTAACGGCGGGCCGTGGCGCGCAGGGGATCGTTCACAGGTAGGGCGCGCCATGCGTGTGACACCTGAGATATAGTAGGCGGCGTGCGCAGCACTGTCAAGCATCCCATTTGATTGGGCCGGCGATTCGTCTCCATAAAGAATAAGGCTTGGCTGAGCACTTAGCACACCGCTCCTCGAGAGAGGCGAGAGGCAAGGTCAAGCGTCACCTGTGCGGCCCGCCCGTGATTGCAGCAGGGTTTAAATGGCAGGGTAATGCCATTATTTTGCAAATGTCAGAACAGGGACGCTCCACTGGCCCATCAAGATGTATGGAACTATTCATCTTGGCGGAAAAACCCCCAGTGTGGGATTTATAAGAGAGAAGAGGGGGGTTGGAAGGGAGACTCGAACGAACGAGGGCATAGCAGAGGGTCACAGAGCGTACAGACCTACTTAAAGGCAGAATCTACACGTCTACATGCTAAAAGGTGGGTTTATATTTGAGCTCAACAGCCAACCATATTATGCCCCCCAAACATGAAGCACCATTCCTGATTGGCTGGAATCATAAGGGCATTGATTTTTTTTGTACTGCTTTGACTGTACAGTATGTCGGATATGTAATCATTATGAAAAATGCAAATTCAAAACCTCACCTCATTTTAACGGCTGACCTTTGAACTTCTGTGTGTGAAGCAGCGGGGTCTTCTGCAGTGTTCACCACTAGCCACCAGGGAATGAGCCTCATGTGCACAGAGGACGAATGCACACAGACACACAGACACACAGACACACACACACCACAAAACACAGCACTGCAGATGTAAACGTCTGTCTGTCTCTACAGATGATCTGCAGTTATGGCTGTAGTTGCTCTTCGTCCCCAGAGGAATGTCGGCCTGGGGTCCCATATTACCCACCTGATGGCCTTGCACAGTGGGGTTCACACTGCTCCAACACAGTGTGTGTATGTGTGTGTGGGGGGTGCACTGTCTTACTGTAGTGTTGTAGAAGATTGTCATTGAATGTGGAGTGCCAATGGCTGTGAGGCTGGACAAAAGCGTTCTTGTATGCTGTATCATGGTAGCCTGGTAAATCCGCCCCTCGTACTTCATTTCATTTTGTACAGAGGGTCTGGACCGGAATCTCTTGAGGGTCATTTAGTCGGCCCCAGCAGGGCCAATCCAATCAGCAAACAGAGGGTGTGTTCGTTAGCCGCGACGTTGACCTTGTGTGCTACATTTGAATTGTAGTGCGTAGGTAGGCATAAGTGGCGACCAGGCGTTAGCGATTGGGTAAAGGCAGAGGCTTGTTTTAAACTTCAGCAGAGTCCACATCTCCAGGAACAAATCGTTTCTGACGGTGTCTGTTCCAGTGTATGCAATGAAGTACAAGGGGCTGGTTTACCAGGCTAGTATCATGGCTGGTGGCACAGAGACTTTGTGAGAATGTTTCTATTTGCTGTGCTGTGGCAATGTCTTTGACGCTTGGCGAGAGCGTTTCTATATGCTGTGCCATGGGGTTAGGATGGCATACTGCAGGAGAGCGCTCCTATATGCCGTGTGGGGCCGATGATAAGGAGACTGGGTGGTGGTGCTCCTGTCACAGAGAAGGTGACAGGAGGACACGAGAGAAAGAGCAGAGTGTCCATGCTTTCTCCCATATCCGCCCGCATCGCTCACCTTTAACTTGGTTTGTACTAAGAGAATTAACATGGGAGGGGATGGATCAATGTGTAAAGCTAACTTCGTTTGGAGAGCCTCATAGTCTCCTAGCCTCCCTGTCCTACCTTCGACCCTCCCCACACGCGTTCCCACCACCCATTAACAAGACGGATTCGCCACAGACAGCAAGGACAACAAACCGGATTTTAAAATAATAGATAATAGATTCCTCTTCTTCCACCGGCACCGGCCTTTGTTTGCATCTGCCGCTGACATGTATAGCATGCTTCATATTCAATTTTACACTGCGACTACCCAGGGCCCGCACACTACTTATTAAATAAATGCAATGCATTTCCGCCACAGGTCTGCTCATGTTCATGTGTGTGTGTGTGTGTGTGTGTGTGTGTGTGTCTGTGTGTATTTATAACGCACATTAAATTACATGTGTTCCAGTTTCCACGGAGAGCATGGACCTGCCTGACCTTGCTGCGTGTGATGGAGCGCATTATTGAATGGGATTGTGCCGGATGCTTCACGGCCTTACAGATGAACCCATCTACATACCAGCCAGCTCTGCTGCAAGTCTGCCTGGGCTGGGACGGGACTGGGACGAGCTGCATTCGACACCAGAACCAATTTACACACCCACTGGTTCTAATATCAGTCCGGCCCGTACACATGCATGTGCCACTGGAACTGGGCCAAACCGGACATTTTACACCGGAAACATTCTGCATACATGTTGACACCAGAACCATTCTACATATATGTTGACACCAGAACAATTCTAGATATATACCAGAACCATTCTACATATATGTGGACACCAGAATCATCTTGCATATATGTTGACACCAGAACCGTTCTACATATATACACACTGGCTCTGAATCAAATCCGGCAGAGGTGGAAGCAGAATCTGACACCAGAACAAATCTCAAGGATGCTAGTTCTGAATCAAGTATTATCAGGGTGTAAGCAGTGGTTGACACCAAAACAATCCACCTGGTTCTGTAATGAGTCTGGACTGTTTTAGCACTGGGCTATGCTGCTCTATGATGTTTGAGTAGGGTGACCAGACGTCCCGGTTTGACCGGGACAGTCCCGATTTTTAGTCGCGTGTCCCGAGTCCCGACAAAAGCCAGTCGGGACGCAAAAATGTCCCGGTTTTCAACCAACACCACATCAAGCTGCCCAAATTACAGTGATAGCATATACAAAACTGTTAAATTAAAGCCTAATGAAGTTTCCAGTAATTCAGAGTCAATGTGTGTGTGTGATGACAATGGTACTGTAGGTGCGCTCTGCGAAATCTTCGCAGTCAGTGTTACAATGTATCTTGCAGTATACAGCGGCCGTGTTTTAACGGTTTTCTTCGATAGCAGACTAGACTACTACACAACAATGCCTAAGAGAATGTGCACGCGCATGACGTCACACATAGTGTCCCGGTTTTAGACTCTGGAAATCTGGTCACCCTATGTTTGAGGGTACTGTGTGGTTACTGTGTGTGACTAGATTAGCCCTAGTCCGCTCAATGTGTGGTAAGGATAGTATTAGTACTAGGCTCTGTGTGGCTGCATGGTAAGTCAACTGTTTTAACACTGCTCTGTGTGTGCTGAGAACTATATTACACTAGGCTAGGCTGCTCAGTGTGCAGTAAGGACTACATTAACGCTAGGCTAGGATGCTCAGTGTGCAGTAAGAACTGTATTAACGCTAGGCTAGGCTGCTCAGTGTGCAGTAACGACTGTATTAACACTAGGCTGCTCAATGTGCAGTAAAGACTGTATTAATGCTAGGCTAGACTGTTGTATGTGTGGTGAGTACTGTATATTAATGCTAGGCTGGGCTGCGCTATGCGTGGTATTACCTCTAGGCTAGGCTGCTCTATGCATGGTGAATACTGTAATAACGCTAGGCTAGGTTGTAAGAAATGTATTGGGCTAGACAAAGGAGCTAAGTTGTAAGCAAGTTGTAAACGAACATAAATCGCCTATCCACACAATTTAAAATTACAGAACAGCTTTACCTGCCTTTTTGGGACCGCTGATGCTAAGGATGAGCATAGCTTACCAAACCTTTTTACCACTGCACATGTAGTTAAAGCTTTCTTTTCACCACTGCACCACTGAACATAGATATGCATAACATGTATCATTTCATTATTTATGCACCTGCCTAAAACATTGGCACAGTACTGTATCTTTTTAGCCATTCACATGTTTATTGTTAAAACACCCATGAGGATGAACGGACTTGATGGGCATAAGTTGTTTTTTGACAAATGTTTAGCCAGGTGCCTTCAAACCAGCATCAATTCAAACAAAGGGGCATATACAAAGTCCGGGATTTTGAAGGATTATAGTCAGGTGTATGATCAACCAATTATACCAAATTGGTTGTATATATGAGGACACCTACATTTACAGAAGATCTGTGGTTAGTTCTTCAAGATGTTTGGATCAGCCTACCGGCCGAGTTCCTTCAAAAACTGTATGCAAACTAGAAGTGATGCTCTTTTGAAGGCAAAGGGTGGTCACACCAAATTTAGAGTTTAGGTTTAGAGTTCTCTTTTGTTTATTCACTGCATTTTGTTGAATGATGAAAAAAAATGATTAACACTTCCATTTTTGAAGGCATTCCTAGTTTACAGCTTTTTTTTCACACCTGCCTAAAACTTTTGCACATTACTGTAGGTGTGGTAAGGACTGTATATTCACACTAGGCTACAGTACAGTACTCTGTGAATCTTTGAGATGAGGACTGTTCTAGACTGCTGTGTGTGTGGTCAGGAGTGTATTAACAGCAGGCTAGACTGCTCTGTGATATGGACAGATAAAAGCTGAGGACCACACATCCATACATCAGACCGCCTTTATCACAGCTCTCAGTCCGCCACACTCCAGCGCGTCTGTCTGGGCCGCACCTCCTTTATTTCTGAGATTGGTAATACAAGCACAGATGATAGCTCACGTCTCCCTTTCGTCCTCGGGTGGTTTGATTAGAGAGAGAGTATGTGTGTGTGTGTGTGTGTGTTTGTTTTTGTGTGTGTGTCTGTGTGCATGTGTGTGTGTATGTATGAGTATGTGTGTTGGTGTGTGTTTGTATGAGTGTGTTTGGGTGTGTGAGTGTGTATGTCTCTATGAGTGTGTGTGTTGGTGTGTGTGTATGTGTTTGTGTGAGTGTGTTTGGATGTGTGTGTGTAGTGGGGGGTGGTGCAGATTGGGGGGAAGGAGGTCCACCCAGAGCCTCATCCCACAGCTGAATGACTTGAGGACTGTGCCGTGCTGGAGCTGGGCTTGCCTGATGTCGTTAATGCACCCTGTTAATTTGATGGGGCTCCCTCCAGCACACCCCCTCCCCCAGGGATCGCACCCCCCCCCGGGGCCCCCATCTTATAAAAAGCGTTTTGAGCGAAGCCGCTACGCTGACACGCGTTACAGGGACAGAACAATAGTGGAATATAAACCAGATATGACACCCAAAGTGGTGGCTGATTTATAGCGCTGCTGAGTTTGGTACTGGTCTTCCATGTATATTAGTGCTACAAATCTGGGTCCATTTAGCAGGCAGATTCCCCCAACATACATCACGGGCTGCAGCTCCGAGCCAAGGTCAGCCGTCCTGGCATCAATCTCTGCCTCAGAGGCTACTTCACACTGGAGCGCTTTTGTAACTGTCGACACGGTAATAGAATCTTTTTTTTTCCGCCGCGTTTCATCCCTCCCTTATCATGTGAAATATATATTCAACTTCTCCTCTGCTCTCCTCTGCTCTCCTCTCCTCCTGCCGCCTCGCCCATTCCCACTCCTTTATCTTTAAAACATGGCTTGGACCTCATCCCTCTCCTCGGGACGCGCTGGCGCTGCAAGGATCATAGATTTTAACGCTTTCATTTCTCTCTGCCGCTCGCCGTCGCTCCGCTGGCCTCCTGAAGGGGGGTTAACATCGCCGAGCCTCCCCCATCCAGCACGGGACACGTCACGCCCGCCGCGCTTTCATTTTTCACTTTCGTCCACGCCAGGCCCGCTGCCGCAAAAATGACTGTTTCTATGCAATATTATTCCATTTGTCCCGTTATTGCACTGAAGTCGTGTACGTACTCACCTGTGAACTATAATAGCTGGGAGAATTGACTAACATGTTTGGAATGTCTGTATCCACGGCGTATGTCACACGACAGACAAAGAGCTGGCCTCAAGGAGGTTTATGTTTAAACACAGCGCACGGCGACTGTCACAGAGGCGTAAATAATCAGCCTTTATGTTCGGGTGTTGTGCGGCTGTCACATCATGCGAGATGTCAGAGTTGAAACATCACGCCCCTTGTTTTGCTGTGTTGCTGACTGTCAACACCAGTGTTAGACTGCTCTGCGGTGCTCACCGTGTGTGTTTCCGCTGAGAAAAATACCATCTGGTGTGGTGTGGCATTGTGTTCTACTCCTGGTGCCTGTACGTACTAAGATATTAGGCAGTTCTTTTCATTATACACTTTAGTCTTTGTGCATTAGACAAAACTCTAGTTTAGCATTGAACATCTATGTGGATGAGTGTAGCATGGTGCATGCATGTGGATGAGTGTAGCACCGAGCATGTATGTGGATGAGTGTAGCATGGAGCATGTATGTGGATGAGTGTAGCAGGGAGCATGTATGTGGATAAGTGTAGCATGGTGCATGTATGTGGATGAGTGTAGCATGGAGCATGTATGTGGATGAGTGTAGCATGGAGCATGTATGTGGATGAGTGTAGCATGGAGCATGTATGTGGATGAGTGTAGCATGGAGCATGTATGTGGATGAGTGTAGCATGGAGCATGTATGTGGATAATGTAGCATGGAGCATGTATGTGGATGAGTGTAGCATGGAGCATGTATGTGGATGAGTGTAGCACCGAGCATGTATGTGGATGAGTGTAGCATGGAGCATGTACATTATGTGGATGAGTGTAGCATGGAGCATGTATGTGGATGAGTGTAGCATGGAGCATGTATGTGGATGAGTGTAGCATGGAGCATGTATGTGGATGAGTGTAGACTGAGCATGTATGTGGATGAGTGTAGCATGGAGCATGTATGTGGATGAGTGTAGACTGAGCATGTATGTGGATGAGTGTAGCATGGTGCATGCATGTGGATGAGTGTAGCACCGAGCATGTATGTGGATGAGTGTAGCATGGAGCATGTATGTGGATGAGTGTAGCATGGAGCATGTATGTGGATGAGTGTAGCATGGAGCATGTATGTGGATGAGTGTAGCATGGAGCATGTATGTGGATGAGTGTAGCATGGAGCATGTATGTGGATGAGTGTAGCATGGAGCATGTATGTGGATGGGTGTAGCATTGAACGTCTATGTGGATGAGTTTATTATTAATTAAAATGCAGAACGTAATTAATGTTTCCTCTCTCCACCAGCCACTTTGGGCAACGACAGCTTCGCAGGAAGGTACAAATTTAATTACTCCCTCAGAACTTTGATGATTGCACTTCAGGATTTAGTTTTTCTGCTGTGTCAATATTTGTGGTGCTGATTAGTCAGGCGAATATGCCTGAGTGCTTTATGGGACATAAATAATGAAATCCATCATTTGTCACGTTGGCCCCCTTCACACTCAGCCATTTAGGCAGAGAGGCCTTCAGAAAGATTGCTTTTAATTGATGAACTTGACCTACTTTTTCCTGATAACAATTTTCATTTGCTGGGTAAAAACAGCGCTGCACTGACATTATATGACAGTGTGTGTGTATGGTGTGTGTGTGTGTGTGTGTGTGTGTGTGTGTGTATGGTGTGTGTGTGTGTGGTTATCAGGCAGAGAGTAAATAAGAGTAATTTATGCTGCTTCATTCTAAGCGGTGGGCAGTAAATCACCAGCATGGCGTGTGTTATGACACAACGCTGATGAGGAGCTGGGCACACGGACAACACACACACACACACACACACACACACACACACACACACACACACACACACACACACACACCAGGCTTCTTATGAACAACACGAACAAGTTGCAGTCTTGGAGGTGGAGGACAGTGACAAAGCAGCTAAGAACACACACATGCACACTCACACAAGCACACACACACACACACACACACACACACACACACACACACACACCCCAGCTCAACTCAACACCTCGCCATTACAGAGGTAGGACACTTTCACACAACACACACCACCTCCACACACACTAGACACACACTCAACACAAGCCACTTTCACACAACACACACCATCTTCACATAAAACACACCGCCTTGCACAGCACACCAGGCTAGGTTTTTTACTTGCTTGTTTTTTTGGTTTATTGGTTTTAATGGACACCCTTGTTTGCAGTTTCTCAAAGTGTCTAATACGTGTGAAAATAGATAAGATGATAGGATAAGATGTTCCTTTATTAGTCCCTCAATGGGGAAATTTACAGTGTTGCAGCAGGAAGACAGGAAGAATCAAAAAGGATAAAAAACATACCGTCTGGTTATAAAAGAAACTACTACAATAGTAAGAGTAAACTAGATGTACCGCATAGCGGTACATGGTATGACCGCCGCAGTATATTGAAATGTGGGAACTGTTGGTGTGATGAGTGTGTTATAGAGCAGTGTTGTGAGGTGAGAATTTCTGTGGAAATGATTTCCTGTAAGTGGGCATGGATGTGGGTTTTGAATGTGTAGTGTGAAGGACTGATTTGTGAAGGCAAGGAGTCGGCAAAATGAGATTTTGTACAATTACAGCGCCCCCTATGGACCAAATTTTATGGCATGTTCTGTGGTGTTAGAGGTCTTTGTGGTGATCGTGCATGATGCATTTTGTGCAGTTCCCACCTTCTCGGTCCAAGATATTGGCAACTCAAAATCCCAATTTTTGCATTTACCCTTATCACTAGGTGGCGCTATGCTTCAAGTGAGAGTTTATGGGCTGGGTCAATATGCCTCTGTAACACCTACATACTAACACAAAATTGTTGTCTTGGGCAAAATTGTTGATGAGTTATTTAACAAAAACTGTTTTTCAACACCTAGCTTCGGCGATAAACATCGCCCCGTATGACGAAATGTCACAAAATTTAGTACACATGAAAAGAAAGATGTTTAGAGATGGCATGTCAACTTTGACCAAATTTGAGCAATTAAAAGCCAAGATACGGCCATTTGAAGAATTTTAAGCTACGTGTTAAATGTTCATTGACGTGTAACTTCGGAACGGTTTATCTCAAGATAAATCGATTGATAACTTTTTGTCAGCATTGTCTGTAGATGACATATACCAAATTTGGTGAGATTCACATGAATGGCCTATGACGAGTTCGTTCAGATTCGTTTTCGCAATATTAAAATTTCACGGAAATTGTTCTCGTTGGAAGTGGGCGTCGACCAGTGTTTTCAATGCGTGAGGGTCAACAGATTTCATGATAAAAAAAAAAATAGTTGTAAACGTAAGCATTCTCTAGATAATAGGCAAAATGACATTTTCTACAATTACAGCGCCCCCTATGGACCAAATTTTATGGCATGTTCTGTGGTGTTAGAGGTCTTTCTGGTGATCGTGCATGACGTATTTTGCGCAGTTCCCACCTTCTCGGTCCAAGATATTAGCAACTCAAAATCCTAATTTTTGCATTTACCCTTATCACTAGGTGGCGCTATGCTTCAAGTGAGAGTTTATGGGCTGGGTCGATACATCTCTGTAACACCAACATACTAACACAAAATCGTTGTCTTGGGCAAAATTGTTGATAAGTTTTTAAAAAAAAAATGTTTTTTGACACCTAGCTTCGCCAATAAACATCGCCCCCTATGACGAAATGTCACAAAATTTAGTACACATAAAAAGAAAGCTGTTTAGAGATGGCATGTCAACTTTGACCAAATTTGAGCAATTAAAAGCCAAGATACGGCCATTTAAAGATTTTTAAGCTACGTGTTAAATGGTCATTGACGTATAACTTCGGAACGGTTTATCTCAAGATAAATCCTTTGATAACTTTTTGTCAGCATTGTCTGTAGATGACATATACCAAATTTGGTGAGATTCACATGAACGGCCTATGACGAGTTCGTTCAGATTCGTTTCCGCAATATTAAAATTTCACGGAAATTGTTTTCGTTGGAAGTGGGCGTCGACCAGTGTTTTCAATGCGCGAGGGTCAATAGATTTCACGATAAAAAAGAAATTGTTGTAAACATAAGCATTCTCTAGATAATAGGCAAAATGACATTTTCTACAATTACAGCGCCCCCTATGGACTACATTTTATGGCATGTTCTGTGGTGTTAGAGGTCTTTGTTGTGATCGTGCATGACGTATTTTGTGCTGTTCCCACCTTCTCGGTCAAAGATATTGGCAACTTAAAATCCCAATTTTTACATTTACCCATATCACTAGGTGGCGCTATGCTTCAAGTGAGAGTTTATGGGCTGGGTCGATACATCTCTGTAACACCGACATACTAACACAAAATCGTTGTCTTGGGCAAAATTGTTGACGAGTTATTTAACAAAAACTGTTTTTTGACACCTAGCTTCGCCAATAAACATCGCCCCCTATGACGAAATGTCACAAAATTTAGTACACATAAAAAGAAAGCTGTTTAGAGATGGCATGTCAACTTTGACCAAATTTGAGCAATTAAAAGCCAAGATACGGCCATTTAAAGATTTTTAAGCTACGTGTTAAATGTTCATTGACGTGTAACTTCGGAACGGTTTATCTCAAGATAAATCCTTTGATAACTTTTTGTCAGCATTGTCTGTAGATGACATATACCAAATTTGGTGAGATTCACATGAACGGCCTATGACGAGTTCGTTCAAATCCGTTTTCGCAATATTAAAATTTCACGGAAATTGTTTTCGTTGGAAGTGGGCGTCGACCAGTGTTTTCAATGCGTGAGGGTCAATAGATTTCACGATAAAAAAAAAATTGTTGTAAACATAAGCATTGTCTAGATAATAGGCAAAATGACATTTTCTACAATTACAGCGCCCCCTATGGACCAAATTTTATGGCATGTTCTGTGGTGTTAGAGGTCTTTGTGGTGATTGTGCATGACGTATTTTGCGCAGTTCCCACCTTCTCGGTCCAAGATATTGGCAACTCAAAATCCCAATTTTTGCATTCACTCATATCACTAGGTGGCGCTACGCTTCAAGTGAGCGTTTATTGGCTGGGTCGATACGTCTCTGTAACACCGACATACTAACGCAAAATTGTTGTCTTGGGCAAAATTGTTGGCGAGTTATTTAACAAAAACTGTTTTTTGACACCTAGCTTCGCCAATAAACATCGCCCCCTATGACGAAATGTCACAAAATTTAGTACACATGAAAAGAAATCTGTTTAGAGATGGAATGTCAACTTTGACCAAATTTGAGCAATTATTAGCCAAGATACGGCCATTTGAAAAATTTTAAGCTACGTGTTAAATGTTCATTGACGTGTAACTTCGGAACGGTTTATCTCAAGATAAATCCTTTGATAACTTTTTGTCAGCATTGTCTGTAGATGACATATACCAAATTTGGTGAGATTCACATGAACGGCCTATGACGAGTTCGTTCAGATTCGTTTTCGCAATATTAAAATTTCACGGAATTTTTTTTCGTTGGAAGTGGGCGTCGACCAGTGTTTTCAATGCGTGAGGGTCAATAGATTTCACGATAAAAAAAAAATTGTTGTAAACGTAAGCATTGTCTAGATAATAGGCAAAATGACATTTTCTTCAATTACAGCGCCCCCTATGGACCAAATTTTATGGCATGTTCTGTGGTGTTAGAGGTCTTTGTGGTGATCGTGCATAACGTATTTTGCGCAGTTCCCACCTTCTCGGTCCAAGATATTGGCAACTCAAAATCCCAATTTTTGCATTTACCCTTATCACTAGGTGGCGCTATGCTTCAAGTGAGAGTTTATGGGCTGGGTCGATACGTCTCTGTAACACCGACATATCACAAAAATTTCATGTTGTTGGGTGAAACGTTCATTGAGTTATTCAGCAAAAACTTTTGCCGGTCTCCCCCTCTTTAACGGACACTGGCACAGCGGGGGGGTGGCCCTGGGGGACCAAAAGGCGTTATTCGCTCACAAACTTCTTGGGCTACATGCCTACAAACATTCATGTCTCCCCGAGTTTCAGTGTCCCGGGAATCGTTGACGAAAAATCGGTGAAAAAAAAAAATAAAAAAAAAAAAAAAAAAAAAAAAAGGGAAAAATTTTGCAGCAACTCCAATATGACCGCTTTCGCTAGCTTCGCTAGCGGCGGTCATAATAAATAAGGTCTAAAAATACAGAAAATGAATGGTATATTGTTCATTGCAACTGAAAGGTATTTTTTTAGACGGTGCCGCAGTAAGTGGATAAGATTCTGTATACTGAGAGGTATACTAAGAATAAACTAGATGTACCGCATAGCGGTACATGGTATGACCGCCGCAGTATATTGAAATGTGGGAACTGTTGGTGTGATGAGTGTGTGATAGAGCAGTGTTGTGAGGTGAGAATTTCTGTGGAAATGATTTCCTGTAAGTGGGCATGGATGTGGGTTTTGAATGTGTAGTGTGAAGGACTGATTTGTGAAGGCAAGGAATCGGCAAAATGAGATTTTGTACAATTACAGCGCCCCCTATGGACCAAATTTTATGGCATGTTCTGTGGTGTTAGAGGTCTTTGTGGTGATCGTGCATGATGCATTTTGTGCAGTTCCCACCTTCTCGGTCCAAGATATTGGCAACTCAAAATCCCAATTTTTGCATTTACCCTTATCACTAGGTGGCGCTATGCTTCAAGTGAGAGTTTATGGGCTGGGTCAATATGCCTCTGTAACACCTACATACTAACACAAAATCGTTGTCTTGGGCAAAATTGTTGATGAGTTATTTAACAAAAACTGTTTTTCAACACCTAGCTTCGGCGATAAACATCGCCCCGTATGACGAAATGTCACAAAATTTAGTACACATGAAAAGAAAGATGTTTAGAGATGGCATGTCAACTTTGACCAAATTTGAGCAATTAAAAGCCAAGATACGGCCATTTGAAGAATTTTAAGCTACGTGTTAAATGTTCATTGACGTGTAACTTCGG
Source organism: Coilia nasus (assembly GCA_027475355.1). NCBI lineage: Eukaryota > Metazoa > Chordata > Actinopteri > Clupeiformes > Engraulidae > Coilia > Coilia nasus. Next base: position 29,138,512 of record CM050217.1, read on the forward strand.
AACGGTTTATCTCAAGATAAATCCTTTGATAACTTTTTGTCAGCATTGTCTGTAGATGACATATACCAAATTTGGTGAGATTCACATGAACGGCCTATGACGAGTTCGTTCAGATTCGTTTTCGCAATATTAAAATTTCACGGAAATTGTTCTCGTTGGAAGTGGGCGTCGACCAGTGTTTTCAATGCGTGAGGGTCAACAGATTTCATGATAAAAAAAAAATAGTTGTAAACGTAAGCATTCTCTAGATAATAGGCAAAATGACATTTTCTACAATTACAGCGCCCCCTATGGACCAAATTTTATGGCATGTTCTGTGGTGTTAGAGGTCTTTCTGGTGATCGTGCATGACGTATTTTGCACAGTTCCCACCTTCTCGGTCCAAGATATTAGCAACTCAAAATCCTAATTTTTGCATTTACCCTTATCACTAGGTGGCGCTATGCTTCAAGTGAGAGTTTATGGGCTGGGTCGATACATCTCTGTAACACCAACATACTAACACAAAATCGTTGTCTTGGGCAAAATTGTTGATAAGTTTTTTAACAAAAACTGTTTTTTGACACCTAGCTTCGCCAATAAACATCGCCCCCTATGACGAAATGTCACAAAATTTAGTACACATAAAAAGAAAGCTGTTTAGAGATGGCATGTCAACTTTGACCAAATTTGAGCAATTAAAAGCCAAGATACGGCCATTTAAAGATTTTTAAGCTACGTGTTAAATGGTCATTGACGTATAACTTCGGAACGGTTTATCTCAAGATAAATCCTTTGATAACTTTTTCTCAGCATTGTCTGTAGATGACATATACCAAATTTGGTGAGATTCACATGAACGGCCTATGACGAGTTCGTTCAGATTCGTTTCCGCAATATTAAAATTTCACGGAAATTGTTTTCGTTGGAAGCGGGCGTCGACCAGTGTTTTCAATGCGCGAGGGTCAATAGATTTCACGATAAAAAAGAAATTGTTGTAAACATAAGCATTCTCTAGATAATAGGCAAAATTACATTTTCTACAATTACAGCGCCCCCTATGGACTACATTTTATGGCATGTTCTGTGGTGTTAGAGGTGTTTGTTGTGATCGTGCATGACGTATTTTGTGCAGTTCCCACCTTCTCGGTCAAAGATATTGGCAACTTAAAATCCCAATTTTTACATTTACCCATATCACTAGGTGGCGCTATGCTTCAAGTGAGAGTTTATGGGCTGGGTCAATACATCTCTGTAACACCGACATACTAACACAAAATCGTTGTCTTGGGCAAAATTGTTGACGAGTTATTTAACAAAAACTGTTTTTTGACACCTAGCTTCGCCAATAAACATCGCCCCCTATGACGAAATGTCACAAAATTTAGTACACATGAAAAGAAATCTGTTTAGAGATGGAATGTCAACTTTGACCAAATTTGAGCAATTATTAGCCAAGATACGGCCATTAGAAAAATTTTAAGCTACGTGTTAAATGTTCATTGACGTG
>CM050217.1:29145000-29170000 GCA_027475355.1 Coilia nasus
TTTAGGCAAAGAAGTCATTTTGAGAAGTACCCCGGAGCGAGGGAAGTGGAACTGGTGACAGTTAGCAATACTAGGCAGCTTTCTCTGTGCTGTCACAGAAGTCTTGCAACTTAATATATGCCTGCTGACACCCACGCTTTCGCTCAGGCAAAGTGACTGGCTGATAGGCCCAACTCTCTCTGCTCAGACCTCTCAGTCATTTCATCTCTATAAAACTCTTGCCTCATACCTTTTTGGAGGAGGGGGAGAAAAGAAATGGAAAACCATTCATTGCGGTATCACATGGAGACAGGCGATGTTAGCGTTTGAAGATGCACCCTGAAAGAAAATATAATAGGGCATAAAATATAATACAACACCCTGAGCCAACCCGCAACATCGCTAAATAAATGTCCCAAGATGAGTCATGGGTTTCAGGAAACACAAACGCTATGCAGAGCTTCGTTAGATGTCAGATCGACCAGACCGTACCGGCATGCCTGTGTTTTGTGTTGCTGGAGAGACACTGACGCTCCTGCGAGTGTGTGACTATGGTCTGCCAGCAAACCCTCAGATGTGTGTGTGTGTGTGTGTGTGTGTGTGTGTGTGTGTATGTGTGTGTGTGTGTACGAGTGCTTGCCTCCCGGTCGGGCTGTCAACACTGCTGAGTGTTGTTTCGGTGTCGTGATGGCTGCTGCTGAGTCATCAGCTGACGGTTCAGTGTGGCGTGCCTTCAGTGGTGCGTGGCTCATTTGAATTGTGGTGGCGGTAATTGCAGGTAAACATGTCAGTGTGGGTGTTTATACTATGGCAACAGCGTGCCATCGCCTCCCACCCTGACAGCCGAGGGGACCCTCTGACATGAGAAAGTTCCCCAGTGCCGCTAAGTTGGGGGAACTTTCTGACAGGATAAGAGTTCATCCACTTGGTCGATTGGTGGGTTGGTAGGAGGAACTCCCTCATTTAAACTGTGTGATTACAAGTCATCTTAAAGAGTGTTGTGTTACAAAACTTACAAACTTAAATTCAACTAACTAAAATCACCATTAACTATACAAGGCTAGAGGGCCATATATATACAGTGATCCGATGGCATATCATGGTTTACCTTTCTCGGTTCTGCTATATCGCAAATTTTAATTCATTAATATATGCAGGCTCTGTCACTATGCATGCTAAGGAAAAGTTAACCAGAACAAAATTATAATTTATGATAACTATACTGTAACAGAAATATTGATTGAATATTGAATGCAGTAATAATTCAATAATACATATAGAAAATGTATTAAGATATTTTAAGGAGATGTATTTTAAGGCTTAGACTATAAAATAAAATGTTTTCTATATGGTCTCTATATCGCGGATTTTCAACTATCGTGGGGGTTACTGGAACATAACTACATTGAAATGGAGTCTGCGTGGAAATAGGTCATAGTTTTATTTCTTGGAATTCACATATCTGACAACCTCTCCTGGTCCAAAAACACTACCACACTAAAACACCACCTCGTCTAGACCCCCTGGCCACCTCCTCTAGCCCCTTGGTCACTTCCTCTAGCCCCCCTGCCCACGTCCGTCATCCCCTTGGCCACCTCCTTTAGCACCTCTGCCACCTCCTCTACCCCTTGGCCACCTCCTCCACCCCTTGGCCACCTCCTCCACCCCTTGGCCACCTCCTTTAGCACCTCTGCCACCTCCTCCCCCCCTTGGCCACCTCCTCCACCCCTTGGCCACCTCCTCCACCCCTTGGCCACCTCCTCCACCCCTTGGCCACCTCCTTTAGCACCTCTGCCACCTCCTCCACCCCTTGGTCACCTCCTCCACCCCTTGGTCACCTCCTCCCCCCCTTGGTCACCTCCTCCACCCCTTGTCCACCTCCTCCACCCCTTGGCCACCTCCTCCACCCCTTGGTCACCTCCTCCACCCCTTGGTCACCTCCGTCATCCCCTTGGCCGCCTGTGGTGATGCGCATGTGTTCATAATGGGCTGCTAACTGCGTAAGCTGCACTCATACGGATCATTACATCCACCACCCTTATGGCAGGCTTGGGTTGGGTGGTGGCAGTAACACATGAATTAATTACGGTTCTATGATTAAAATGATTATTATAGCATTACTGCCAACACGACACGCTGACTAACTGGACACAGAAGTGGCACAGTGTTATTGTCTTGCTCTACGTAGTTTTGTTAGTTTGTTAATGTGTATATTTGGCGGCAATCATGTTAATTGATTTCCCCTCCCTAACACAGTTCACACTTCATTACTACTAATGAGTCTTTAATGGGGGGTCAGAAGCAGACCTGGGGAGGCGGTGTGTGTGTGTGTGTGTGTGTGTGTGGTGGGTGGGGGGTTGTTGAGGACAGAAGGGTAGGTTGTTTTTGTTTACGCTCTGCTGTGTGGGGTGGACGAGACATCATGGTTGCCCTGGGATCCAGGACAAAGAGTTCATACACTTAGCTCCCCCCATGTCCACACACACACACACACACACACATAAATACATACCACAGTCACTCAGTCCCCTGTAATCCAGAACCACCACCACACACACCCACTGATAAACAACATTTATGTCAGAACCAGGAGACTGTATTTAATCTTGTAAAATATGAATACAGGTGTTTCTTACAGTTGTTTTGTTTCTGTAGAACCATTTAGGAAATACAACAGGAAAACAGGAGCCAACCAGGAGTCAACAAGCAGCCATCCAGCAAGTGTGTGTGTGTGTGTCTGTCCACAGGATGTGGGTGTGTGTGTGTAAGTGAAGTGAGAGTGGCGATGTCTGCTCAGCTCATGACACACACTCATCATGACCAAGGGCACAGGGATCATGCCTCCGTGTGTGTGTGTGTGTGTGTGTGTGTGTGTGTGTGTGTGTGTGTGTGAGTGTATGTGTGAGTGTGTGTGTGTGTGTCCAACACAATGCTTTACTATCTCCCTGCTGGGCTCAATGCAAGGCACACAAAAGCCCAGATTCAGCTGTTTATGAATGCTCCCACTACTCACACACACACACACACACACACACACACACACACACACACACACACACACACACACACACACACACACACTCACTCACGTGGACACACACTCACACCATTCCATTCAGCCCGTGCCTGCCTGCCTCTCTCCTCTCGCTTGCCCGTCTTCTGTTCTCGGCCGCCCCTCTCCGTCTGCCCGCCCGTCAAGGTCAAGACAACATCGCCGGCGTCTTTAGAAAGCTGTGAGCGCCTGCCCAATTACCTGCACTGCCTCCTCTCTTCTCTTCTCTTCTCCTCTCCTTTCCTTTCCTCTCCTCCAAAGAGCGGCTCAGGGTGACCTCCCGCCTCAAAGATATCCAGATGTAATCACATCGCCTGCAAAAAAGAGAGAGCCAGGCATTGAAATGAAACTGTAGGATAGAAATGGGGAGCAAAATCAAATTAGTCTCCTTTTTCTGATGCGTTTTTGTTTTCAATTTGAACTACGACTGTCTTAGCTTTCTGGAGAATTAAATGACATATTTCCATTCAGAAAGCATGTGGCATGGTTTTGAGATAACTCGTACAAATTTGTAATGTTGCTTGTGGAGTCAGTGAAAGGTGGGTCACAAATGCTATATGTTACACACACACACACACACACACACACACACACACACACACACACACACACACACACACACACACAGACCAACACCTCATATCTGTGTGACCTTAGTGGAACGACATTTGAAAACAAACCCACAAACGCAGAGCGTGTTGCTCATAGTGTAGTCCGCAGGCCATGTTTACCCTTTTGCCTGTCCCCCTCCCAAATGTCACGGGGGTCTGTGGACGCCTGCGCCCAGTACGGGCTAGGTGACCCCGAGAGCACGGTAAATACGACGGCGTGTTTTTAATCTCGACACGACACGGGGACCGGCCCCAGGCCTCAGGTGTGTGTGTGTGTGTGTGCGTGTGTGTGTGTGTGTGTGTGTGTGAGGTGTTTCAGGTTGCAGCACATTTTATTTTATTGCACTGCGGAGGTACAGTAAATACCACATGAATACTAAATGGAAAAACTGCTATTCTTTAGGTAGCGCTTTTCCTAAACATGTTAACATATGCCATGCATCTTGTGGGCAAATCTTGTGGAGTTGGTAAATTGTACACATTTATAGAAGGAGACTTTATTTTGCAACATTCTTCATATTAGTGGTTTTTGTCAGTGTGTAAACACGTGTTCGCTTCCTCGTGGAACCATAGCAGTGGTGTGTGTTAGTGTGTAAACATGTGTTCGCTTCCTCGTGGAACCATAGCAGTGGTGTGTGTTAGTGTGTAAACATGTGTTCGCTTCCTCGTGGAACCATAGCAGTGGTGTGTGTTAGTGTGTAAACACGTGTTTGCTTCCTCGTGGAACCATAGCAGTGGTGTGTGTTAGTGTGTAAACACGTGTTTGCTTCCTCGTGGAACCATAGCAGTGGTGTGTGTTAGTGTGTAAACATGTGTTCGCTTCCTCGTGGAACCATAGCAGTGGTGTGTGTTAGTGTGTAAACATGTGTTCGCTTCCTCGTGGAACCATAGCAGTGGTGTGTGTTAGTGTGTAAACATGTGTTCGCTTCCTCGTGGAACCATAGCAGTGGTGTGTTAGTGTGTAAACACGTGTTCGCTTCCTCGTGGAACCATAGCAGTGGTGTGTGTTAGTGTGTAAACATGTGTTCGCTTCCTCGTGGAACCATAGCAGTGGTGTGTGTTAGTGTGTAAACATGTGTTCGCTTCCTCGTGGAACCATAGCAGTGGTGTGTGTTAGTGTGTAAACATGTGTTTGCTTCCTCGTGGAACCATAGCAGTGGTGTGTTAGTGTGTAAACACGTGTTCGCTTCCTCGTGGAACCATAGCAGTGGTGTGTGTTAGTGTGTAAACACGTGTTCGCTTCCTCGTGGAACCATAGCAGTGGTGTGTGTTAGTGTGTAAACATGTGTTTGCTTCCTCGTGGAACCATAGCAGTGGTGTGTGTTAGTGTGTAAACATGTGTTCGCTTCCTCGTGGAACCATAGCAGTGGTGTGTGTTAGTGTGTAAACATGTGTTCGCTTCCTCGTGGAACCATAGCAGTGGTGTGTGTTAGTGTGTAAACATGTGTTCGCTTCCTCGTGGAACCATAGCAGTGGTGTGTTAGTGTGTAAACACGTGTTCGCTTCCTCGTGGAACCATAGCAGTGGTGTGTGTTAGTGTGTAAACATGTGTTCGCTTCCTCGTGGAACCATAGCAGTGGTGTGTGTTAGTGTGTAAACATGTGTTTGCTTCCTCGTGGAACCATAGCAGTGGTGTGTGTTAGTGTGTAAACATGTGTTTGCTTCCTCGTGGAACCATAGCAGTGGTGTGTTAGTGTGTAAACACGTGTTCGCTTCCTCGTGGAACCATAGCAGTGGTGTGTGTTAGTGTGTAAACACGTGTTCGCTTCCTCGTGGAACCATAGCAGTGGTGTGTGTTAGTGTGTAAACATGTGTTTGCTTCCTCGTGGAACCATAGCAGTGGTGTGTGTTAGTGTGTAAACATGTGTTCGCTTCCTCGTGGAACCATAGCAGTGGTGTGTGTTAGTGTGTAAACATGTGTTCGCTTCCTCGTGGAACCATAGCAGTGGTGTGTTAGTGTGTAAACACGTGTTCGCTTCCTCGTGGAACCATAGCAGTGGTGTGTGTTAGTGTGTAAACATGTGTTTGCTTCCTCGTGGAACCATAGCAGTGGTGTGTGTTAGTGTGTAAACATGTGTTCGCTTCCTCGTGGAACCATAGCAGTGGTGTGTGTTAGTGTGTAAACATGTGTTCGCTTCCTCGTGGAACCATAGCAGTGGTGTGTTAGTGTGTAAACACGTGTTCGCTTCCTCGTGGAACCATAGCAGTGGTGTGTGTTAGTGTGTAAACATGTGTTTGCTTCCTCGTGGAACCATAGCAGTGGTGTGTGTTAGTGTGTAAACATGTGTTCGCTTCCTCGTGGAACCATAGCAGTGGTGTGTGTTAGTGTGTAAACATGTGTTCGCTTCCTCGTGGAACCATAGCAGTGGTGTGTGTTAGTGTGTAAACATGTGTTCGCTTCCTCGTGGAACCATAGCAGTGGTGTGTTAGTGTGTAAACACGTGTTCGCTTCCTCGTGGAACCATAGCAGTGGTGTGTGTTAGTGTGTAAACATGTGTTCGCTTCCTCGTGGAACCATAGCAGTGGTGTGTGTTAGTGTGTAAACATGTGTTCGCTTCCTCGTGGAACCATAGCAGTGGTGTGTGTTAGTGTGTAAACATGTGTTTGCTTCCTCGTGGAACCATAGCAGTGGTGTGTTAGTGTGTAAACACGTGTTCGCTTCCTCGTGGAACCATAGCAGTGGTGTGTGTTAGTGTGTAAACACGTGTTCGCTTCCTCGTGGAACCATAGCAGTGGTGTGTGTTAGTGTGTAAACATGTGTTTGCTTCCTCGTGGAACCATAGCAGTGGTGTGTGTTAGTGTGTAAACATGTGTTCGCTTCCTCGTGGAACCATAGCAGTGGTGTGTGTTAGTGTGTAAACATGTGTTCGCTTCCTCGTGGAACCATAGCAGTGGTGTGTGTTAGTGTGTAAACATGTGTTCGCTTCCTCGTGGAACCATAGCAGTGGTGTGTTAGTGTGTAAACACGTGTTCGCTTCCTCGTGGAACCATAGCAGTGGTGTGTGTTAGTGTGTAAACATGTGTTCGCTTCCTCGTGGAACCATAGCAGTGGTGTGTGTTAGTGTGTAAACATGTGTTTGCTTCCTCGTGGAACCATAGCAGTGGTGTGTGTTAGTGTGTAAACATGTGTTTGCTTCCTCGTGGAACCATAGCAGTGGTGTGTTAGTGTGTAAACACGTGTTCGCTTCCTCGTGGAACCATAGCAGTGGTGTGTGTTAGTGTGTAAACACGTGTTCGCTTCCTCGTGGAACCATAGCAGTGGTGTGTGTTAGTGTGTAAACATGTGTTTGCTTCCTCGTGGAACCATAGCAGTGGTGTGTGTTAGTGTGTAAACATGTGTTCGCTTCCTCGTGGAACCATAGCAGTGGTGTGTGTTAGTGTGTAAACATGTGTTCGCTTCCTCGTGGAACCATAGCAGTGGTGTGTTAGTGTGTAAACACGTGTTCGCTTCCTCGTGGAACCATAGCAGTGGTGTGTGTTAGTGTGTAAACATGTGTTTGCTTCCTCGTGGAACCATAGCAGTGGTGTGTGTTAGTGTGTAAACATGTGTTCGCTTCCTCGTGGAACCATAGCAGTGGTGTGTGTTAGTGTGTAAACATGTGTTCGCTTCCTCGTGGAACCATAGCAGTGGTGTGTTAGTGTGTAAACACGTGTTCGCTTCCTCGTGGAACCATAGCAGTGGTGTGTGTTAGTGTGTAAACATGTGTTTGCTTCCTCGTGGAACCATAGCAGTGGTGTGTGTTAGTGTGTAAACACGTGTTCGCTTCCTCGTGGAACCATAGCAGTGGTGTGTTAGTGTGTAAACACGTGTTCGCTTCCTCGTGGAACCATAGCAGTGGTGTGTGTTAGTGTGTAAACATGTGTTTGCTTCCTCGTGGAACCATAGCAGTGGTGTGTGTTAGTGTGTAAACATGTGTTTGCTTCCTCGTGGAACCATAGCAGTGGTGTGTGTTAGTGTGTAAACATGTGTTTGCTTCCTCGTGGAACCATAGCAGTGGTGTGTGTTAGTGTGTAAACATGTGTTTGCTTCCTCGTGGAACCATAGCAGTGGTGTGTGTTAGTGTGTAAACACGTGTTCGCTTCCTCGTGGAACCATAGCAGTGGTGTGTTAGTGTGTAAACACGTACACATGTTCCTGGTGCATCTCCTGCAGCCACAGTAACGGTGAGCGTTCGTGGGTAAACACACACTGTCTTCCTTGCGCATCCATAAAAATGGTGTGTGTTAGTGTGTACACATCCAGACTGTGGGTGTTGGGCTGGTGTTGGTCCGATGTGTGTGATGTGCTGGTGGTGGTGGTGGGTTGGGGGGATGGAAAGGAGAGGAGAAAAGAGGAGAGGCCTAATGTGGAGGTGGGTTTGAGGGATAAAGAGGAGAGAAGGGGAGAGGATGGCAGAGGAGAGGAGAGGAGGAGAGAGAAGAGGAGAGGAGAGGAGGGGAGAGGAGAGGAGATGAGAGGAAAGGAGGGCAGAGGAGAAGAGAGGCCTAATGTGGAGGTGGGTTTGGGGGATGGAGAGGACAGGAGGGGAGAGGAGAGGAGAGGAGAGGAGGGGACAGGAGGGGAGAGGAGAGGAATGGCTTAATGTGGAGGTGGGTTTGGGGGATGGAGAAAAGGGGAGAGGAGGGAAAAGGAGAGGAGAGGAGGGGAGGAGAGAGGAGAGTAGAGGGCCTACTGTGGAGGTGGGTTTGGGGGATGGAGAGGAGAGGAGAGGAGAGGAGAGGAGGGTAGAGGAGAGGAGAGGAGAGGAGAAGAGGGGAGAGGAGGGGAGAGGAGAAGAGAGGAGAGGAGAGAAGAGGGCCTAATGTGGAGGTGGGTTTGGGGGATGGAGAGGAGAGGGCCTAATGTTTACTCATTAACTCAGAGGACAGCCAGTACAGCGGGAATAACGCTCCAAGGGGAACGCTCTCCTCGCCGAGTCTCCTTGATAAGTTTGCATTTCAAAAGACCTTGGTCCAATCCATTAGGGGGGCTAGGAAAACAAGATGTTCCTCTGCAGTCGGGCTAATTAGTTTTTTTTTTTTTTTTTGAGGGAGAGCAGTCCATATTCTTAAATTGCTGTGGGGATCCAGATGTGGAAGTAGGCTAATGATGGACTGGCTAACAAAGAAAAATGGGATGGCCTTCTTGAGCTTCCTGGAAGTCACCTTCCTTCAGCTAGTCAGACGCTGCCCACCTCCGTCAGCCTCTCTCGCTCCACCACACGCTCACAAACTCACCTCTCAGCACATCTGATTGATTTTATGCTTTCTGTTTGGTTCTGTTTTGTTTTGCTATTTTTAATTTCATTGGGAAGTGTGACAATGCCTACAGCTACAAATACGGAACCACAAAAGGAAAATAAATTAGCAACATGAAGGAAAGACAAAATAAAGGCAAATAATTAAATGAAATAAAATATGTTGGACTGATTAACGTGGCAGATCTTGAATCTATTGTTCCCTGGACTGTAGGAGTGTGAACTGACGTGGCTGGTGTATGAGATAGAGGAGGCTGCGTTAACATGATTAGCAATGCAAATCCCCACGTCCTGACAAACAGGGGCGGACAGAGGACAGCGGTGCGCTAATGGACCTCTGCGTGTGTGTGTGTGTGTGTGTGTGTGTGTGTGTGTGTGTGTGTGTGTGTGTGTGTGTGTGTGTGTGCGTGTGTGTGTATGTGTGTGTGAGCTGTAGGGTAGAACTGGTGCTCAGGTACATGTCCAGGGGAGGACAGGCAAGGGGTGAGTGCAGGGAGGAGTGTGTTTGTGTGTGTGTGTGTGTGTGTGTGTATGGGGCATAGGGGTGTGCGTCTATGTATGGGGCTGTGGGTGGGGGTTGAAGGTCTGTGTGTGTACGTATGCATGTGTGTGTGTGTGTATGTGTGTTAGTGTGTGTGCGTGTGTGTGTGTTTGGGGGGAGGGTTAAGTGTGTGGAGATGATGCAGGCAGCTCCTGTCTGGTTTGAGGTGGAGCAGAACTGACATAGGCCACCTCTGGAGACACAGGCCTCCTCATCATGCTGCTGAGAGGCAGCGGCAGCACCTGACACGGCTGGGAAGCCTCCTCGCCATCAGCCAGACAGCTAGCTTTAACCATTAGCCTTCACACCAGACAGCTAGCATTAACCATTAGCCTTTACGCTATCAGCTATCTTTAGCAGACAGCTAGCATTAACCATCAACACTCACACGCAGGCCACCTTTAGCAGACAGCTAGCATTAAGCATTAACTATATTGGTATTGACTACCAGGGGTGACCCAGGAATGAACCGTAATTCATTGCGCTATGTGAACCATGTGTCCAGTGTTGTCCAAATTTAGTGACTTTGTCACCAGATTTAGCTACTTTTGGCCATCCTGAGCAACAAAATATATGATTTAGCGAAAACTTCCATAACTTTGGCAAGTTCTGGTCATACAGTTTCATTGTTTATAAAACATCTATAATCATCTTCCTTCTCACACCGCTTTGCCTCATGGCCTCACTTGCTCCACAATTATAAAAGTGAAGACTGGCCTATTTAGAATCAGCCCCTACTGTTACACGGAAGTGGATGTTGTATAGATTTACGAGCCAACCAAACGTAATGACGTTTGATGTCATCTAGCGACATTTAGAGACTTTTGTAGAAGGCTTTAGCTACTTTCCATATGAAATGTGTGGGCCACCTCTGGACCAGACCAACTTTGCTATGTGGGGGCTCCATCCGCCGTATTCAGCTCCAGCAATGCATCATCAAGCACACGTCTACTTAACCATATACAGCAGACAACTACTCCTACCCAAACACTTCAATCCCACATAACTACAATACTTAGCCATCTACAGCAGACAACTACGCCCAGCCAACAACCTCAGTCCCAGCATCCACAGCGGCAGCCATCTTTCACAGACCCCTGCCATTACTGATGGTCTTTCACAGACCCCTGCCATTACTGATGGTCTTTCACAGACACTTGCCATTACTGATGGTCTTTCACAGACACTTGCCATTACTGATGGTCTTTCACAGGCACTTGCCATTACTGATCGTAGTTCACAGACACTTGCCATTACTGATCGTATTTCACAGACACTTGCCATTACTGATGATGAAGCAGAGCAGAGACCTGCATCACACTCTTTATATTCACCCACTCACAGAAACCAGCTCAGCCCAGAGGACATTCATATCAGACAACAGTCATATCTTTGTCTCCCAGAAATAAATACGATTGCATTCAGTGCTAACCCGTTTCTCCTAATTTCCCTAAGGAGAAAAAGATTAGCTATTTTAGGCTATTTTAACAGTTAAACTTAGATTGTAGTTAGATTATATCGATGTTATATTTTACTTAGATTATATTGAGTTTCACTGGACACAGAGTTTAATTAAAGTATGACCAATCTGGAATTAAAGGCCAGATCTGGACTTGACTTTGCCTCAGACTCTAAATTGTTTCTCATTAACCCCCCTTAGGAGAAAATTCCAAGAGGTGATATTTTCCTCTGGGACATTTAGAATGTTTGTGGAAATTTGTGTGCATGTGTGTACACGTGCTACCACTGCAAAACAATTGTCCTACTTGGGACAAATAAAGAATTACTGCTACTACTATACTGCTACTAGTCCGCTACTACTACTACTACTGCTACTACTACTACTACTACTACTACTACTACTACTGCTGCTACTACTGCTGCTGCTGCTACTACTACCACTATAACTACTACTACTACTACTACTACTACTATTAGTACTACTACTACTAATACTACTACCACTACTACTGCTAGTAGTACTACAGGCTGTAGCCATACCCTCTGTCTCTTCTCAGCAGCATCAGGACCACTGATGGACCTCCTGCACACACATGGCCGACTTCCCATTATTTACAGCACCACACACAGGGGCGATATCTAGTGTTGTATGTGTACCATGATTCACTGTGATAAGATGTTATCCTGTAAGATGTTAATCTAAAATCTAAAATCGTCTTCTTTAACAAAAGAGATGAAAAAATCCTCTCCAATGGTGTTTACTTGGGACACATTTTGAACACTGAGGGGAAACATCAAGCTGTCTTTTTCCAGCTCCATTTCTGGTGTGTTAATGGGATCCCAGCCAGCGCCTGCTGCAGACGGCCCGTGCTGCCACGGGAGCCCTTCTAAAACAATTTAGACGTGCCGAGCACACCGACACGCCGACACATCGGCCTTCTCCCCGACACCCGCACGCCACCTCTGGACAACCAATTTGACTCGTTACCCCGGCAAATTGAGAACTTTTCACCTGCACCTTCACACACACACACACACACATGCACACACGCACACACACACACACACTTACCTGCACCTTCAAGAGCGCGGTCTATCAGTTTTAATTCCCAAAACTTTCTTTAACTGTCAAACCAGGTGAAGAAGAAGCAGTGGAGGGAAAGAGAGGAGAAGAGAGGAGAAGAAAAGGAAAGAGAGGAAGAGAGCGGGAAAGAGAGAGGGAGAGAAGAGGTGAGAGGGGGAGAGAGGAGAAGAGAGGGAAAGATAGGAAGAGAGGAAAAGAGAGGAGGAGAGAGGGAAATAGAGGAGGATAGAGCGGCAGCCCAACTTTTATCTGCTGAGCAAAACAGCCTTATCGCACGGCGGTGTCAAGAACTCGATCTCTTTTTTTCCAGGTGACAAGGCCCGACGAGAGAGATAAGATTGGAGAGGAATCCCTCTCCACTGGGTAAATAAATAATCAATACTCGTCTAAATGTAAATGGGAAAGTAGCCCTCTTTGATAGTGGGGGTTTTTATCAACGAACCAATTCTGCTCCGACTCTCACACAGCTTCAACCAAATCACCATCATTCACCGCTCCCGTAATGGCCAAGAGAAGACGACAGAGAGAGAGAGAGGGAGAGAGAGAGAGAGAGAGCGCAAGAGAGAGCAAGAGAGTTTGGAAACAAGAGTGACATTTGGAGGGAGGAGTAAAAGACAGGAGAAGGGTAGAGGAAAAAGAAGAAAAACAGAAAGCATGAGAGAGAATAAGAGGAAAGGAAGTGGTAAAGACAGAGAGAGAGAGACTCGGAAAATCTCAGTTGATCTGGTCACTTTTCTCTCTTTCTCATACACACACAAGCCCTCAACATGGCCGTCTTCTCATGCCACTCTTTTTCATTATGATGATTTCATACCATCTCTCTCTCTCTCTCTCTCACTCCCTCTTTCTCTCTCTCTATGCCCCGCCCCACAAACACATACAAACACAAGCACACAGCTTAATCTGTCAATTTTGTAAGCTCTTGTATGAATGTACAATTTATAGATTAATTTTAAAAGTCACAAGCCCCTCTTCATGACCACACACACACACACACACCCACAACCACACACACACACCCACACACACACACACTGTGTTGGTGCATGAGTAACGGTGTTATGAGTGTGACAGGGTGGAGTGTTGCTGTTTAAGATCCATGATTTATCGGTGTCACATCCTTAAGGTCAGCGACAGGGAGAAGAAGAGGCACGCGGCTGTCCCATCCTGTCACACCGTGGCGTGTGTGTGTGTGTGTGTGTGTGTGTGTGTGTGTGTGTGTGTGTGTGTGTGTGTGTGTGTGTGTGTGTGTGTGATGGGAGATAAAAAGCCTGTAATGGGCCACTGCAGGGAAGAAAGCAGCAAAGAGAAGGAGAAAAAAACATCATGTCATTTTGTTAGACAGCTTGTTGCAAAATGACAAAACCACACACCCACCCACACACCCACCTGCACACACCCACCTGCACACACACACACACACACACACACACACACACACACACACACACACACACACACCCACACACACACGCACACACATACATACACATGCCATAAAATGACAGTGTGTAGCGAGAGAATAAACATAATGAGTGTTCTTTGTTTCGTTGGCCACAGTTTCATGTCTACCTCTATTAGCATAGCAAATCATGCTTCAGTGTGTGTGTGTGTGTGTGTGTGAGAGAGAGAGAGGGTGTGTGCAATTTTAGCACTTAATACAGCACAATCACACACATACACCCATATGCTTGCAGTTATGCATTTATGTAGCTATACAAATACTACAATGCACATATGTAACAGTAGTCAGTACAAATACTACAAATGCACACATGTAACAGTAGTCAGTTGGTAGCTGTGCAGCCAAAGCTAACACAGGCAACTGCTCGTAAACCCCTGCATTGGTTAGCTTCCAATTCTCAGTGAACATTTGCTAACATACGCAAACAGTCTAGATGTGGACAAATATACACTGGGGCTGGTCTGTGGGTTACTGGTTCAGTTTGTATTAGTGACACCTTTTGCATTTATTCACAATTTCAAGAGGAATAGAAACCCATTAGCCCTGACCGTTTGTCTCTGCTTGCTAAGTTCGAACACACCTCTGGAGCTGGTCAAACATATGACCACTCTTGACAACCTTGTGCAACCTGGTACAATACTAAAGTTGTGTAAAGATAATCAAATCAAATCAATTAATTAGGTGCAGGATGACTGGCGACATCACGGCACCACAATCAGCTAGCGTTTGTGCACAACGGCATCACGGAGTGCACAACAACAGCCCTATATCAGGCAACACTCAACGTGCAAAAAGCACTCTTGACTAATCAAGCTCCACTTAAGAGAGGCTGTAATTGGGAGAGATGATGCTGTGTGTGTGTGTGTGTGTGTGTGTGTGTGTGTGTGTGTGTGTGTGTGTGTGTGTGTGTGTGTGTGTGTGTGTGTGCTGGACTCGTCTCGACCACAACTAAACGGAGTTGACACCCGCCTGAGTGAGGAGACCTCCAGACCCCTGACAGGAGAGGAGCACCAGGATGGTGTGTGTTTGTGTGGCAAGGGGTTTGTGAGTAGTGTATGTGTGTGTGCATTTGCGAGTGTGTATATGTGTGTATATGTGTGTGTTTGTGGCAAATGGTTGTTTGTGAGTAGTGTGTGTGTGTGTGTGTGTGTGTGTGTGTGTACATGTGAGCACATTTGCAAGCATGTGTGTGTGTGTGTGTGTGTGTGTGATGTGGCTGTGCTGGGCTGTAAATGCAGAGTGACAGCTGGTCCACGGATCTCACAGCTTCCCTGACACATGGACGTGGGCTGTAAAATCGTCGGGTTCAAACCAATTCTGCACTGAGGCTAAGTGACATTCGCAGGGCCAATGGAATTAAGGAGGTCAGAGATAGCTATCCGCTAACCGCTTTCGCTTCCTGTCACAGAGACAGAGACAGAGAGAGAGAGAGAGAGAGAGAGAGAGAGAGAAAGAGAGAGAGAGAGAGGCACACAGGCTCAAATAGTCCCGGCAATTCCACAGGAGCATTTCCCATTCCAGTCCTGGCTTCTGGTGTCTGATTACATTACAGCCATTCCCAAATTGGAATTCTCATTATATCCCAAAGTTTGGAGCTCTGGTGTGATGGATTCCCCCACGCCAGGCTGAGGTGTCAGCTGAGGAGACGTTTCTGAAGCCGTCGGTCCGTCTGTCCTCGCGCAGCGCGAGCAAATGAGCCGCGAGCAGACAAGAGGGGGGATGGGGAGGGGGGTTGGGGTGCACCTGTGTCGACAGGGGCCCCTGTGTATGTGTGTCTGCATGTGTGTGTGTGTGAATGTCTGCGTATGTGTGTATGTGTACTTGAATGTGTATATGTGTTGTGTGTAAGTGTATGTGTGCCTGTGTGTATGTGAGAGAGAGAGGGAGAGAGAGAGAGAGAGAGAGAGAGAGAGAGAGAGAAATGGTGGGACAGCGTAGTGGAAGGCCCCCACAGTGGCAGGATCATCGGTGCTGGAACATCTGCCAGGGAGCTGTCAGCTCCGCCTGATGGGGAGCGCTGATTCTGGCTGTCGCTCCTCGCCACGGCAACCCTCACTGCAGGGGGCCAGGGATGCACCGAGAGGAGAGGAGAGGAAAAGAGAGGAGGAGAGAGAAAAGGAGAGGAGAGGAGGGAAGAGAGGAGGGGAGGATAGAGGAGAGGAGGGTAGAAGAGAGGAGAGGAAGAGGACTGATAAAAGAGGGAGAGCAAGAGGGGCGAGAACAAGTAGACAAGTGACAAGGGATGAGATGGAGAGGAAGAGGACGAAGAAAGAGAGGAATATGTGAAAGAGAGAGAAAGAGAGAGAAAAAGAGAGTGACAGTGAAGAAAAGCAATGAAATCCAGACAGTGAGACAGAGAGAGAGGTACAGGGTGAGGAGCAGGAAGAAAAGGAAGGGAATGAGAGAATGAGAGATTGGGATGGGAGAATGAGAGAATAAAAAATAAGGGAATGAGAAAGAATGTGAGAATGAGGGGATGACAGGAAGAGGGGATGAGGAAAGAGAGACAAAGGGAGGCCAAGAATACCAGCATCTGCCCAGGAGCAGCTGAGCTGATTTGTAGTGGAGACACTTGCTGTTCGCTCCCCAGCTCTCTCTCTCCCTCTCTCTCTCTATCACCCTCTCTCCCTCCCTCCTCTTCTCTCGTTCTCTCCTCTTTCTGTTGTGCTACCTAGCTGTCTCTCCATCTCTCTCTTCTCCACCTTCTCCTCCTGCCTCCCCCGCTCTCTCTCTCTCTTCTTCCTGATCTCTCCCCCCCCCCCCCCCTCCCCCCAGCCCCCCAGGTAGAGACAGGCCTGTAACAGGATGAGGAGACACCTGTTATCTGAGACTAAGCTGTCAACATCGCCTCAGCCACTGGGAGAGAGGGCCAATTCACCCCCCCCCCCCACACACACACAGAAACACAGACACACAGACACAGACACACACACACACACACACACACACACACACACACACACACACACACACACACACACACACACACACACACAACCCAGCACCATGAGAAACACAAAACATGAGTTTCCGCACAGACCAGAGATGGGCTCTGACATCTCCAACCAGGATGGAGGCTGTTATTCCCCCATACTTTCTCACCACTGCAGCCTGTTATTGCCCCATACCTCCCTACCGCTCCAGCCTGTTATTGCCCCACACCTCCCTACCGCTCCAGCCTGTTATTGCGCCACACCTCCCTACCGCTCCAGCCTGTTATTGCCCCACACCTCCCTACCGCTCCAGCCTGTTATTGCCCCACACCTCCCTACCGCTCCAGCCTGTTATTGCCCCACACCTCCCTACCGCTCCAGCCTGTTATTGCAACACACCTTTGTACCACTCCAGCCTGTTATTGCCCCATACCTCCCTACCGCTCCAGCCTGTTATTGCCCAATACCTCCCTACCGCTTCAACCTGTTATTGCCCCACACTTCTCCACCACTACCCCATACCCCCTCATCCCTACCCCATACCCCCTCACCACTGCCCCATACCTCACCTCCTCACCACTACCCCATACCCCCACATCACTACCCCATACCCCCTCACCACTGCCCCATACCTCCTCACCACTACCCCATACCCCCTCACCACTACCCCATACCCCCTCACCATTGCCCCATACCTCCTTACCACTACCCCATACCCCCTTACCACTGATCCATACCCCCTCACCACTACCCCATACCTCACCCCCTCACCACTGCCCCATACCCCCTCACCACTACCCCATACCTCACCTCCTCACCACTACCCCATACCCCCACATCACTACCCCATACCCCCTCACCACTGCCCCATACCTCCTCACCACTACCCCATACCCCCTCACCACTACCCCATACCCCCTTACCACTGATCCATACCCCCTCACCACTACCCCATACCTCACCCCCTCACCACTGCCCCATACCCCCTCACCACTACCCCATACCTCACCTCCTCACCACTACCCCATACCCCCTCTCCACTACCCCATACCCCCTCACCACTGCAGCCTGCATGGGCAACACTGTAACTCTGTTTTAATGAGAAACACTGCTAAACTACTTTTAATGGGAAAACTGCTTAAGTAGTTTTAGTAGCAAAAACACTGCTTAACTACTTTTAGTAGGAAAAAACACTGCTTAACTAGTTGTAATGGGAAACACTGTAATGCTTAACTAGTTTTAATAAAAAAAACAGCTCTTAACTAGTTTTAATGGAAAATACTGCTTAAATAGTTCTGACGGGCAGCAAGGTGCTCTTATGCCACTGCTTATGTGTGAAATATGTGTGTGAAATAACACACCCACCCGATGAGAAATAGTAATGTTAGCACTATTTCCCTTATCAGTATTCCATACACATTTCATACCATGTGAATATGCATGACTGTACTGTATTTCATATACCAACATGTAACAACAATAATTGTTTACAATTTTGTGTAATGTGTGAGGATGTGTAATGTTTAGTTACTGTTTTAGTGTTTAGCCTTGAATCATTTGAAATAAAATATAAAGATGCCTCTTTCTGTAAAAAGGCTTCAGTATGGAGTTTGATTCTTATTGTGAGTGGCGTTAATATAGAAATATTTTCAAGATTGTGCACAAGTAACATGTATTTCATTTAAATATGCCTAGTCTCATTGTCTCAATAGTCTCAGTGTTCATGCAGACTTCCTAACATCCAAGCACATGACGTACAAGCAAAGTAAACCTCTTTACTCTTCACAATCAATCCGTCATGTATAAAACCTGGCAAAAACCTTTTTTGTTTTTCTGTATTTAGATAGTGTGTGTGTGTGTGTGTGTGTGTGTGTGTGTGTGTGTGTGTGTGTGTGTGTGTGTGTGTGTGTGTGTGTGTGTGCGCGCACACTTGTGTGTTTTCAGCTGTTCAGCTATGTGCTCTCTACACAATGTCAGTAACTCAGTAACTGTGGAACGGAGGCATGTAATGTATATATACATACTCCACTGTATAAAGTGTGCCGGTTAGGGCTTTATGTTCGCTTGCTTTGGTTGCATTTATTTTGTGTTGCTTATTGAATATGCGATGCTGCCTTATAATACCTTATAATACCTTATAATGTGGTGTAGGAAAGGATAAAAGCACATAAATCGCCTATCCACACCATTTAAAATTACAGAACAGCCTTTACCTGCCTTTTTGCACCGCTGGTGCTAAGGATGCGCATAGCTTACCAAACCTGTTTACCACTGCACATGTAGTTAAAGCTTTCTTTTCACCACTGCACCACTGAACATAGATATGCATAACATGTATCATTTCATTATTTATGCCACTCACATCTTAGTGCTTACCACAAAATATGATACAGTAGACATTCAGTTACACCACGACCTACCACATGTTCAGGACATAGATGCTGTATTGTGTAAAATGATAGTTATCTATTTTAATGCTGCATTGAGTCAGTAATAAACGACAAAACGATTACTGTTATTCTTTTGGTATAATGAGGATATGGAAACTCTCTGGAAGCCAGTTTAGCTCTTAACTTCTATGGTGATTGCCAAAAGCTGTTGTGTGTTAGCAGCTCTTGTGTGAGAATGTGAGGCGTGTTAGTGTGTTCCTCTGTTTGTGTTTCTGTGTGAGTGTGTGTGCATGTTCCCTTTGAGTGTGTGTTCTCTTTGTGTGCTGATTAGGAGTGACAGAGCAAAGCTTTGCGCGTGGTGTGTGCCTTCCATTAACTTCACAGGTGCCCTCTCAGGCAACCCTGCACACACGCGCACGCACACACACACACACACACACACACACACACACACACACACACACACACACACACACACACACACACACACACACACACACACACACACACACACACACACAGAGTCCCGGGTGACAGCAGCCCCTCCAGCTAAGTGCTGAGACATACAAGGCTCTGCTCAGACAAGGAGCACAGAGACTGAGACAGAGACACAGACACACAGACAGAGACACAGACACAGACCCAGACAGAGACAGACGCAGAGACAGACAGACACAGGGACACAGACACAGACAAAGAAAGACAGAGACACAGACAGACATAGAGACAGACACAGACACACAGGAACACATCAAAGAGGAGAGGAGAGGAGGAGAGAGGAGCGGAAGAGAGGAGAGGAGGGGAGAGGAGAGGATAAGAGAGAAGAGAAGAGGAGAGGAGAGGAGAGAGAAAGGAGCAGAAGAGATGAGAGGAGGGGAGAGGAGAGGATAAGAGAGGAGAGAGGAGAGGAGAGGAGAGGGAGAGGAGAGGATAAGAGAGGAGAGAGGAGAGGAGAGAAGGTGAGAGGAGTGGAGAACAAACACGTCAGAGTCACTCTTTACCATGAAGTCAAACACTAACCAGCTGTAAGCAGTGCACAGGATACACACACACTCACACACACACACTTAGACAAACAGAAAGAAGCACACACACATACATACACACAAAATTACTCATCTTGACACTACACACACAAACACACAATTACCCATCCAGACACTATGCATACCATTGGAACAGGTCAGCTGCAAATGTGCTTGTGTTTTGAGCCTAAACGATCAATTATGAACATTAAGTAAAATGCCATAATTTCAAACACATGCTCGGACACGCAGAAGAAAGGCAGAGCGCTCTAAAGCGTTTAAAATAATATTTGGGCTCGTGACACACGTATATCGCAGCCGTTCAAGCGGCGATGGAAATTGCCCCGCTAAGTTCTTCCAGACCCGCGGCTAATCCGCTCAGAGGAGATTTGCAGACGATTCCCCCGAACCGTTTTCAGCTCCGACTTCACACGCGCAGCCGAGCGGGCACAGGCGGGGCTGCGTGGATGAAATCTTGA
The DNA here is from genome assembly GCA_027475355.1 of Coilia nasus. Taxonomy (NCBI): domain Eukaryota; kingdom Metazoa; phylum Chordata; class Actinopteri; order Clupeiformes; family Engraulidae; genus Coilia; species Coilia nasus. The sequence goes on from CM050217.1 coordinate 29,165,258, forward strand.
CAGCGTGAAGCCAACCTTAATGTTATTCTGGGCCAGCTGTTTTCATTTAAATGGATGGTATTCATCCTTCTTAAAGGCCTAGCGTCATCGGCAGCTGACGGTGAACAGGGCTCTTAAAATAGGCTCCCTTATGACCTTCACCGTGACCTTAAGTGCACCTGTGACAGACCGTGTCAGTGCGTTGACCTTTGACCCACAGAGGCTGTGTGAGAGATGGTCCTCTCCGCATACAGAATCTTCTAGAAGCCACTTTTGTTTTGTTCTACACAAGGGAGAACACTTATTCCTTCTCTGTCTGACAGCAGAGTATCTTCTCCTCCTCCCTCTGTAAACACACACTTCATTAAAGGCACTCCCCTGCTCTCTCCTCTCTCCTCTCTCTCCTCCTCTCCCCTCTTGTCCTCTCCTCTCCTCTCCTCTCCTCTCCTCTCCTCTCCTCTCCTCTCCTCTCCTCTCCTCTCCTCTCCTCTCCTCTCCTCTCCTCTCCCCTCTCCTCTCCTCTCTCCCCTCCTCTCTCCTCTCCCCCTCTCTCCCCTCCTCTCCTCTCCCCTCCTCTGCTCTCCATGTTTTACCCGATTCTCCTCTCTGTGTCTGCTGGGCTGTCGGCTCAGTGTGGAGAACGTTTCCAATTGCATTGCTCCGCGACTGAACCGCGAGTCATTTAAACACTAATTCCCAGCCACCACAACGCCTTTATGCTGGGTGTTGTCAACTCAATTTTTGAATTTCGCCACACACTCCTGCCTTCCTATTGAAGTGTCATCTGATCACACAGACATACACACACACACACCTATATATATATTCACACACACACAGACACACAGACACACACACACACACACACGCTCATGCCTTCCTATTGAAGTGTCATCTCGTTTGCTGAGTAACAGACAAGGCCATGGTCATCATGGAATTCTCTCCCTCCCTCACTCCCTCCCTCCCTCCTCCGCTCTCTCTCTCTCTCTCATCATTTCATTTCTCTACCTCTCTATGTCCAGCTCTTTCACACACAGCGATAACAAGCACACTCCAGAGCTGTTAGATCACACATCCTGTTTACACGTCGCCTGTCTCATCAAGCACAGCACGTAAACAAATAAATAAACACACAGAACAATAGTACACAAAACGCAAAAAGAGAGAAATAGGAATAGACCCTTTTTTCGTGTCGGGTTTACCCCATAGCTACAGCGGCCACAGTTTAGAAGACTGTTCTATTTTTTTTTCGTTATTTATTAATTTATTTGTGGAACTAACACAGGGTTTTTGTTTTATGTAGCCACTTCTGATTGATTTTAGTGGAATGTGATGTTTCAGTGACCACTTCTGCCATCGGTGTGGGCATGGGGTGAGTAGCTCCTGGTACTAGGGAGTCTCCTGCAGTAATACTCACTGCAGAGCTCCCCAGAGCTGTGGGTTGTGCATTTCTTTATTCTTTTAAATATTTACTACACCACAAGCGTCTTGGTTCAAATAAAGAGCTGTATGAAATACTAATATCCTGGTTGTGCCTCAGATGCTGTAGGTGGTGACCAGGTAACATTACCCTCGACAAACACGTGCACAGGCACAGCAAGCTTCTCCTCTTTTTGTAAGTCACTTTGGATAAAAGCTTCTGCTGAGTGTAACGTAATGTTATTTTACAAATCATTTGCATGCTGGAGCATCATATTCCATGGAGTTCATATATAATGGTTTTAAACACTTGCACAGTGAACTTCTGCTATATAAGTATTCCAATCAGCTAAATAGACCAGATAATCCATATTTACATGTAGCACAATTAAGTTTGAAGTATAATATAAAATATTGTTATATCAAAATTAGTCATAATAATGAAATGTTTGAATAAAATAGTGATGTTTTATATTTCTTTTTTTCTGGTAGTAATTCTTCCTAAATACTAACTGTTACTTTAGTTTTAATAAAATAAACTCATGGTTAGATTTGCTTCATCACATAAATGTTATTAATACTAACAATTATAACGTTAATAAAAATAACACTATTATGTCTTCGGGTCATTAGCGTATGTGTATGTCTAGTCTGCTTTAAAGATATCAGCCTTTGACTGAGGCGTGTTTATATGTGTGTGTGTGTGTGTGTGTGTGTGTGTGTGTGTGTGTGTGTGTGTGTGTGTGTGTGTATGTGTGTGTGTGTGATGTGACTAATAGATTGGCGGATACAGTGTCATAGTAGCTGAGTTCCCTCCTGAGGAATTTCCTGTGCCCTGGCCCCCGTAGTCTTGTGTTGATGAGTGTGTGTGTGTGTGTGTGTGTGTGTGTGTGTGTGTGTGTGTGTGTGTGTGTGTGTGTGTGTGTGTGTACCTGTAAAACGTGACTGCATCATGCCCCCCACAGTCCTCTTGTCTGAGAGCCCCAATGACGTACGCTGTCTGCTATGTGAGTTTGTGTGAGTACCGCATATAGGTATATATACGTGTGTGTGTGTGTGTGTGTGTGTGTGTGTGTGTGCGTGTGTGTGTGTGTACATGTGACGTGACTGTGCCATGGCCCCTGTAGAGCCCTGTCTTGGGACCCTGGTTAAGAGAAGGTCACCCACAGCAGCAATGAGGGTGTGTGTGTGTGTGTTTGTGTGTGCGTGTGTGTATGTGTGTGGGTCACCAGTGGTAGCAGTGAGAGATTTTATTGAGATGGAAAAGCAGTAAATAAACTTTATGGCCACACCAAACCCCTGCAGTCACTCGCCGTAAATGTCCAGCCCGCCAGGACACCAGGCCCAAAGGCCTATGACTAACTCTTCTCTCCTCTCTTCTCTCCTCTCCTCTTCTCCCCTCAACCCTTCTCTCCTCTCCTCTACTCTCTCCTCATGTCCTCTCCTCTTCTCTCCTCTCCTCTCTTTGTCTTTCCTCTCCTCTCCTCCCCTCTCCCCTCTCTTCCCTCTCCTCTACTCTCTCCTCATGTCCTCTCCTCTTCTCTTCTCTCCTCTCTTTGTCTCTCCTCTTCTCTCCTCTCATCCTCACTCCTCTCCTCTCCTCTCCTCTTTGTCTTTCCTCTCCTCTTTTCTCAACTCCATTCCTCTCTTTTTTCTCTCCTCTCCTTTCATCGCCTCTCCTCTCCTCTCCTCTCCTCTCCTCTCCTCTCCTCTCCTCTCCTCTCCTCTCCTCTCTTTTTCTATCCTCTTCTCTCCTCTCCTCTCCCCTTCCCTGTGACACACACACAAGGGGGAGGTAAGCATCCATTTAAATGTATTTAACAGAGGTACTTCAATGTGCATGTGGTTTGAGACAATTTACACCAGTTTACACCCCAGTCTGAGAATACATTTATTTTATTTTGATCCTCACTGTTATAACTATTGTAATAATTTATTTTCAATGTAGCTGATTTACAAACAACTGTTTATTTCATGTCATCAGCTGAAATGTAAAAAAAAAATTCAGACAGAATAGATGAGATCCCATCCTTTTCTGGGCACAATAATGACATAATGTGAAAGATACGTGTGACAATGTGACATGTAATACGGCAGATAATGTGACGGATATTAAGGTCTATGAGCGCATGAAGCATATGTGCATTTAGTGTCAATACACCATAAAAATATATTACCGTGTCAAATTTACTTATATTAACTAAACATGAAACATTAAATTAGAGAATGCGTCTAAGCATCTGTTAGAATTAAACACGCGCCTAAATGAAGTTTTTTTTTTTTTGAAAAGAAAAAGAAAAAAAAAACCCTTTGTCTTACAACCCGGAGTCCCCAGTGGCCCCTCCCCCACCCACCCTCTCCACGGCAACGGAGGAGGAGGGGGCGGGGCTGGGGCGGGGGGTTGGGGAGTAATTGAAAAGAGCGCCTCAGGCACTATCACATTACCAGTCTGGGGGGACTGACGTTAAGATCACTTTATGGAGCGCTCCCCAAAAATAGGACCGCCCGCTACCCCCCCCAACCACCCAAATACACACCCCCCAACCACCCCCCACCGCGCCGCGCTCACTCCACCTGCATTTAGGTTGCCTACATCAGCAGCAAACATGCACACAACATATTAATATTTCATTTCATTTGTTTATTGTATTGTTTTGTCTTCCCCCTGAAAACAGTAGGTGCATCATGCTAACCTATTTCTGCTGTCAGAACAACAACAGCGGCCACAAAGGCAGCCAGTCCAACCTGCAGAAGGATGAGACGTTCTGTGTGTGTGTGTCTGTGTGTGTGTTTGTGTGTGTGTGTGTGTGTGTGTCTGGTGGCCTTGCTGAGGATTGAGGATCAATGAGGTCATTAGTATATGTGTGTATGTGTGTGTGTGTGTATGTGTGTGTGTGTGTGTGCATGTGTGAGTGTGTGTGTGTGTATGTGTGTGTGTATGTGTGTGTGTGTGTGCGTGTGTGCGTGCTTGTGTGTATATCTCCACACACACACACAGGGAGCCCCCCTCACACACAGGGATCCCCAAAAATACACAGAAATCACCCCCCCCACACACAGGGATCTCCACACACACAGGGATCTCCACACATACACAGAGATCCCCCCCACACACAAGGATATCCTCACATACACAGGGATCCCCAAACATGCACAGAATTCCCATACATACACAAAGACCCCACCCCCCCCCCCACACACACACAGACACACACAGACACACAGGGATGTGCAAATATACACAGGGATCTCTACACATACACAGCGATCCTCACACATACACAGGATTGCCACAAATACGCATGATCTCCACACACACACACAGGGATCCCCAAACATACACAG
>CM050217.1:29182500-29190000 GCA_027475355.1 Coilia nasus
TGTATAATGTTTAGCGTTTGTTCCAACAGTGCAGAAAATCTGATGCTTTTAGGGCTAGCCTTTAGGGTAGAACATATATTTTCTACCTAGCATTTAGGTTAGAAAGTGTATGCTATTTAGTGTTTAGGGTAGAAAGTGTATATGCTAGTATTTAGGGTAGAAAGTGCACATGCTAGTTAGTGTTAAGGTTAGAAAGTGTATATGCTAGTTAGCATTTAGTGTAGAAAGTGTATCTGCTAGTTAGCATTTAGGGTAGAAAGTGTATACACTACTCAGTATTTATGGTAGAAAGTGTATATGCTATTTAGCATTTAGGTTAGAAAGGACATGGACCGATTTGTAGGAGGGGATGGAAAGGAATTTCCCCCTTTTGGTTTTCATATCCCTACCTCTGCTAAATTATTTCTATCTGCAGTGGGGACAAAGACTATCCCCCTATTCATAGTGATTAATGCAACTCAACTGATAATTAAAATCTAACCATCTAGAAACATGGGCCCATAGATAGGCTACAGGAACATCACCAAACACAATATTAAACATTGTAACAATTTCATGTGGGAACTTGGATGAGCCAGAGCAGTAGACAAAACAGGACAAAGCTAAATATGAAATGCATTCAGAGCAACATATTGTCCTCTTTTACAGGGCCCGCACACCAAACAACTAGTTTAACACCTGAGAATGATAGCAGAAGAAATGATGATGTTGTGATGGAGGTTAGCCCTCATGTACTGTACAGGACGATTCCCAGCCGCAGAAGAAAATAAAATAAAAAACTCCTTGTTAGCGACTCATCTGATGGTAGGAGGGTGCATTGAGCCCATGTGCTTTGCCAAATGGAGAGAGGCTTGTGAGTTGCCTAGTTGTCTGTCTAGTGTTCCTGAGTGTTGACAGCACGCTGTGCTAAGTAGCAAATTATTTTTGAGTGTTACATTGAACTTCACCTGAAAATCTTTTGCCGTGTTGGGAAGGACTAATCAACAGACCTTACAAACCCCGCCGACATCTCTTTGTTTTTTAGTTTGTTTTGTTTGCATTCGTTTTTTTTTTTTTTTTTTGCCATATAGCACTGCGATCAACACTGCCTACCATGGAAATATTATATAGATGGATTAAAGCCAAAAGGAAAACGTTGCTGGAAAAACAATAGCCTAAGCAACATGGTAGACCTAGTTAGGCAAGTTAAAAATACAATGTTCATTTCCATTAATAAAAAACATCCCCTCCTTGACAAATTGCACCCTGTGAAAGTGTATATGCCACTTAGTATTAAGCATAGAGAATGGTACAGTTACATATAGTGCTTAGCATGCATTAAATGTTTATATGCTACAATGGGGAAGAAAGTGTATTCTGTTTGGCATTCATAGTAGAATGTATACAATATTTAGCATTTAGGACAAATAGTGTATATTAAATATTAAGTAATTAAAGTAGAGAATGTAGAGAATATGATATTTAGCATTTAGGATAAAAAGTGTGTATGATATTTAGCATTTACGGTAGACAATGGGTATGGTATTTATCATTTAGGTCAGAGAGTATACACAATATTTCACATTCATTCTAGCTAGTTTATTTGCTAATTGGTATTTATGGTAAACAGTGTATGTGGTATTTAGCAGTATTATTAAAGTTTATGATATTTAGGGAAGATAGTGTATATATGCATTAGCAGTCTTGGTAGAGACTGCGTATGTGATTTGACATTTATGAAAGAAAATATATATGCTAGTGTTTATTTTGGAGAATGTATATGCTATTTATCATTAAGGGGACAGAGTGTGTATAATATTTAGCATCTAGGTTAGAAAGCACATGTGCTGTGTAGTGTAGATGATCCGTCATTGATATGTTGCATAGCATATATATGTGTGTCTAGTGTGTGTTCTGTGTATGATTCACGGCTACTGTAGGGTATATGCTGTTTGCCTCATTTGCTATCTATCATACGCGGCGTAGCGGGTTTACTCTGGCTACACATTGCTACTCCAACTGTGTGTATGTGTGTGTATGTGTGTATTGGTCGTTAACCACAACCTATCTTTGGTTTTCCCCGCTCAGCCTGCTCAGCTGCACTAACTGCCTTTTATGCTTTCGTTTTTGAGTCGGTGATTCCTGGTTGGCCGGTGTGTGTTAGCCTTCATGGCCTGTGTGTGTGTGTTAGCCTTCATGGCTGGTGTGTGTGTGTGTGTGTGTGTGTGTGTGTGTGTGTGTGTGTGTGTGTGTGTTAGCCTTCATGGCTGGTGTGTGTGTGTTAGCCTTCATCGCTGGTGTGTGTGTTGTAGCCTTCATGGCTGGTGTGTGTGTGTTAGACTTCATGGCTGGTGTGTGTGTGTGTTAGCCTTCATCGCTGGTGTGTGTGTTGTAGCCTTGATGGCCGGTGTGTATGTGTGTGTTAGCCTTCATGGCGGGTGTGTGTTGTAGCCTTCATGGCTGGTGTGTGTGTTGTAGCCTTCGTGGCTGGTGTGTGTGTGTGTTAGCCTTCATGGCCAGTGTGTGTGTGTTTTAGTTCTCCTGAATGCTGACACCTGCATGTTGGGCAGGGCCAGCCTTCATCTCCCCTGGTTGGCTCGTTAAAATAAATACTATTACACATCAGTTTACACATGCACACATGTGTGTGTCTGTGTGTGTGTGTGTGTGTGTGTGTGTGACATGGTCAAGCCACACTGGTGTCTCTGTTACCCGGTGACGGTGCCAACACAAACAGCGGCCCACTGACCCAGGCAGAGCGGAGCTCCAGCAGATGGTTCCGGAAGCTTCAAGGTGTCTCTCAGGTCCTGCTCTCCTCCACACCCAGGGACCTCGACAGCACACACACACACACACACACACACACACACACACACACACACATACACATACACACACACACACACACACACACACACACACACACACACACACACACACACATACACTTTTCAAAGAGAGATGGGGATGGTGTTGGTGGTGGTTAGGGTGTTTTTTTATTGATGCAGTTAGGATACAGATCAAGGACCACTAAATGTTGCTGTGTGTGTATTTGTGTGTGTGTCATGTGTGTGTGTGTGTGTGTGTGTGTGTGTGTGTGTGTGTGTGATGTGTGTGTGTGGTGTGTGTGTGTGTGTGGTTATTTTGAAACACATATTTCTTTATGTGTTTATGTCCACACGTGTCCACAAGAGCATCAGAATTCCCAGTGCTCCTTTCTCCCTGTTCCCTTCCCTCTCTGGCCTCTCTGTCTCCCTCCCTCTCTCCCCCTCTCTGTCTCTGCCTCTCTCCCTCCCTCCCTCTCTCTCTCCCCTCCTCTCCTTGTCCTCTCTGGTCTCTCCCTCTCTTTCCTCTCCCTCCCTCCCTCTGTCTCTCTCTTTCCCCTTCCCTCTCTTCCCTCTCTCTCTCTCTCTCTCTGTCTCCCCTCCTCCCCTTGTCCTCTCCCTCTCCCTCTTTCTCTCCCTCTCTCCCTCTCTCTCCCTCCCTCTCTCCCCTCCTCTCCTTGTCCTCTCTCTCTCCCTCTCTCTCCCTCCCTTTCTCTCCCTCCCCCCCCTCTCCTTGTCCTCTCTCTCTCCCTCCATCCCTCTCCCTCCCTCTCTCCCCCCTCTCCTTGTCCTCTCTCTCTCCCTCTCTCTCCCTCCCTCTCTCTCCCTCCCTTTCTCTCCCTCCCTCTCCCCCCCTCTCCTTGTCCTCTCTCTCTCCCTCTCTCTCCCTCCCTCCCTCTCTCTCCCTCCCTCTCTCTCCCTCCCTTTCTCTCCCTCCCTCTCCCCCCCTCTCCTTGTCCTCTCTCTCTCCCTCCATCCCTCTCCCTCCCTCTCTCCCCCCTCTCCTTGTCCTCTCTCTCTCCCTCTCTCTCCCTCCCTCTCTCTCCCTCCCTTTCTCTCCCTCCCTCTCCCCCCCCTCTCCTTGTCCTCTCTCTCTCCCTCTCTCCCCTCCTCTCCTTGTCCTCTCTCTCTCCCTCTCTCCCTCCCTCTCTCTCCTTGTCCTCTCTCTGCTCTCCCGTGAGTGGGAGCATCTCTGGCCGTTCCCCCCGGAAGCAGGCAGGCGCAGCATAAAGGATGGCCCTCTGTATTTTTTCATTAGACGTTCCTTTTGTTAGGGAATACATAAATCCAGGGTGGCACAATGCAATATGTATCGCTGCCCCACCTGTGGACGGCCTGTAATGGCTGCCATGTCGCGCCGCTCAGGAATGATAAGTGAAGCGCCCGTGAATGTTAATGATAGTGATCATTCTGCAGCCGGCCGGCCCTCCATCTTCCCCTGCGGGCCACACGTCACCCCCCTGTGTCCCCCCTGTGCATCCCCCCCACGCCCCCCTCTCTGTCAGACGTCCAGGTGGCAGAGTTCAAGGGACTCAAATGAAAACAAACGCTCAAGGTAAAGAGCCAGATAAACAAATAAATATCAAAATAAACAAGTCCGGGAACGATGGATGGAAGGAAGGAAGGAAGGAAGAAAGGAAGAGAGGGAAAAGGTGGAAGAAAAAAAAAGGAAGCATTAAATGCTGGCTGTCCTGCCCTGTTGCCATGACATTAGAAATAAACATTCTGTTACTATGAGTTTAGGGATAAACATTCTGTTACTATGACATTTGGAATAAACATTCTGTTACTATGAGATTTGGAATAAACATTCTGTTACCTTGGCATTTGGTGTAAACATTTGGTTACATGACATTTGTATGTAATATACTACTGGTTTGGTAGTACAATGCAGTCTACTATATTTTACAGTAGTTGAGAAAGAATTGTATACACTAATGGGATTGTTCTCGTGCTGCATAGATGCTTGTGCTATTTTATTCATTTTTTACCATGGTTAGTCAAATACTACAATTAAATAGTATTTTATTAATTAAATTAAATAATATTTTTTATATATTAGCGCTTAGGGTTACATTCAAAAGTTACCATTAAATATTATGAACAACAAATATTACAATTAATTATTACAATTAAACATCACATGCACATTTTATGCTTTAAAATGTATTTAAACTTTACACTGCAATATTACATTCAAATATTGCAGGTAAACATTAAATAAACATGTAAACATCGCAATAAATACAATGCTAAACTCACCTGATTTAATGTCATTGTCAAATATTACAGCTAAATATTTCAGTAAAGCATTACACCTAAACAATTACAGCATAACATATACCTACAGTTAATATTCTAGGAGAATGTTGCAGCAAAATATTACAATTAAAATTCTGGTCAAATATTAGTTAATTGCTGTAGGTGTTATCTCCTTGTGTGTACTGTATGTGTCTAGTCGATTTACTCTGTGTTCCTCTACACATCTGTTAGGTTATTATGTCCTCCTTTTGTAAGGCGCTTTGAATAAAAGTGTCTGCTAAGTGAAATGTAATGTAATGTAAAAAAGTGTAACTGAGGTTTGCAAAGTGTGTTGTAGTGTGTAGTGTATGTGTGTGTGTGTGTGTGTGGGTGTGTTACTGGTCCCTGGGTCCAGAGTGCTGTGTGTAGACACACAAACACGCGCGGGGAGAGACAGGTGGAGTGTGTGCTGGCCCCAGCTCAGCTCTGCAGTGTGTCTGAGGGGCAGGAAGTAAGCAACTCTGACAAGGAGCGCATCCGTGTGCTGCTCCCCTTCCTCTGCGCCGTAATCAACCCTGACAATATGGAGGGAATTAAATGGCCCTGTCCCACCACAAGCTCACGTCTCACTCACTGCTATGGGCTTTGACAAACCTTTTCTACTGTGTGTGTGTGTGTGTGTGTGTGTATTTGTATGTGTGTTCATTTTTAAGTCATTTTAACACCAAAAAGACTACAGATATTGTTTTTTTCTTACATAAATGTCACTGTAGATGGTAAATGGATCCTAGTTGACTGTTTTGGCACAAAAGAAAAAAAGCAGTGAGATTTCTATGCCCCTCTCAATTCTCTAAATCTCACGCTGAGAAGGCGTGCGTGTGTGTGTGTGTGTGTGTGTGTGTGTGTGTGTGTGTGTGTGTGTGTGTGTGTGGAGCTCATAATGAGCACTGAAGGTGTGTGTGTGTGTGTGTGTGTGTGTGTGTGTGTGTGTGTGTGTGTGTGTGAAGACAGGACTGTGTGGCAAGGAGGCTCCTGTCCCCTTCAGGGGGACATGGTCACTGATGGGCCTGAAGGCACGTGTGTGTGTGTGTGTGTGTGTGTGTGTGTGTGTGTGTGTGTGTGTGTGTGTGTGTGTGTGTGTGTGTGTGTGTGTGTGTGTATGTCTGTGTGGACAGAACAGGGTGGCAAGGAGGGACATGGTCACTGATAGCCCTAAAGGTGTGTGTGTGTGTGTGTGTGTGTGCGCATGTGTGCGTGTGTGTGGACAGGACAGGACAGGACAGGATAGCGAGGAGGCTCCTGTCCCTTTCAGGGGGACATGGCCACTGATGACCCTGAAGGTGTGTGTGTGTGTATGTGTGTGTGTGTGTGTGTGTGTGTGTGTGTGTGTGTGTGTGTGTGTATCTCCCTGAGTGCCAGATTAATGAGCTGCGGATGTAGAACACCTCAGCCGACAGTCCTGTGAGGAGCTCAGCTCAGCTCTCTCTCCCTCTCACACACACACACACACACACACACACACACACACACACACACACACACACACACACACACACACCTCAGCCGACAGTCCAGGGAGGAGCTCAGCTCAGCTCTCTCTCTTCCTCTCTCTCACACACACACACACACACACACATACACTCCACATGTGGCACAGCTAAGACAGTTAGATCCTCAGGACCTTACACACCCACACCCTCCTAATGCAGCCTAAGACAGTTAGATCCTCAACACTTTACACACACCTTCCAAACTCCACCCAGAATCCTCAACACCTCACACACACCTTCCAAACTCCACCCAGAATCCTCAACACCTCACACACATATTCCAAACTCCATCCAGAATCCTCAACACTTCATTTATTTTTTTATTTTTTTACACACACCTTTAAAACTCCACACAGAATCCTCAACACCTCACACACACACCTTCCAAACTCCACACAGAATCCTCAACACTTTACACACACACCATCCAAACTCCACCTAGAATCCGCCACGCTTTACACATACACCTTCCAAACTCAACCCAGAATCCCCAACACCTCACACACACACACCATCCAAACTCCACCCAGAATCTGCAATACTTTACACACACATCTTCCAAACTCCACCCAGAATCCTTAACACTTTATTTATTTATTTTATTATTATTTTTTTACACACACCTTTAAAACTCCACACAGAATCATCAACACCTCACACACACACACCTTCCAAACTCCACACAGAATCCTCAACATCTCACACACAGCTGTTCTAAATATAGCCAAACTACTGGAACTTCGAGGAGATGCTTCGACACTGTCACAGTTGGCGCGTGTCTGCATACCGTGGGCCGGCCTGGAAGGACAATCTCCCCGAACTCTCACAGGGCCAACCGGGGAGGCTTGGGGAACAGAGAGTCCTGGAAGCAATGGAGGCGGGGGTGGTGGTGCAGAGGAAACCAA
>CM050217.1:29195000-29200000 GCA_027475355.1 Coilia nasus
ACACACAAGCACACACACACACACACACACACACACACACAGGATGGCGTGCTGAGGTTCTGTAGGAGCTGGGCGTGGAGGTGGCAGTACAAGGGTTGCCAAATCTAAATACACACACTGAGTTTGACTTTGAGTTTGTCTGTCCAAATGCATCAGGGAGTGTGTGCTGTGTGCCCACATGCAGACCCACCCACACACACACATACACACACACAAGCACACCCACATTTTACGCAATTGTACATTCCTATACAGATACAATGCATACACCCACATGCCAAGATGCACAGCACTCACTCATACACACATCCAAGCACACAGACACACACACACACACACACACACACACACACACACACACACACACACACGTGTCAGAGGCAGATGTCAGGCTGCTTGTGGGCTTGTGCTTGTGCTTGTGCTGCTTGTGGGCCACTATAGGAGTAGCACACACAACACACACACACACACAGCTGGTGGAACAAAAGAAGGCCCCTTAACTGCTCACACACTTTTAATTAATCACAAATTACAATATAGCATTGGAGAGTGTGCAGCAGACTATAATGTGTGTATGTATGTGTGTGCATGTGTGTGTGTGTGTGAGAGAGAGAGAGAGAATTGGAGAGTGTGCAGTAGACAATAATGAATGTATAGCTCAGATTTCTCTACTACGATATCCATCATCAGGTTCATGTGCCGGTGAGCGGATGTTGTGCCGCCACTGAGATTTAAAGCACCATGTGTGGATTTAAAACAGTTATGGACAAGCACCAATTCACACTGGCCAGCTAGCACTCTTTAGGCACCCCCTTAAGCATCCTTACAGCACTCTTAAATCACTCTAAAACCACACTTAAAGCACGTTTAAGCACTCTTACAGCATTCTAATTCACCTTTAGGGCACCCTTAAAGCAACTTTAGGCACTCTTAAAGCATGCTTTAATCATCCTTAAAGGACTATTTAGACACTCTTTAGACACTCCTTAAGCACTCTTTAGACACTCCATAAGCACCCTTCAAAAACACTTTTCAAGCAGTCTTTCAGCACTCTTTAGATAGCCTTTAAGCTCACTTAAATCACTCCTTAGGAAGCCTTTAAGCAGTCCTTAAGCACCCGCAACATGTAAGCACTCTGTAGATAGCCTTTAGGCAATCTTTAATTTCTCTTTAGGAACCCTTTAAGCACTCTATAGGGCCCAGTTAGGCCCTCTTTAGGCAAGCTTGAAGCACCCTTAAGCACTGTTTAAGCACCCTTAAAACCCCCTTAGGCACTGTTTAGCACCCTTTAAGTAGCCTTTAAGCACACTTTAGCACACTTCAAGCATTAAAGCACCCTTCCTGTAAACTGCTCTCCCTGCCTGTGCCTTTGTGCCTGTGCCTTTGTGACATTGTGCAAAAAAAAGTGTCTGTGTTGTTGCATTGGGCAGACAGTATTGAAATGGCTTGACAGGTCAGCAATGGCTGTGCATCTGTGGTGTTTTGAGTGTGTGTGTGTGTGTGTGTGTGTGTGTGTGTGTGTGTGTGTGTGTGTGTGTGTGTGTGTTTATGTGTGTGTGTGTGTGTGTGTTCATGAAAGGTCAGCAGGAGCGGGATCTGTGGGGTTTTGAGTGGCAGGAGTCTTTTCACCCTGACCAGATACATTCTTCAGCTTCAGCCATTCCTGGCACCCACAGCAGGGCACTGATGCATAAACACACACACACACACACACACACACACACACACACACACACACACACACACACACACATACACACACACACACACACACACACACACACACACACACACACACACACACACACACACAGACGCTTAAACACCCTGTCATGCTTGAGTGATGTGTGAGTGTGTGTGTTGAGCAGTGAAGTTGGCGCGTTCACACTTGTGTCCCTGCTGCCAGCCCACTTAAGGGACGCACCAATGTCACACACCTTTACAGACGCTTCTGAGCTGACCAATCACACACACTCACACACACACATGCCCATATGCATAACTAAACACACAAGAGAGAGAGAGAGAGAGAGAGAGAGAGAGAGAGAGAGAGAGAGAGAGAGAGAGAGAGAGAGAGAGAGAGAGCTCCTGAGCTGACCAATCACACACACACACACACGCCCATATGCACAACTAAACACACATGGCAGGTAGAGAGAGGTAGATAGAGTGAGAGGGAGAGAGAGAGAGAGAGAGAGAGAGAGAGAGAGAGAGAGACATCACACACATTTACACAGTTTAGACATGGACACATCTAAAATTCAGTGCAGAAGATACTATAAAGTTTCAAGCATATAAAACCCAAGAGGTCAGCCCTGATACCAGTCCCCTCAGTCAGTTGGTTCTGAAGTTAACTAACCCATTTAACACACTAGCCCATCAACCTCAGACCAACCCTGCTGTCCAAAATCAAATCAGAATAAAACAAATTATGAATCATTGCAAGAACACCTATCTGGAACATTGGGACAATCAAACCAAATCACAATCCAAATTAGAATGTTATTTAACATTAAAAAGAAATTATGAATTGGCAGAGTATCTCTACACAGTCAGAGATACAAAGCAGAGACAGATCCTTACCAAGTACAGGCTAAGTGACCACAGTCTAGCCATAGAGAAAGGGCGTTATAAAAAAGCATGGCTGCCAAGGGATCAGCGAATCTGTGGTCACTGTACGACTGGTGAGGTTGAGACTGAGATGCACTTTCTGCTTCACTGTCCAAAATATGAAAAAAATAGGCAACAATATTTTCCAATATTTGCAAAAAAAGTACCAAATTTTAGCTTTCAAAATGATAATGAAAAATTGGCCCACATTCTTGGAGAAAGACAAAATTGTAACATAGCAGCAAAATATATTGCAGAATGCCATACCCTGAGGGACAGTGAAAACATATAATGAGTTGTTGTGGGTGTGTGTGGGTGCGTGTTTTTGTTTCGCTGTGTGTGTTTGTGTGTGTGTGTGTGTGTGTTCTTAATGTTCTTCATTGATTTTAATGTTCTTATGACCTTAATACTTGTATATTATTGTTCTTTGTAAGCTTTGGCAACACTGATGTACACAGGCATGCCAATAAAGCAAATTTGAATTTGAATTTGAATTTGAGAGAGAGAGAGAGACAGAGAGAGAGACAGAGAGAGAAAGAGAGGTTTAAAACTCCTTTATTAAATCATAATCAGACAATTTCACAACTTCCCCATACCACATCAACTACACCATTCACAACCCTATGTGCATTTTAAAAGCTGCACCACCCTAATCACACATTTAAAACCACTGTGCCATCAACAGCAACATGGCACAACACTCCCCCCACCCCCCACACAGCCACAAAACAATCCATATCATCAATTAACTTATAATAAGCATATTCAATTTTCACACGAGCAGCCACCATCCCCTTGAAAACCTCCACGGAATCACATGAACCAGCACCCAGTAGTTTATGTTTTACGAGTTTTCCAAATAGCCATTTTAGCTAAGCTCATCAAGAAATTCAATAAACACACTTCATTTCTCTTCTTTGCACTGTACACTGGCCCACTAATAAAGAACCTGTCTGAAAAAGTGCCCCCAAGTTTCAAAACCCACACTTTGAGAAAAACAAACAGTGCCCCCAACCTCCCACAGTTCAAAAACAGATGGACAACAGTTTCATCCCCCCCACAAAAAGGACAGTCACCCCCTACTGCTGGATTCAGGTGCGCCACGTGTCTGTTTGTAGCTATAGCCCCGTGAACGAGCCTCCATTGCAGATCGGCCGTACGCTTTCCAAAGAGAAAGAGAGAGAGAGAGAGGGAGACAGACAGACAGACAGACAGACAGACAGACAGACAGACAGACAGACAGACAGACAGACAGAGAGAGAGAGAGAGAGAGAGAGAAAGAGAGAGAGAGAGACAGACAGACAGACAGACAGACAGACAGAGAGAGAGAGAGAGAGAGAGACAGACAGAGAGAGAGACTTATTATGCCCCGGTGTGTTCCCTCTTCCACTGTCTCATCATAATTTTACATGGTATCCCCCGCATACTACTGCACTGACTCTAAATCCCTGAGTACTTTGAATCCTTGCTGCCAGGGGCTATACTGGACCCTGTGCAATGTGACTCTATTGTGCAATTACATTGGACTCTGTCCTATATGACTCTGCACTCCACTTTTGCTGTTGGCATATTCTGCACCTTATGTATTTATCTATAACTTGATAGTGTAAAGTGTACATATTGTTTTTTTAGATTGTTTTATAGTTTTGCTTCTATATATTGCTGTAAATTGAACCTTTTAATCTTTTAATTCCACCTAGGTAGGGCAGTAGAGAGAACGTGGACACTGTGCCCACTGGTCTGAGAGTACAGGTACACACACACAGACACAGACACACACACACACACACACACACACACACACTGGTCTGGGAGCTGTCACCCTGAGCTGCACACCAGGAGATGGATTGGGCCATCAGCACCTCAAGGTCCGACAGCACCCAGATTTATCTCACACACACACACACACACACACACACACACACACACACACACACACACACACACACACACACATATGGGCCAAAAGATGCCCCACCCAAACTCACAGTTTAAATTTCTCCCTCAGTGCCCTCCAGGAGAGTAAGGGTCTGTAACATGTTTATGTCTTATTTTATTTGTCTGATTTCTGCTCATGTAAGCAGATCTTAAGAGTCAAAAGTGAAATGTAGGGACTGAACTCAATGTAAAATGATTAGATATGCACCAAGGACATACACTGCATTATATGTTTTGCCTCAAATAATAAAAAACAATCTGATTGAACATAGTGAAGGGTGTGTGTGTGTGTGTGTGTGTGTGTGTGTGTGTGTGTGTGTGTGTGTGTGTGTGTGTGTGTGTGTGTGTGTGTGTGTGTGTGTGTGTTGTGTCATTGCTCCAGTGAAGGGTGTGTGTGTGTGTGTGTGTGTGTGTGTGTGTGTAGTGTCATTGCTCCGGTGAAGGGTGTGTGT
>CM050217.1:29215000-29237500 GCA_027475355.1 Coilia nasus
GACCTATTAGTAATACAAAAGTGCTTTTACCTGTCAGGGGCTCTTCGTGGATCAGTTCCACATCAACAGCCATCTGTTAGAAGGCGAATGATCTCAGATTCAGAAAGCATTTTGAAATGGAATATAAACAAGTCAATTTTAACACACACACACACACACACACACACACACACACACACACACACACACACACACACACACAACCAAGA
This sequence comes from Coilia nasus, assembly GCA_027475355.1. NCBI lineage: Eukaryota > Metazoa > Chordata > Actinopteri > Clupeiformes > Engraulidae > Coilia > Coilia nasus. The sequence goes on from CM050217.1 coordinate 29,215,210, forward strand.
CAGCCATCCATCGCTCTGGCCTGCAGTGAGGGAATCATTAGAGGTTGATCATTAGTGACATCGCTCCTGTCATCACTCAGCCCCCTCCATATTGGCAGATGGAAGAGATCCCCCCCCCACCTCTCACCCCACCCTAGCACCCCAGGACCACAAATCAGGTAATGGTGTGTGTGTGTGTGTGTGTGTGTGTGTGTGTGTAATTGGAGTATGATGATGAGTGGGTACACATCAAAAATACAACCGTGTAGAGACTGAGAGAGTGTAGTCTTCACTGCCTTCAGAATGTTTCACACGTTTACCTCAGAATAATCTTTACCCCAGCATCACTTTTACCCCAGCATCACTTACAACATCACTTACCCCAGCATCACTTACCCCACCATCACTTTTACCCCATAATCATTATTACCCCAGCATCACTAATCCCATCATTATTTTTCCAGCAGAATCATTTTTACACCAGAATCATTTTTACCACAGAATCACTTACCCCAGCATTACTTACCCCACCATCATTTTTACCCCACCATCATTATTACCCCAGCATCACTTACCCCATCATCATTTTTACCCCACCATCATTTTTACCCCAGAATCATTATTACCCCAGCATCACTTACTGCTAGGGGTGTGAATCTTTTACCCACAAAACGGTCCGATTCGATCTCGATTCACAGGCTATGATCCGATTCAGGGACGATTAATAAAAAAACGATTCGGTACGATTCGATCTGGTTTGGTTCGGTTCGGTTCGATTCGATACATATTGACAACTCCAAAGCCCTTTGTTACTAAGAAAAAGAGAAAAAAAACAAAATGACATTTCAAAACAGCATTCTTTTGTTTATTTTGTATCCCAGAGAATAAAAACACAAAAACTGGTAACCAGATGTCTGCCTTAAGTTCACAATCTGCATGTACTTGAAATACAACACAAAACAAAAAAACAATAAGGTTACCAGATATCAAAAATAAAAAAAATTGACATTATTAAAGAAGTTATTAATTTTTCATGGGAGTGTTACCAACCAGTTCTGAGACGAGTTGATATGTACCTCTCAGGCCTTTATGCATGCTGCCAGGCAGTCAGACACGCTGCGATAATTTGTTAGAATGTAGCATGGCATTGAGTAAAAAACAGGGCTGAAGTTAGAAGTGGCCATGCTCTTCCCTGTTTTCTCCATTTAAATACGCTTACCTGACTTGTTACACGACCCAAGTGTAGTTACTCAAAATGAAACTTGACTTTTTTTGTATGTAGATAGAAAACACAATGAAAGGCGTAGTAACACCTTGGGAACACTACGATGACGCATTGATATCTTCACTGCTATTTTTTTTCCTCTCCCCAACTCTGGAGGGACAAATATTAGGAGTCAAGGTATCAATAAATCGACTGACCATGTTCATTACAAACACAGTTGCCCATGTAACTATATTTTCTCTAAATTTAGAGGTTAGTTTGAAGAGAGACTCATATTATCTTCAGATTAGCAAACTAATTTAGCATGCTAGCAGACTAATACGCTTCCATGGTGGAGTATTTTCATATGCCTGCTAGAGGAAAATGTACAGTCTGTCAAACTCAGAGTTGTAGGAGAGCTTGTTTTGGCTTTTTCCATGATAAAGTAATTAACTTCTTGCTATGTGGTGCGCATAGGGTGACCAGATGTGACTGGCTGAAATTTGGGACTGTGTTTTTTTTTTTGGGGGGGGGGGGGGGGGGGGGGGGGGTGCTCGCTGGTGGCTGATAGCCTACATAACATAGACAGTAAAACTTGTTTCAAACCTGTCACAAACATTTTTATTCAAAGATCAAGTGTTTCATTCTTCATATTTCTCCCACCAGCCATGTCAAACGCTTATCACAATGGCTTATCATCAATGCATATTCGCGCCTAATTGTAGCCTATAGAACGTCAAATAAATAAAATAGATACATTGCAGCAGGGGCTGCGCGCACGGGCTGCATCCGCATCTGCATCTCAGCAGTAGTCGTGCAGTCAACTCAACCTCTCTGTGAACAGTTTAATGTTTATCGGAAAATAACTACTCAGTATTCTGTTTGAGTGCAATTTTCGGGACATTTAGGGCTTGATTCGGGATTCGGGAGAACAGGTTAGATTTCAGGACTGTCCCAAATTTTTCGGGACGTGTGGTCACCCGAGGTGCACAACTATTTCCTCAGACAATTCTTAAAACATGTTTACTTGGCTAACTTTAGCCTGCTAATCCTGTTGTCCTAACGTCACTCATAACATCTTGTGAAACATATTAGACATAAATGGGCTAATACTGCTGGAAAGTCACAATAAATAGGAACACTAACCACAAACTTTTAGTATTTATACAGTTTAATCCATAAATCAACACATATGCAAGCCTGCAATCAGTCATGTTTGCTGCTCTGAGACACCAAAGTTTTGTTGGAGTCTGATGTTCTGTTGTAGTGGAGACACGTTGGGTGAAAGGACCATGCAAACAACATTCCCTGAAATCTTCCCTCTCCCTTAATTACCATCGGAACCTCCCCTAATGGAAACCCTGAAAACACCTTACAAAACATGATTGCGACGCGACACGCCGTTTTGTGCATACATTTATATATGTATTTGTAATCCAACAATGTACTTGAATGTATGTGCTGGAAACCGATTTGGGGCTGTCGGACCTGGCCATCGGACCGTTCGTAGTGCATTTGAACCGATCTGGGCTCGACGGACCGGTTCAGTCGGACCGCATTGGTCACAGACCGATCCAAAACGGAGTATCGTTACACCACTACTTATCGCATCATCATTTTTCCCGCAGAATCATTTTTACAACAGAATCATTTGTACCACAGAATCATTTACCCCAGCATTACTTAACCCACCATCATTTTTACCCCGGCACTGTTTACCCCAGAATCACTTACCCTAGCAGAGTGATTTCTCTATGTAGTGACATATCGCTCCTCTGACCTCATTCCAATAATATTATATATATATATAATACCTCATCCTAGATATCATATTACATATGTATACAAATACATTATACCTCATACTCTCCAGAATATCATATTACATATCAATATAAATACATTACACATCATCCTCTATATCAGATTACATATCAATATAAATACATTATTAAATACATATGAATATGAATATATTATACTTCATCCTTGATAATATATTACATATCAATATCAATACATTATATCTCATCCTCAACAATGTCATATTACATATCAATATGAATACGTCATACCTCATCCTGAATAATATCATGTTACATATTAATGTAAACACATTATAGCTCATCCTATATAGCATCATATCAAACCCCAATCTAATCTGCACACATTATAGCTTATCCTAGACAGGGCGTGGTGCTTGGACACAGGTATGGGGTGTGTGTAGATGTGACACAGGAAGGTTGGGTGTGGGTGTGTGTGTAGCTAGTGCACAGGTAGCTGGTGTGTGTAGATTAGACACAGGGAGGTGGGGTGTGTGTGTGTGTGTGTACTGTAGCTAGCACACAGGTAGAGGGTTTGTGTAGATTACACACGGGGAGGTGGGGGTGTATGTAAGTGATGGGACACAGGTAGCTGGTGTGTGTAGATGAGACTGAGAGGTGGGATGTGTGTGTGTAGCTAGCACACAGGTAGAGGGTGTGTGTAGATTACACACGGGGAGGTGGGGGTGTATGTAAGTGATGGGACACAGGTAGCTGGTGTGTGTTGATGAGATACAGGGAGGTGGGGTGTGTGTGTGTAGCTAGTACACAGGTAGCAGGTGTGTGTAGATGAGACACAGACAGGTGGGGTGTGTGTGTGTAGCTAGTACACAGGTAGCTGGTGTGTGTAGATGAGACACGGGAAGGTGGGGTGTGTGTGTAGCTAGTACACAGGTAACTGGTGTGTGTATGTGAGCGATGGGACACAGGTAGCTGGTGTGTGTAGATGAGACACAGACAGCTGGGGTGTGTGTGTAGCTAGTACACAGGTAACTGGTGTGTGTATGTGAGCGATGGGACACAGGTAACTGGTGTGTGTAGATGAGACACAGGGAGGTGGTGTGTGTGTAACTAGTACACAGGTAACTGGTGTGTGTATGTGTAGCTAGCACACAGGTAGAGGGTGTGTGTAGATTACACACGGGGAGGTGGGGGTGTATGTAAGTGATGGGACACAGGTAGCTGGTGTGTGTAGATGAGACTGAGAGGTGGGGTGTGTGTGTGTAGCTAGTACACAGGTAGCTGGTGTGTGTAGATGAGACACAGACAGCTTGGGTGTGTGTGTGTAGCTAGTACACAGGTAGCTGGTGTGTGTAGATGAGACTGAGAGGTGGGTTGTGTGTGTGTAGCTAGTACACAGGTAACTGGTGTGTGTATGTGAGTGATAGGACACAGGCAGCTGGTGTATGTAGATGAGACACAGGGAGGTGGGGTGTGTGTGTAACTAGTACACAGGTAGCTTGTGTGTGTGTAGATGAGACACAGGGAGGTGGGGTGTGTGTGTGTAGCTAGTACGCAGGTAGCTTGTGTGTGTAGATGAGACACAGGGAGGTGGGGTGTGTGTGTAGCTAGTACACAGGTAGCAGGTGTGTGTAGATGAGACACAGACAGGTGGGGTGTGTGTGTGTAGCTAGTACACAGGTAGCTTGTGTGTGTAGATGAGACACAGGGAGGTGGGGTGTGTGTGTAGCTAGTACACAGATAGCTGGTGTGTGTATGCAAGTGATGGAACACACTTACGTGGGGTGTGTGTGTACAGGTACGTGGGGTGTGTGTGTAGCTGTAATACAGGTACGTGGGGTGTGATCAGGTATATGAAGGCATTCATTGTGCATGTGTCATACGGTGGGCACCACTGTCCATGTTTGCTGTGTAGTTTTAGTCAGGTTACGTAAAGGCCTGGGGTTAATACTTAACGCATGACCCATCTCTCGGATCAACAAAAATGCATCTCTCTTTTCACAGTCACGTTGGGCTGGAGAGAGATGGAAACAGAGTGTTTATGTGAGATGACGAGAGTGCTTTGGTGTAAGTAGGTTTGAGAGGTCAGAGGGCGTTTTGGCAAATAAATGTATTCACAGACTTAATTAAAAAGAAAAGCGCGCTGCCGTGGCAACAAACACCGCAATCATTTATTCATGCAACATGCTCCTCGTTGAAAGCGGTCATTTTTAAAATTATGCATCTCTGTCTCTCTCTTGCTTCCTCTCTCTCTCTTTCCCTCTCTCTCTTTCTCTCTCTCGCTCCTTCTCTGTGTCCCCCTCTCCCCTTCTCTCTCGCTCTGTTTTTTTTCCCGACCCATCCAGACAAACACAAACTTGCAGTGGCTTCCTCACTGGCCCGTAAATAATGATAAATCAAATGTTCCATCCGAATGGCGCTCGCAATAATGAACTAATGCAATTTTATCAATTACATTTTTGTCTTAATTGTTGACTTCACTTAGCAGCAAGCAGCAGGGGGGGGCTGCCATCGCGCCATTTTTCAATTAAAAGCTCCAGATGTTTTCGGAGGCTCTGGTGGTCACGCGCCGCCACGTGAGCGATGCTCTATCTGCGCCGCGATAATCACGACAGCGTCCGCTCCCGGCTCTGTCACACGCTCCGGCTCTGTCACACACACGCCTCACTCTCTCACCCGGCTCTGTCACACACTCACACATGACTCACTCTCTCATTCTGGGACCTCTCCCTGCCCGCCTCACTCTGGTTCTAGAAAGAGGCATTGGTCATGAGAAGAAGGCACTGTGCTGTGCTGTGTGGTGCTGTGCTGTGTGTTTGTGTGTGTGTGCTGTGCAGGGCTGTGCTGTGTGGTGCTGTGCTGTGTTGTGCTGTGTGTTTGTGTGTGTGTGCTGTGCAGGGCTGTGCTGTGCTGTGTGTTTGTGTGTGTGCTGTGCAGGGCTGTGCTCTCCTGTGCTGTGCTGTGTGGTGCTCTGCTGTGTTGTGCTGTGTGTGTGTGGGCTTGTGACGTGCTGTGCTCTGCTGTGCAGTGCTGTGTGGGGCTGTGCTGTGTTGTGCTGTGTGTTTGTGTGTGTGTGTGCTGTGCAGGGCTGTGCTGTGCTGTGCTGTGCTGTGCTGTGTGTTTGTGTGTGTGTGCTGTGCAGGGCTGTGCTGTGCTGTGTGGTGCTGTGCTGTGTTGTGCTGTGTGTTTGTGTGTGTGTGTGCTGTGCAGGGCTGTGCTGTGCTGTGCTGTGTGGTGCTGTGCTGTTTTGTGCTGTGTGTTTGTGTGTGTGTGCTGTGCAGGGCTGTGCTGTGCAGGGCTGTGCAGGGCTGTGCTGTGCTGTGTGTTTGTGTGTGTGCTGTGCAGGACTGTGCTCTCCTGTGCTGTGCTGTGTGGTGCTGTGCTGTGTGTGTGTGGGCTTGTGACGTGCTGTGCTCTGCTGTGCAGTGCTGTGTGGGGCTGTGCTGTGTTGTGCTGTGTGTTTGTGTGTGTGTGTGTGCTGTGCAGGGCTGTGCTGTGCTGTGTGTTTGTGTGTGTGTGCTGTTTTGTGCTGTGTGTTTGTGTGTGTGTGTACTGTGCAGGGCTGTGCTGTGTGTTTGTGTGTGTGTGCTGTGCAGGGCTGTGCTCTGCTGTGCTGTGCTGTGCCGTGCTGTGCTGTGTGTTTGTGTGTGTGCTGTGCAGGGCTGTGCTCTGCTGTGCAGTGCTGTGTGGTGCTGTGCTGTGCTGTGCTGTGTGTTTGTGTGCGTGTGCTGTGCAGGGCTGTGCTGTGTGTTTGTGTGTGTGCTGTGTGTTTGTGTGTGTGCTGTGTGTTTGTGTGTGTGCTGTGCAGGGCTGTGCTATGCTGTGCTGTGCTGTGCATTGAAGTGGATGGCTATGTAAAGATCACAGGCAATCAGTCTCACTCCAATATGTGTGTGTGTGTGTGTGTGTGTGTGTGTGTGTGTGTGTGTGTGTGTGTGTGTGTGTATGTGTGTGTATGCGTGCGTTCCAATGAATGAGCAGAGAGCAAAAGGAATAGCACCAATCACACCAGTGCCACTAATCCAGCCTGCTTTCCCGGCACTCTCCTCTGTGTGTGTGTGCTCATGTGTGTGTGTGTGTGTGTGTGTGTGTGTGTGTTTGTCTGTGTCTGTGTGTGTGCTCTTGTGTGTGTGTGTGTGTGTGTGTGTGTGTGTCTGTGTGTGTGTGTGTGTCTGTGTGTGTGTGTCTGTGTGTGTGTGTGTGTGTGTCTGTGTGTGTGTGTGTGTGTCTGTGTGTGTGTGTGTGTGTGTCTGTGTGTGTGCGCTTGTGTGTGTGTGTGTGTGTGTGTGTGTGCGTGTGTGTGTGTGTGTTGGGTGGGTGTACATATGTGCGTATGTGTGGGTGTGTGTGGGTGTGCATATGTGTGTATGGGTGTATAGAGAACACAATAAATTGAGAAACAGACAATAGAAGAAGAGAGTCAGAGAATGGGAACAAGAGCGAGTGCGAGAGACAGAGAGAGAAAAGAGAAAGAGAGAGAAACAGAGAGATGGAAAAAAAGAGGGGGAGAGGGGAGGGAGGGAGCGAGGGAGAGACAGAGAGAGAGAAAGAAGGAATGAAATAGGCAGGGTGAGAAAAAAAGACAAAAAGATGGAGAGGGAGGAAGACAAGCAGAAAGAAAAGAAAGGCAGAGAGAGAAAGAAAGAGATGGAGAGAGGGAGGGAGATAGAGATAGAGGGAGGGAGGAGGAGAGAAAAACAAAGAGAGGCAGGAAGAGAGAGAAAGAGAGGGAGTGAGATAGAAAGTGGAAGGGAGAAAGAAAGAGAGGTGGGGAGAGGAAGAGAGGGAGGGAGGGAGGGAGAGAGAGAGAGAAAGAAAGAGAGGTGGGGAGAGGAAGAGAGGGAGGGAGGGAGGGAGAGAGAGAGAGAAAGAAAGAGAGGTGGGGAGAGGAAGAGAGGGAGGGAGGGAGGGAGAGAGAGAGAAAGAAAGAGAGGTGGGGAGAGGAAGAGAGGGAGGGAGGGAGAGAGAGAGAGAGAAAGAAAGAGACTGATTCAAGCCCGCTGGTCTCCTGTACAGACAGCGATGAAATGTGCTGCTCATGTGTGAGGACACTTATCTGCTCTGGGAGTATTTCAACATCATATTTCCCCTGAAAGAACAGATCAAGCCTGACAGCTGATTGCCTCTCCTCACACACACACACACACACACACACACACACACACACACACACACACACACGCTCTCACACGCGCGCTCTCACACACACATACATCTCTATAGACATATCACCTCTGAATGAGACACTGACAAATACACCCACTATCCACCCTTCTCTTATTCTCTTCCTTTGCACACACACACACACACACACACACACACACACACACATGCACGCACACACAGCTGAAGTGAGAATACCATGAAAGTGTTGGTGTGTATCAGAGATGAGAATATTCTTGTGGCTGTTATTGTATTTATTGGAGCCTGAGAGGAGATCTCCAAATGATAAAGATTTTAATCAGTGCCTTACCACCCCAACCCCCCCAACATACACACACACACACACACACACACACGCGCGCACACACACACACGCACATGCACACACACCTCTCTGCCATTACCCTACTTCCTGTGTTTGCTTCAGGCCCTTTTGATCATTTCTCTCTGAGAACAATTTCCCTCCATCACTGCCTGAGCAGGTAATGTGCCCCCCCCACACACACACTGCCCCAACTCCCCTCCACTCCCCAACCCGACACCCCTCCGCACACCACCCCAACATCCCTAAACCCCCTTACTCCATTCCCCACCTCAACACCCCTCCACTCCCCAACCCGACACCCCTCCACACACCACCCCAACATCCCTAAACCCCCTTACTCCATTCCCCACCTCAACACCCCTCCACTCCCCACCCCAACACCCCTCCACTCCCCACCTCAACTCCCCTCCACTCCCCACCCCAACACCCCTCCACTCCCCACCCCAACTCCCCTCCACACCCCAGCCCAACACCCCTAAACACCCTTACTCCATTCCCCACCTCAACACCCCTCCACTCCCCACCTCAACACCCCTCCACTCCCCACCTCAACACCCCTCCACTCCCCACCCCAGCACCCCTCCACACCTCACACCGCACCTCAGTATGCCTCAGCTTCGCACGCGCCTACATTTAGAAGTACATAGCTAAACAGCTGCCCCTCCTGTTTGCTCCTCTTGCTGGAGTTGTTGGTATTTGTTGTGGCTTCTTGATGGAAGCTGGATGGTTGCCTTATGGAAGTGTGCTTTTGCTTTATGGGTGCACTGGGTCGGCCCATACGCACCCAGCCAGGAGGAGCCCCACACACACCAGGAAACATTTAGTCCCTCTCTCTTACCCCGTCTCTGTTTGTGTGTGTGTGTGTGTGTGTGTGTCTCTCTCTCTCTCTCTCTCTCTCTCTCTCTCTCTCTCTCTCTGTCTCTCAGGGGAAGCGGAGGTGTGTGATGAAGAAGAATAAAGCAATGCCCCCCCCACCAGGGCTTTTCTGCTTTAAAGGCTAAAGGAATCTTCCACACTTAATGTCCCCTCTCAGTAAATTAGCGACCGACATTTCAAAGACACACACACACACACACACACACACACATACACCCACACATATTCTCTTTTTCAACTTCACACACACGCACATGATTAAAAAAAGACCAAAAAAAAAAAAAGAAATAAAGAAATAAAGGGGTGACTAATACCGTGCCTCCCGTGGAAAAGGCTGAACTCAGGTGAAAAATCTGGGCAGTGTGGTGGGACTGACACTGATGCATTGTGTAGACGCCGGCCGTTGCATTCATCACGCGCCGCACTAAATTAATCTTGATAGGCTGCAAACCAAATTACATTAGTCCCCGCTTCACACACCGTGCCCCCAAGACTGCCAAACAAATATTTAACGTTAATTACTGGAATCGGGCTAATTACACACATTCGCGGAGGGGAAACGGGAAAGAACCCCGCGATCTGACACCGGCCGATTATTCGCAATATGACAAATATTTTAGCTGATATGCAGTTAGAAGGTCATCGGTGTCTCAAGATTAGTGCGATTGTCCGCGTGTGATAACGGGAAATTTTGTCAGACCTCAAAAAAATTAAGATTTATGTTTCATCTACAGGCCGCTGTTAAGATTGCAATCTTCACATGAAGTCTAATCTTCCTCAGAACTAGCAGCTAGGTTAATAATGCACTGGTGAGACGGTGACCGCTGTGGTAAAAATGATACATAAACTCCTGAAATTCACAAAACCCGAAAGCGAGAATCGTGAAAGGAGAAAAGAGAGATTGTAGCCGAGCTAACGCTAATGCTAACGCTGCACTTGTGCTCGGCACTCTGTGTTTAACAAGGTGTCTCTCTGACAGTCACTACCTCTCCAAAATCTCCAAATTCAGCACGGCCCCGTCTTCTGTCTTTCTGCTGACACGTCTCGTGTGTGTGTGTGTGTGTGTGTGTGATGGAGAGACAGCATATGTGGGGGGAAGTGAGTGAAATGCCTTCTGGAGTCCTTGCCGTGTGTGTGTGTGTGTGCGTGTGTGTGTGCGTGCGTGTGGAGAGGAGCGGCGCGGTGCAGTGCAACCCCAGCGTCCTTATGCAGGCGCCTCAAACCCTCACACACACACACACACACACACACACACACACACACTGTCCCTACCATTATTTATCTTGTAAATGAACTCATTTTTCACTGCTAATTAATACGTGTCGCAGGGAGAGGAGCACACTGGGAGGAGTGTGTTTGTGAGGATATTGCGTAATCATTTATTCACTCAGAGGATGGCCTTACATTTGTGTGTCTACACTTGGCTCTATGCTCCATTTCTTCATGTGGGTCTTTGTGTGTGTGTGTGTGTGTGTGTGTGTGTGTGTGTGTGTGTGTGTGTGTGTGTGTGAGAGTGTTTTTGTATATTTCCTGTGTGCACATGTGTGCACAGATTTATTTTAGTGTGGGCTAGTGTGTGTGTAGGTATACCTATGTGTGTGTGTGTGTGTGTGTGTGTGTGTGTGCGTGTGTGTGGTGCGCAGGGGAGCCGTAACACACACAGTAAAGGCATGAGTGGGAATGTGTGTGTCTTCACGAAGCTCAGCTTTGAATCAAAAGTGTGTGTCTGTTTCTGCTGATGCTGCCGCCTCACTGGCGATTGACAGGGCGCCCAAAAGTGATGGGGCCGCTTGCCAGCTATTCCAGGCCTCGCGCTTTAAGAATACATCATCATGCCACTTCTTTAATGGTCCATAATCTATTAGGCACATGGCAAACTAACAAGAATCTTTTGAAATGATGGCTTTTATGGCTTTGTGTTGGTGATTCATTAAATAAAAAGACAGCCGTTCACAAATCACTGCTTTAATTAGTCAGTGCACGAGCAGGAGCAGGACTGCTATAGTGCGCAGGAGCGCCAAGAACAAGTTGCTGTGAGGACAGGAAGTGTGTGTGTGTGTGTGTGTGTGTGTGTGGGTGAGTGTGGGTGTGTGTGGGTGGGAGGGGGGCAGCCAAAGTGCCACTCGTCATGTGTGTGTGCAGACGTGCGTGCCGTATGTGTGTGTGTGTGCGTGTGTGTGCCGTATGTGTGTGTGTGTGCCCCCGGCAGCCTAGGCAGAGCATCCAGGTGCTGGTGTCAGCTGGAATTCAACTCCAGCTGCTCGGAGAAGATTGATTTCACTCTGCTCTCTTTCTCTCTGTCTCTCTCTTTCTCTCTCTCTCTCCCTCTCCCTCTTTCTCTTTTTCTTCCTCTCTCTCTCCTCCTCTCTATCTTTCTCTCTCATTCTGTCCCTACCCTGTCTTTCTTTTGTCTGTCTCTGGCTTTTCTCTCTCTGACTCTGACTCTTCCCCCCATCTCTGTCTCATTCTTTATTTGTCTTTATTTTTGTCCTCTAATCTTAACCCCTTCTCAAACGTGTCTTCTATAATTGCTGACATAGTTTTATATATTTTTTCTCAAAAACTGAATTTACTTTACAAAAATAGGTATTTATGTTTACATAACATGATGTGAGAATATGCTAGGGCGTCTTAATAAACAGTCACTTTTAAACCCTCTTAGGTTCAAGCAGAGCCAGGCTTAAAGCAAGAGCAGTAAAGCGCCTTCTTAATATTTCATCCAATATTTACAGCTTTTTCCACAAAATAATTCAGATAAAAGACTCAAACAGCATTTTATTTTTCAATTTACAATTTAAAAAATGCTCCAAATATATATTTACTATGAATTGCATTGCAATTGATTAATGCAAGTAATGCTAATGATAATGATAAATTAATATGTACTTTAATTAATAATAGCGAGTGAGGAAATGAAGACATCCACTAGAGTTGAGCAGATATGACCATGCCAGTAGGATCACAATCCCAGCAGGAATCACCCCTGACGGAGTGATCCTTAAAGTAATCACCGTGTAGTCAAGGGTGGTAATCCCTAAAACAAACACCCTATAGCAGAGAACAGTAATCCTTAAAGTAATCACCCTGTAGTCAAGAGTGGTAATCCCTAAAACAAACACCCTTTAGCAGAGAACAGTAATCCTTAAAGTAATCACCCTGTAGTCAAGAGTGGTAATCCCTAAAACAATCACCCTGTAGCAGATAGCAGTAATCCTTTAAGTAATCACCCCCGAAACAGAGAGAGCAGTTATCCCACCAGCAGGGTTGTAAGCAGTGGACACAACACAGGGTATGCTGTAATATGCTGTTTGGGTATTTACTGTAATATGCTCTTACACCATTCAGTCAAAACCATTACTACCCATTCAGTCAGCTAGTTAGCAGTTAGCTAGACAGAATCTAAACACAGGCACGCACACACACATACAAACACACACACACCTAAAGAACATCAGTGTACATTTTACATTAAGGCAAAGGACATTTTATTAAATGCACTGGTGATGTGTCTGGTGGATTTGGCTAGCTGGCGTATTCAGCGTTAACCTACTTATGAGTGGCGATTCTTAAAAACAGATTTAAGTCGCAGGCGCAATTTAATCTGAGCGAGTCAAAGATATGGCCTTTTCACTTCCATTTACAACCGTCACGGCATAATGAGACAATTTGCAGCCGCGCTGTATTTTGACAATTCATAACGTCCGTGAGAGGAGTCGGGTGTAATGTCCTATTGATTTATAGGTCAAGCAAGGGCGTTATCAGCTCTTTCTTTTATTGAATTTACCCAGGTTCCCTTTCTGATTACAGAAATCCATTTCTTGCCCTTCGTCTTGCGTCTTTCAGCGGCGATCTGTTCTCCATCAGGGCTGCGGCTGGCCCCGGCAGTCTGAGCGCTCCCATTATCGCCATAATGGAGGCTCGACTCCCCCTCGCACACGGCCCGCTCCATTCTCCATTCTCCATTCACAGCGCTCCTTCATTTCAAAGCTGTTCTGCCTTATTGAAGCTCATTACAATTTCCCTTTTAATAAGAACTCCTCACAGTCATTACCTGCAGAGGAGTTAAAGGCGGCCCTATTAAAAGGTTGCTTTAAAATGAATAATGGCCTCCCAATATACTCAAGTTAATTACTATTGGAAACTAGCGCTGGCTTAATTTAACAGGGAACGTTTCATGAGGGATATGTCGAAGTGGCAAAATTGACAAAAATTATTCATGGTCAACAGAGCCCTTTCATGTCACCTCTTCTCAGGAAGATAAGATTCTTCTGCGGTGACAAAGGGAGAGCTATCTTTGAGCGAGGCTTTCACAGCGTGACACCCGCGTCTTGGCCCCAGTATCACAGAGCCGACACGAGCGCCACTATTTTTAAATGGCTGAACAATTGTGTTAGATGTTCTTACTGTATCAATCACATTAGCCGCAGTGATCATCATGAAAGAGCGCGCCACAAGAAAGAGACAGAAAGAGAAAAAGGGAGTAGAAAGCAAAAGGAATAAGGCTTAATGGCTTCCCTTCTCTCGCTCTGTCTCCAGTCACCCCCCTTTTCTCTCGCTCATTGTCAGTCGCTCCATATTATCTCAGTTCTTTTGTTTTCATCTTTCAATTCACTCACTTTCTACACTTCTCCCCCACCCCCACCCCCTTTCTCTATCCAGTTGTCGGGGGCCTGGTCTATTGTGGAAAAAAAAAATGAAGAAAGATATTTTTATTATTGCTATTATTGGCCAAAGATAAGGAAGTGCCGGGTGTTTGGTCATTTCAAAAATAAGATTGTTATCGGAGAAGTAAATATGGTGCGGGTGTGTTTGGGGTTGTTATTGGATCATATCGGATTACTGGTGAAAGGAGGAGGCCCACTAAATCACACTCTCGAGGAGAAAGAATGAAATAACCAAAGAAAGAAAGAAAGGAAAAAAGTGAACGAAAGAAATAAAGAAAGTAGGAAAGAAACTGAACGAAAAAAAAGAATAGAAGAATTGGAAGGAAGAAAGAAAGACAGAAAGAAAAAAAGAAAGAGAAAGAAAGAGTGCTCTAGAGCTGGGCTGCGTACATCTTCTTTGTTGTCTAAGATGGAGTCTTGGGGCCTTGTAGCAACAACAGCATAAATCTGCACTGCTGTGTAATTGGATCTGAGTCGCTGCTCCACAATGTGATTAGCATGGTTGTGATTAGCATGGCTGTGATTAGCATGGCTGTACTTTTTAGCGCACGTCAGGCCACACCGCGCCTCTGCTGACACTAGCCCACTAACATGAGCGTGCGCACACAGCTCATTCCCGTCAGGACGGCCCTCCATCAGAACATACATCTCTACCTGACACTAATACTGCTTCATTTCGTACACACAATTACAGCCAATAGTGGCCAAGCAAGCAGCATTCTGTAATCTCTCTCTCTCTCTTTCTCTCTCTCCCATCCCTCTGTCTCTCTCTGTCTCTCTCTCTCTTTAGTGACTGTAGTGACTTTAGTATTTGAGGAGACAACGGGGAAGAAAAGGCATGGTCACAAAATTTATAACAGAATTTATAATTTTGATTTGATTTTATAAGTAAATGCTATTTTAATGTGCTTCTAGCTCAAGGCTTTGCTCGTTTATTCAAATGAGTACTTTTGAAGAAGTTGGGGTTTTAATACAAGAACCGATTTGAAAAATGTGATTTTGTGACTATGCCCGTTTTTTTTTTCTGTGGACCTCTCAGTAACTAGACGTCTGTCCATCGTAGACTTCAGACTTCAGAAGAATATAGCCGCTCACTACCCATTTCTTTCTTTCTTTATTTCTCTTTATTTGTGACCTTTCCGCCCCGTGGCCTTTGTCAAAGTTCAGTGGTACACGTAGCTCGTTTGCGGTTCAAGGCCATGGGGCCGAAACGTCAGAAATAAAGGGTAATAAAGGAAGTAATGTGGCCCATGTGTATATTATTATTATTATTATTATTATTATTATTATTATTATTATTATTATTATTATTATTATTATTTTAAAGGCCAATGAACTGGACACAAGTGCAGTGTTGATGCAGCTGGACAAACATACTTCTGAATAAACTTGACATGAATATGCAACTCTCTCTCTCTGTCTTTCACACACACACACACACACCCACACACACACACACACACACATACACACACCCATCAGAGTGCCTCGTATCTCTCCGCTGCGGGGGCCCCCATTCAGGAGGGGGGCAGGTGACACTGGTGTGGTGAAGCCCTGGAGGTTAGGTGGAGATGTGTGTGTGTGTTGGGGGGTGTAGTTGCTGGATCGCTGCATGTGTGTGAAGGCTCCATTTCCAGTGACTGTCAGCCCCCACCCAGGCAGCCATCAGCTACGTCCGACACTCATGAACTTGGACCCACTGCTGCCACACACACACACACACACACACACACACACACACACACTCATTTACACACACACACACACCAATTTTCCCCATTCACACGGTAATTACAGGGAGCAGGAGGCGAGGGAAGGCTACACACACGTCAAACGGCACCTCCACACCCGACCCTCTCTTTGAGCACAGCAGAGCAACAGAAATCCCACTTTAAAAAGCCCTGAAACCCCACTGGATAAACGGGATTTAAATTATGATCAATACGAAAGACTACATCTTTCGTAACAGATTATACTAATTATTAAGCAGATGTTCTTTGAAAAACGTTATCTGTGTTTTTAAAGTGAATGAACAGAATGAAACTCTGTAATTTGAGCAATAATAGGCATTGATACTACTCCATGCTTCACACTGCCTTAAGATGGTGGCAGTTACACTTTCATACACATACACACATACACATATACAAAACCCTCTTCATGTACCAGACATGCATGTACACACACACACAAACTTATCTCTTTCTTTCTTTCTCTCTCTCTTTCTCTTTCACTGACTCTCTCTCTCTCTCTCTCTCTTTCTATCTCTCTCTGTCTCTCTCTCTCTCTCTCTCTCTCTCACACACACACGCACACACACAGTCTCCCTGGCCACTTCTCATCTGAGTAGCTCCCCCCCCTCCCCACCAACCTCCATTCAGCTCCGCCTCCTGCTGTGATTGACAGGAGGGTTTAATTGCGGCCGTTAAAAGATGCTCTCTCCTCGCTTTCAAATCAGCCACTCTCCCTCTCTGGCATAGCGCGGGAGAAAAATACTAGTAGCCATGGCGACCCCCCCAACCCCCCCCTACACCCCACAGTAACAAATGGCCTGCATTTTTAATGGCTAAAGTGGAAAATTTGCTTAATGCTCAAGATAGCCGAAAGTACACATGTTTCAGCAGTGCCATTTTGATTTGTCTTGGTAAAAAATATGTATCGTAATTGCCTTTTTAATTAATCTGCGGCGTACGCGTCTGGCAGGGCGCTTTTGGCCAATCCGTTTCCCCGCGCCTCAAGGTTGCCCGCCGTCGGCCCGCGCGCCTAAGTAAGACTTATGGCCCCCGCCCGCGACCCCCCCATAAATCTCAGGCCTGCGTTTGGGGTTTACTAATTAGAGAGGGCCAAGGGCCCCCTGATTGCCTCCACACCACGCATGCCCGCACTGAGACAATGGGATGGGACGGGGAGGTGGGGGAGCAGTGGCACAGGGTAGGAGATGGGAAGGATGGTGGGGGTTGTTGGGGGGAAGGAGGAGTGGCACAGGGTAGGAGATGGGATGGGTGGGGGGGGTTGTTGGGGGGAAGGAGGAGTGGCACAGGGTAGGAGATGGGAAGGATGGTGGGGGTTGTTGGGGGGAAGGAGGAGTGGGACAGGGTGGGAGATGGGAAGGATGGTGGGGGTTGTTGGGGGGAAGGAGGAGTGGGACGGGGTAGGAGATGGGATGGGTGGGTAGGGTAGGACAGGGGTGGGGTGGGGGAGGCAGATACAGGTGACGTCAGGGACGAGTGGATGGAGGAGAGGAGGAAGAGGAGGAGGAAGAGAAATGGAGGAGAGGGAGAGGAGGATGAAGAGGGGGAAGGAAGAGGAAGGGGAGAAGAAAGGGGTGAAGAGGGGGAATAGGGGGAGGAGGAGGAGGAGTAGGAGGAGGAGGAGGAGAGGGGATGAAGAGATGTGAGGCATGGTCTCCTCACTTACAGGGGGATTTACAGCAGCATCATCAGCAGCAGGAGAAAGAGGAGGATAAGGGGATGAGGAGGGGGGAGAGGAGGAAGAAGAGGTGATGAAGAGGAGGAGGAGGAGGAGGGGGGTGATGAAGAAGAGGAGGAGGAGAACGAGGGGTGATGAAGAAGAGGAAGAGGAGGAGAACGAGGGGTGATGAAGAAGAGGAGGAGGAGGAGAACGAGGGGTGATGAAGAAGAGGAGGAGGAGGAGGAGAGTACAGTAGCGATCCTTAGCAGGAGAGGGGGAATAGGGGCAGGAAGAGGAGGAGGAGTAGGAGAGGAGGAAGAAGAGTAGGAGAAGGGATGAAGAGGGGGTAGGCAAAGGAGGAGGGGTGAAGAGGAGGAAGAGGAGGAGTAGAGTACAGTTGTGCTTCTCAACAGGAGGAGGAAGAGGAGGAGGGGTGATGAAAAGGAGGACGAGAAGGAGGAGGACAGTTGTGCCCCTCAGCAGGAGGAGGAGGAGGAGGAGGGGTGATGAAGAGGAGAAGAGAAGGAGGAGGAGAGTTGTGCCCCTCAGCAGGAGGAGGAGGAGGAGGAGGGGTGATGAAGAGGAGGAGAGAAGGAGGAGGAAAGAAGAAGGAGAGAACAGTGGCGCTCCTCAGCAAGAGGAGGAGGAGGAGGGGTGATGAAGAGGAGGAGAGAAGAAGAGGAAAGAAGAAGGAGAGGACACTGGCGCTCCTCAGCAAGAGGACGTTTGCACACACTCATCTCATCTCATGTCCTGGTGGCCAATGCAGCGCTGGTGCTCGTGTGTATCAAAGAGAGCGCTGATTGGTGGAGGCAGGAGTGTGTTTTTGTCCTCCTCAGTGTGAGGGACAGACAGACAGGCAGGCGGACTGTGTGTGTGTGTGTGTGTGTGTGTGTGTGTGTGTGTGAGGTTGACCCTTTCCACCGTGACGTGCGGTCCTTGCGTTGGCAGCGCTGGCAGACGGGTGGGACATGAAAGGCAGGATGGCGGGACAGCTGACGGCCAGAGAAAAGAGAGAAGAAAAGAGAGAAGGGAAGATAGAAGAGAGAAGGGAAGAGATGTGGAGCTGGACAGGCCTGATGTACGCATCAATGTGTGATCAACCCGAAGGATCTGCTACTGAACCTCGCCGGCACTTCCTGATCAAATAGAGACGCGTGTCGAGTGTGCTTACTGTACGGAGGTGTCGCTTTACAAACACCACACACACACACACACACACACACACACACACACACACACACACACACACACACACACACACACAGACTAATGGCTAGGCAAACAAAACAGATAGTTAAGTGAATAGGCAGCCTGTCAGATGAGAAGCCCCTACATGCACACACACACACACACACATACAGACTAAAGAGACAGTTAAGTGAACAGGCAGACTGTCAGATGAGTAGCCCCGACATGTGCACACACACACACGCACATGCACACGCACACACACACACACACAGCCTGTCAGATAGCCCCTACAGCAGGTGAGGAGTTCAGGCTGCATGACAGCAGATGGCGTTTCAATTAGCGCTCAAGAAAAGCACAAATAAAGTCCTCTCTTCTAACACGAATGTGTGCGTGTGTGTGTGTGTGTGTGTGTGTGTGTGGCTCTCTCATGATTACACTGAAGAAGAGATCATCGTCTGGTTACTCGTGCTCGTTGCCTGTGTCTGTCGGCGCTTCTCAGCTTTCATGTGTGTGAGCTGTTTAAGAGGGACGCACCAAAGCAGACACACACACACACACACACACACACACACACACACACACACACACACACACACCAAAGCAGACACGCCTGATCACAGGACACTGTCACACTTTAAACGACCACTCTTTCTGTCTGCCTTTAAAGCGCAAGCGTCTGTGCGTGTGCATGTGTGTGTGTGTGTGTGTATTTGTGTGTGTGTGTGTGGCGGCATGTGATTAGGGCTTTAGTTAGGCAGTGTGAAATGTAAAGCATCGCTCTGTCAAATGTGGCAAGTTGGGAAAGAGTGTTAGGAGTTGCACAGACTTATTTATTTTAATCAATCTTACGAGCCTTCAGATCACGCGATATGTCCGCAACCTTTGTCACAAATCAGAAATGAAGCAAACCACAAAATAATGTTTTGATCACACTGAACGACTGAAGGGTTTGATTCCAACTCCAGGGAAGAAAATGAGCCTGTGGTTGACGTTGACGTTGAAGTTTTCTGGAATAAAAAAAGATGTGGCGCTCGCCCACACAGCCGATACACTTTTGTTTTATCACGATGACAGTGTTCCCTGCTTTGTTCTCGACTGGGGTGTGTTCTGGGGTGTGTGCTTTGTAATTAACGTGAGCAGTTGTAAACTCACTCTGCGGCATCGTAAAGACAATATTAACACAGGACGCAGGATTAATCCGCACTCCTCCTCCACAGAACGCGGAGCGTGGGGGCATAAATCAGTATTAACGATCTCGGAGATATGCTAATGCAGCCGGCCATCCATTGAATCATCCGCACGGATACAGGACCTGCGCAGGTACAGACAAATAAACATCCCCAAAGCAGGAGAAACGTTGTTTTTTTGCAGTAATGTTTTACACACTGGAGTGAGTGAATAAATAATGGCATTAAAAAGCTGGAGGTGGCAGAGACATTTTGGTCCTCATTAACACACACCTGACAATGAGCCTCACACACATATACACCCTGACACACACATCTGAGCCCAGCTTAAACTCCACCTCTCTGACTGTAATCTCACCATCCACATAACTGATGTGCTAAGGTAGGCTTTCAGAGCATTTCTGAAGCTTTCTAACACAGCATTAGAATAGGGACACTTGCACAGGTCACACACCCACACACCCACACGCACACACGCGCGCACACACACACGCACAGGTCTTGGGAGTAATAAAAGAATAAAGATGATAATAATATTGCCTCCAATGCACACACACACATTTGTAGTGGTCTGTCTAATGCACTGACAAGTACACCTACAAGTACACACACACCCACACATCTTATATGCATAATGGTCTGAATGATGCACTGACTGTTTCCTACAAGTACACACACACACACACACACACGCACACACACACACAAGCGCGTGTCTCATATGCGTAGTGGCCTGAGTGATGCACTGTTTCCTACAAGTACACACACACACACACACACACACACACAAGCGCGTGTCTCATATGCGTAGTGGCCTGAGTGATGCACTGTTTCCTACAAGTACACACACACACACACACACACACAAGCGCGTGTCTCATATGCGTAATGGTCTGAATGATGCACTGACTGTTTCCTACAAGTACACACACACACACACACACACACACACACACACACACACACACACACACAAGCGCGTGTCTCATATGCGTAGTGGCCTGAGTGATGCACTGTTTCCTACAAGTACACACACACACACACACACACACACACAAGCGCGTGTCTCATATGCGTAGTGGCCTGAGTGATGCACTGTTTCCTACAAGTACACACACACACACACACACACACACACACACACACACACACACACACACACACGTCTCATATGCGTTGTGGCTTGAGTGATGCACTGCACGCGTCCCGTCCTGTCCAGTGTGTTGTGGTGTGGTGTGTGGTGTTAGCCCTGGTCCGGATCAAGCGGGCTGCACATTATGGTGATGGATGGGCGCTGCCAGCAGATTACTTGATTTGATAAGCACTACAGGCCACTGCTAACATCATACATCACAAATTGTTTTGTCAACAATTTATGCTCCTATTTATCAAATGAGCATCTTGGCCGCTGACTTACGGTGTCATGTGTGCCATTATGTCAATACGCCGGTTCAGCCCGGGCCACACGGCCCACCACTGATTTAGAACCGGGTCGCCACGACCCACGACACTGCTTACTCCCTGGACACACACACACACACACACGCACGCACAGAGGCAAACATGCAAACACACAGGCACGGAGGCAAACACACACATGCACACACACAGGCACACACACACAAACACGCAGGAAAACTTATGCAAACACACACAGGTAAACACACACAGGTAAACACACATAGGCACGGAGGCAAACACATACACACACACACACGCACATACACACACACACACACACGCACACACACGCACACAGATAACCCTTTCTTTTACAGTCCCTAATTAGTAGGTATTTACCTGGTAACAACATAGTAACTACCATGGAAATGACCAAGCACAATTACATGCTAATTATTTGAATAGATGAGATATTGGATGTTGAACTGGATGTTAAATTAGATAGGTGGGATATAGTAAATGTTCCACTGCATAAAGTTTTCTTACTTTCTGATTTAATTACTATCAGTGTTTCTGTGGGCATACACCCCTCTCTCCCTGTGTGTGTGTGTGTGTGTGTGTGTGTGTGTGTGTGTATGGGCATACGCTCCTCTCTCCTTGTATGTTTGTGTGTTTGTAGGCACATGCCCCTCTCACAGTGTGTGTGAGTGTGTGTGTGTTTTATGCTGGTGTCAGGGTGTGTGAGTGTGTGTGTGTTTTATGCTGGTGTCAGGGTGTGTGAGTGTGTGTGTGTTTTATGCTGGTGTCAGTGTGTGGTGACACTCTGGGCTATGATCTAACGAGCAGCTCTGGGCGGCCCTGGAATCAAGGCTGCACACACAGCCAATCACAACACGGATCAATGAAACCTGCTGTTGTAGGTGTGTGTTTGTGCGTGTGCGTGTGTGTGTGTGTGTGTGTGTGTGTGTGTGTGTGTGTGTGTGTGTGTGAAAGCGGATAGAACTAGAGCTCTAAATGATCTCTCAGGCAGTAACCTCACAGGAAGCAGGGGACGGAACGCCCTCTCTCACTGTCTCTGTCTTTTTTGGTCTCTCTCTCTCTCT
>CM050217.1:29247500-29257500 GCA_027475355.1 Coilia nasus
AAGGAGACAGGCGGGCACATGGAAGATGGCCACATTAGTCTTGAGTGGAGCATGGCATTGATCATGGGCATAGGCAGCCATCTTTAAACTACCTGGCTAGATCAACACTATCTGCATCATGATTACCATTAGTTTATTACGTTTATTACATTTAATGTATTTATTATTATGATTTTATTTAATACATTTATTATCACACTTACTACATGTGTGTGTGGGAGGACTGGGTGGTTCGTTGGGGTGTGTGTGTGGGGCGAGGGTGGGGGGTGCACTATTGGGTTCATTGTTAAACTTACTGCTACTGCTTGTGTGTGTATGTGTGCATGTTTTAGACGTGCGCTAATTAATATTCATTTGCATACACATCTTCAGAGAAACATTTCTTTCTTTGTCTCTTTCTTTCTTCCTTTCTTCCTTTCTTTCTTTCTTTCTTTCTTTCTTTCTTTCTGTTGTTCTGTCCTCATTGTGTTGATGTGTGTGTACAGTATGATGTGTTCCCATAAGAAGAGTTTGACTGTGCAGATCTGATGATTTGACATATAATTACCCCGCGTAAGAGAGAGAGAGAATGATAGAGAGAGTGTGTAAGAGAGAGAGAGAAAGAGAGAGACAGAGAGAGAGTAAGAGAGAGACAGAAAGAGTGAGAGAGAGAGTGTGTGTTGCCATATTTGCCATATAATTACCCGTGCTAATTCCCTGTGTAAAGGGTGTCAGTTCGGAAGGCCCACGGGGGTCGGAAGAGGCGTTGTGCTCTGTGGGTCACACACACACACACACACACACACACAGAGGGCCCATGGGGGTCTGAAGTGACTCTGTGGTGTGTGTGTGTGTGTGCATTTATGTTTAGGTGTGTGTGTGTGTGTGTGTGTGTGTGTGTGTGTGTGTGTGTGTGTGTGTGTGTGTGTGTGTGTGTGTGTGTGTGTGTGTGTGTGCCAACTCTGAGTCCCAGTGCTCCCTGCTCTCTCACACACCCGCTGATGCGTCTGATTGACTCCTTCAGTGGAGTTAAATGAACAGCTCTATTCCAGCCCTCTGCCAAGAGCTGCCTCCCTCTCTATCTGTTTGCCTGTCTGCCTCCCTCTCTATCTGTTTGCCTGTCTGCCTCCCTCTCTATCTGTTTGCCTGTCTGCCTGTCTGTCTGTCTGCCTGCCTCTCTATCTGCCTGTCTGTCTGCGTGCCTCTCTATGTCTTTCTGCTTGTCTGTCTGTCTGTCTGTCTACCTCTCTGTCTGTCTACCTCTCTATCTGCCTGTCTGCTTGTCTGTCTGTCTGCCTGCCTCTCTATCTGCCTGTCTGTCTGTCTGTCCATCTACCTCTCTATCTGCCTGCCTCCCTCTCTATCTGCCTGTTTGTCTGCCTGCCTGTATCTGTCTGTCTGCCTGCCTCTCTGTCTATCTGTCTGTCTGACTGACTAATTAGTCTCATCACAGTGGTCTCTCTCTCTCTGTCACTGTTCCAGCAGTATGCTGTACTTCCTTTAACAGCCTCCTTCCAAAAAAAAGTGTGTGTGTGTCTGTGTGTGTGTGTGTGTGTGTGTGTGATCAGCAGAGACGAAGCAGATTGAGCTATTTATTTTATGGTTTAACATACTTTAAAGTGGATAGTGTTTATGGTAGTATATACTGTAGCTGACATTTCATTTGGTTGGTGGAATGACGCTGCACAGTAGTTCTTACATTTTTTATAAAGTATTTTATTTTTTGAGATGCTGTATATCACACACTACCTTTTCCTTCACAAAATTGTGTAAAGCTGATATGAGATTTCGGCCCTTTTTGGAGTAGGATTGTGTGTAAGGCTGCATGTTTACTTATAATTGAAAAACCCAAAGCCACAAAATAAAGCATTTTTAATTTTAAACAATTGAAAGCAAATTTAAACTTACAACTAATGCTATGCCATGACATACATTCATTGTTCAAACATTCTAATCACAAATATGTTAATAAAAAAAAGTAAGAAGAAAGTCTTTAGCATAAATATTATACATATATCATAAAAAATGACTATATATTCTATCACACTCATGCATGCTCTGAGGAGAAAATGATATTCATGTCCAGAGATCATATATATTTTTGCTTTGGCGGGATTCCCCAAAGACAGAGTATGGAGCTTGACTAAAAGTAGCCTACGTGTCTAAAAGTGTTCACAGAGCCCCACACTCCCTCTGCTCACTGCTTTACGCACTTGCCTTTGTCTGCCTGAGCACTGCCTGAAGTGGAGCAGAGGAATTCACCACTGGATTAAACACACACACACACACACACACACACACACACACACACATAGGGACAGAGAGAGAGAGAGAGAGAGAGAGAGAGAGAGAGAGAGAGAGAGAGAGAGAGAGAGAGAGAGAGAAGAGAGAGAGAGAGAGAGAGAGAGAGAGAGAGAGAGAGAGAGAGAGAATAAAAGTTTATTACAGAAGAATACAACACAGCATAAGTTTCTGTCGCACCTCAAATGTATGCACATTTATAGTATTTCTGGCACAGTAAAGGCACGGTTAGCCTTTTAGCACAGTGTTCCTGAAATAAGGCAAATGAAATGCGACAAAAGTGCGGTGAGATGAGCGGCCAGCCCCAGAACACTAGTATCTCTTTGCATCCAGCTCGCCGACCAGTCTGCTACCATAGCAACTGCCGGAGAGCGCCGTGCAGCGCCGCCTGCTTGTGCAGTGGATGTCACCCTTGGCAACGGCCAATCAGAAGTTGATCTCTCTGTACAACCGGAGCAAAGTATAGAGATCTCTGGGCGGGTTCTAACCAGCAGTGCGCATCAGCTGTTGGATGCTATAGCCGTCCCTTACACACAGAATGCATTTTCATTGGCTGATGAGGTTTATTCTAATATTATAAACATGTCCTCTGCCTTCCCATCCTGTAAGCAGGGCTCGTAGAAACGACTGTACAATGCTATTGCGGAGCGAACAGCCTGACCAATACATTATCAGTCTTGTATCAAACAACATAACATTCCGGGTGCGCAAAGGCTTTTTTTCTTTGTTTTATTGCAAATGATCCCTATAATGTGACGTCGAGCTGCACGTCTGCAGCTAAATGAGGCAAGGGCTGGCTGGAAGTTTGGTGTTTTTTATCAGATGCTCTTGTTTCATTCTTGTCATCAGCAGTGCCATTAGTATCGCTAAGGCATTTTGTTCTCCGCGCTCCACCGAGAAGTGACAAGAATCTAGACCCCTCCTCTACAGGGCGGAGCGTGCATTTTTATTTCCATTTTGTATTTTTTTTCTCAGCTCCCGCTCTGACACGTCTGTACTGAGTGAGTAGCATTGGCACATTGTCAATCGCTCACTACGCCTGCCATCAAACAACATAAAGCGTACGCAGTCAGAGACTCGGCCTCATAAATTTCAGGGGGCAGATATTTTTGCACATCGCTTTATGGGGTGCAATTAATTTTTCTCCATCAGCTTTTCTATTTTTCCACACTTACACGAAAAACTTTTTTGAACATTTTATATTTCTATTGTCACCTTTGTCATTCCAGCAAGAGATGCGCAACATTTAATTGATCTTATTTGCTTACTGGAGGATCATTCAAGCAACATTATTTTTCAACTGTGTATACTTCAGATATTCTGCAGCTTATTTTTATTTTATTTTTTTATTTGAGCCGTTAATTTATTATTTTTGAGTTATTGTTTGTTTCCGTCAGAGCAAGTGGATATCTGTGCAACTGTTTATTACAACTGGGATTTGAACAAGTTTTCAAGAAGAATTACGGAGGAGACATTAGCGCAAGAAGATATGAGATAAACTAAAGACATCTTTAAGGGGCTTTGCCTGTCATGTCCTACACGTCACATTAGAAGAAAGACGAATTGACATGTGGATTCCTAAAGCGATGACCCTAAGGCTTCTGACACCTGAATGCTGAACTTAAAAATATCAAGGAGAGGAAACAAAATAGCAAACTATTTAATTTTCTGAGAAGATATCCGTACCTGCTGGATTGACTTGAACCAGCTCGAGAAAGTGATTCTTGGGACACGCGACATCAATATCATCATTGCTTTTCTCTCAATTTTTATCTGAAGATTTTTAATCTGCGACACAGTTTTACCGTCAAGGTTTCACGTTCTGCAAATGCTGTAGACAAGTTGCCTTTGCATGTGCTTTCCTCGCGTGTGTTCACGCCTTCAGTGACAGTAAAAGTGCATTGATTGTTTTGCGGCTGACTATGGACGAGCAAGCCCGGATCATGCAGACTCTCGGCGGTGTGAATCTGGCTGGCCACCCGGTGCAGGGAGGCATGGCTCTCCCGCCTCCTCATGGACACGACGGGACCGATGGAGACGGAAGAAAACAAGATATCGGTGACATTCTGCATCAGATCATGACGATAACTGACCAAAGTCTGGACGAGGCGCAAGCAAAGTTGGTTCATTTCTATGAATTATTAACGGCTTTAATAGTTAATAGCGCAGGTTGGGCAGTAGGCTGTTATTGTTATGTGTAAGCACCCGCAGTTTGAGCAAAATAACAAAGATCGACACAAATGATGTTGAGAAATTACTTTTGTCTTGGCTCCCAAGACTCAATTGTCAGTTGTCCAATAATGTTATGTAAAATATCCTCACAGCATTTATCTTACCTTGCCTCTTAAATTCTACCAAACTGTAGATACATAATATCATATCATGTCATACACATACACATCATTTGATAACAGTAGCTAATAATAGATGCGTAATAAATATCTTGTCTTACCAAATGTGCACACATCGTTACGAATTACCAAACAGATTTTTTTTTAATAAGCCCAAACACTTGCAAAGGGCAAACTTTCTTCTGAGGTCAGGCCGCTGTTGAGCGTGGTATAGGTAGCTTCTCGGCAGGCTTTGGAATGGGCTTCGCTAACTGCCGTCAGGTGTCAGCTCTCACTTCACTCTGACAGCTGTGTCTGCTGACCCTTGGCAAGTCCAAAATATACTACTGTAGTTTACATACATTTCCAGACATCTCTGCAGCACTTCTCATCTCTGCTGACGAACGCAATGCACCCCCATTTAAAAGAACGATGTGTCCTAAAGTTTATTTCAAAACAAAATAAAACATAGAGCAATATTCCCGCGATGTTTTCAATATTGAATTATAATTCAGAAGTTTAGATGTTGCACAGACAGGGGTTAAATGACGACTATATACCTATCTTGGTTTTTATCTTAAACTGAAACAGGAAACACGGACTGAATTGTCACCGGATGAAACCAGCCCTGTTCAGCGTGCTGTGCGAGATTAAAGAGAAAACAGGTAAGTGTGAGACCCGCATACAGCACTTTCCAAAAACCTCGCAATTACCGAGCCGAGAAAGGCTGGAGACAGGCAACAGTGCCGTGCCACCAAACCACGTATAACCACACCGCCATCTTTACTTAGTCACTAACCTCTCGCACTGGCTATCGTAGTATTATGAATAGAAACACCACTACTGCACTCTTTATCCCAATATTTATCAGCAGGCCTGCACTAAAGATAGGTTTGGCATTAAATGTATAAGGGCGTACACAGCAATATCCGAGGTGTAGCTTTAACAAGAAACAAGAGACAATCTCGGCTGCTTCCCTCGCCGACCTCCCGGTCCCCCAGACTGGCTTGGTCGGGTAGGAGTAGGCAGCCGACTCTGGTACACCACGCACGATGCTCACACAAGAATTACTTGGGAGCGTGGCGCTCCAAAGCCGCACCAAACACAAAGCGCCACACTGTCACCCTGCCTGTGCAGCTTTGCGTTTTGCATTTAAGTGTCACTTAATTGTACACACTGAAAAACGCGCACACGGTGTTTTACAAACCACAAACCAAAAGCAGGTACATTCTATAGGCTGAGTAGCCTGGCGTTGTTTATGGCATTCAGTCTAATTATTTGACCATTTCACCAGATAGTTATTGGCATTGCGTCTAGCTATTGCTCCAATTGGATTACTGCAAAACCATGGATCAGTAAGTCAAAACTGGATTCTACTGGCCCGACTGATACTATATTATATCTCGGCGCATAATTAATTACCACAGTCGACCGGTTCAAATTATAGACAAAGCCAACAATGATGGGATAGAAATACCCCCAGCTCGTGCTTTAAGTCTCACTCGCGCGAAGCCTATACATTTAACTTACAAATATGATGACCACTCGGGTTTTGGCACCTATCAAAGTCTCGAGTGAATTATGGACTTTTCAGGAGCTGAGGAAAATCCCGCGCGCCTCGGCGACTGCCATGGCGCTGACCTTACCGCTTGGCTCCAGTTTTCATCGTATTGAATTTCTGCTTGAAATGATGCTTGTGCTGTTTTTGTTTTTCTTTTGCAAAAGTTAGATGAGATGAACTGATGTTATTGTGCAAGAAGCAATTTCTGAAAACACGTGGGCAGCGACTTCATATTATTTGGTACTTGTGTCACTTTTTCTCGAAAGTGGTGTTACAAGATCTGTTTCATGGCCTGACCATCTTTTAGTGTGAATATATAGTTATTTCCGAGGATGTGCGCAAGTGTAGTGTGTGAGAGTCACCTGTAAAAGCTGAAATAGACAACAGCCTTTATGTCCTGCAACAGTAAGATTTTCTGAAGTGTGTGTTTACGGTGTAGGCTGATATTGTGTTTTAAATATACAGCTTCTACCCACACAATTGTCAGCATTGCGGATATATTGTTACTGTTATTATTTTTTAAAAATAGCTTTTTCAAGTTTTACTTCGCTTGTAAAGCTTGAGTCGTCTAATGTGTTTTTGGTAGGCTTCCCATTACGAACAGCGCGCGCTAACAGACTGCGGATGCTTCTCCCTCCTGAAGTGTACAGTAGATAGGTGGCCCTTCTCGCGAATAAGCGCGAGCAAGCTTTTGTGTTTGTAAAAGACATAATTTACTAGAACGCGCGACCCTCCAGTCCACCCGGTGCTGTACTGTAGCCTACTGTGTTGCTTTTCATTTGAAAACGTCCTGTGGTGAAACTGCAGGTACAGTGACTGCAGGTCAGGAAATGGTTTGTGACACGCAGTTTTACATTGCTTGGATTTAGACAAAACATTGTAAGCCATGTAGTCCCCATGAGCGCTTTGAACGGATGTGACTGTATGAGTTTTGAAGATAGCAGACGCGTTTTTGACTAGTGCATAACGACCATATTACCAATTTATACCCTTAAGAACTGAGTATTGTGGAAATTGTAACCAATACTGCATTTTATCTCTAAACTTATAAAAAGAAAAAATACAAGAAATAACATAAAACATTTCAAATATATGTTGCCAGTCATAAAGTTAAATCAGGGATGAACTGTAGATTTAAATCTAAATAGTCCTCAGTAGCAGGGTGTACCTTCGGTCGTAATGCCATTTTGTCATGTCAGGTCATTTTGAGGGCCACTCAAGAAATCAGTACAGTATTTGACTAATGTAACATCACTCCAGTATTTCACTAATGTAATGTTATCCAGTATTTCACTAATGTAATATCCCTCCAGTATTTCACTCTTGTAATGTCACTCTCTAATGTTACTCTGTAATGTTACTCTGCTTGTGTAAGTTATAGACAGGCTGGCGAATGCAGTTGTTTTGCGGTGTGATGAGTATGGTTTTTGTGTTGGTATGAGACTGTTTTTTGTGCCGAGGTGAGGCTGGTTTCTGTGGCAGTTTAAGGATGGTTTTTGTGTCAGGGTAAGACTGGTTTTTGCGTCGGGGCTGGTTTTTGTGTCAGGCTTAGACCGTTTTTTGCGTCGGGGCAAGGCTGGACTGAGGCTGGTTTTTGCAACAAGGCAGAGGCTGAGGCAGAGGCTGCTGCTTGCTCAGATTTGTGGCCTTTGTGTGTCTCCCCAGCAGCAGTGACTTGGGCAAGATCATAAAACTTAATGAACTTCTCGACCGCAGGAGACGTACGTGAGGAGGGGTGGACTGGTGTGTGTGCGTGTGCGTGTGTGTGTGTGTGTGTGTGTGTGTGTGTGTGGAGAGGCCCCGCTTGGCTGCTCGGCCTGGTTGAGGTATTCTTTATGCCTGTCCAGAAAAAGAGGGAGAAATAGAGAAGCAGAGACAGAAGTCACCAGGGAAAGGAAAGAGGAGAGAGAGAGAGAGAGAGAGAAAGAGAGAGAGAGAGAGGGAAAGGAAAGAGCAGTGAAAGAGAGAGAGGGGAGAGAGGAGAGGAGTAAAGGCTTTGAAAAGATGAAAATGATCAGTGTATTCTCAGCGCGGGGTAGTGCTAAACTGGAAGTGTGTGTGTGTGTGTGTATGGCTAAGCGTGGCGAAGTAAGGAAGAGAGGAGGAGAAAGAGAGGATTTGGAGCTTGTGGTGGCGTTGGGGGCACGACACCGACCCTGCGCGGCCGGCGAAGTCCCGTAGTCACATCACTTCATTTACTTACGTGTCCCATCGTCACATCTCGCCCTGTGGTCATGTGTCCCCTGTCATCGTCACTTCTCCGGTAGTGATGTGCTGTGGCAGAAAGTTGTGAATGAGGACCATTGGAGCGTCTCGTTTTGTCTTGTCCACAGAGTAGCGATTTAGCAGACATGCCGATATGCGTTTCATCTGCGACTACGGAGATGTGCTGCTGTGTGTGTGTGTGTGTGCGCTGGAGCTCCACTGTGTGGGACGTGTAATTGCACCAGTCTGATCTTGTATTTATTTGCATAATAGAGTTTTCTCTTTAGTTTTGCCACATTCACGTGTCGATGATTTATTTGTCTTCTGTTGATTTATTTATGAAAAAGGCTTTTTCATTTGGTATTTTTCTGTCATAAAAAACAAAAAGCAAAGAAGCAAGAAAGCTCCACTGTCAGTAGAGTGTGTGAGTTATTTCTTGTGCTGCGATTGTGTTGCATTTAATGTAATTGCTTCTTATATTATATTATATTAAAGCTCTAATTAAATATGCATAAAGAATAGAGTCCCTAAGTGTGCTAATTATTTAAATGAGCCTGTTTACCAGCCCAGTTGTTGTAATCTCCTCTAATCCTCTCATGCTGCCGGCTTAAAGCTTTTTTTTTATTCAGGGTGTGGAGTGGGAGGGGGGGCTATAACAAGGTAATTTCTCAGTAACTTTGTTTTTCAATTCATGAGGAGTCTGTGTCAGAAAAGTGTTCGTGTATGTGCGTGTGTGTGTGCGAGAGAGAGACAGAAAGACAGAGAGAACGAGAGAGAGAGAGAGACAGAAAAAAATTGTGAATTTGCTTTAATTTGCCTGACACAACCCTGAGCACAGACAGGTTGACCTTATCTCCCTCTGCAAGGGGGGTGTGTTTCAGGGGTGCTCTTCTTTGTGTCCTGTTTGACCTGGATTTGATTTTGGGTTCCTGCTGTTACAAGCCAAACTTCACCAGATCACTCCTTCACATCCCCCTTTCCTAAAGCTCTAAACAATCTATTCCTGTATGGTTTTATATGAGAGTGTGTGTTTGTGTACACACAGACATTTAGACACAAGTGTATGTATACACACACACACACACACACACGTACACATACTCAAATGTAAAGAAAGAAGGAGGACATAGGGAGATGTAATAGTTGTGATGCCTTAAAGCAGTGTTAATGTTCCTTTTGTTAGACTTAGCTTCCTGTGTGTGTGTGTGTGTGTGTGTGTGTGTGTGTGTGTGTGTGTGTGTGTGTGTGTGGTTCCTTTTCCTGAGCACCTCACAGGCACACCTTGTACAATGTCCATGTGCAAGTAAATTGGCGACCGTGTGTGTTTTAGGAGATTTCCTCCGTCGTAGCCACACAGACACCTCTCTTCGCGGCACAAATGATTACAGGCTCTTTGCGGGACTCCTGGACACTAATCATTAAAGGAGGCATTTTCTCTTTAAACGCCACAAATTGTAGTCGATCTTGAACCGGTCAGATGATTTAGACACGCAGCTGGCTGCCTTATATTCTACTCGATAAAACGCAACGCACTGTGTGTACAAGTACGGAGCACTGTGTGAAAATACAATGTGTTGTGTGTAAAAATGCAGTGCCTAGTGTGTCATAATAAATCATTTGTTGT
>CM050217.1:29290000-29297500 GCA_027475355.1 Coilia nasus
GCTGCTTGATACGATTATTAACTCCATTTCTGGCATAAACACCAGCCCTCCTGCCCCGACCACTCATAATTTGCATAATTAACACTCATTTTTAAGTGAGGCCAGCCTGCGCTCTCACTGAGAGACCAGCTAGTGTGTGTGTGTGTGAAGAGAGAGAGTGTGAGGGGAGTGTAATTAGGGTGGCACACAGCTTCACAAGGGAGACCCTTGCAGGCCAGTCCCCCCCTCCCCCCCCCCACACACACACACACACACCAACACCACATGCCCAACAACCCCCCCGCCCCCCCCCCACACACAACCACAGCTGTATCCGTGCAACCAGCTGTGCACTGGCAGTGGCGGGGCTGTGAGCGGCAAGGGGGAAGCCTGTCTGTCTGGCTGTCTGTCTGTCTGACAGCATTAATGGCTGACAAACAGCATCCATTGTCTCTGCCAGTTGTGCTGCTGTGATGTCAGAGTTATGCATTATAAATCAATGCTGTGGGGAGTTGTGCTGCTGTGATGTCACAGCTAGGCATTATAAATCAATGCTGTGGATTTGGGAATGTCTCGAGTGCAGCCAGGTTTATTATTTCGTGTGAGTGCACGGACAAATAGTATTTATCATAGCTGTCTAAAATTAGGAGCGACAGGACTGTTTGTTAGCCAAAGGCGCAGTGCTGGAGCAGCGACCATTCCCACGTCCACTTTCATATCTACACTCTTTATTTTCTCCCTGCACAGATAGACAGAACCCAGGGCTCTCTCTCTCATCTCTCTCTCTCTCCCCCTATCTCTCTCTTTTTTCCTCTCTCTCCTCCCACACACACACACTCTCTCTGTCTCTGTCTCTCTTTCACACACACACTCTCTCCCCTCTCCCTCTCTTTCTCTCCTTTCTTTCTCTCTTCTCCACTTCTCTCACTTTTTGTCTACCTTACTCTCTTTTTTCCACTCTGTCTTGTTTTCTGTGTCTCTCTCCCCTCCATTATGTCCGCTCTCCTCTCTCTCCTCTCTCATTCTCCTCTCCCCCCTTCTCTCTCCTGCCAGACTGGTATGTGTTGACTGCTGTGGTTTTGCAGGAACATTAACCCTTCTTAAAAGGCCTGAAGTGAAGCCCTGCCATATCACTCCTGCATTCTTCTCCTCTCCTCTCCCCCCCCCCCCCCTTTCCTCTCCTCTCCTCTCTCTCTCCCATCCTCTCCTTCCCTCTCCCCTCCTCTCCTCTCCTCTGCCTCCTCTTCCCTCCCCTCCTCTCTCCTCTCCTCTCCTCTCCCTCCCCTCCCCTCTCTCCCCTCTTCCTCTCTCTCCCCTCCTCTCCTCTCCTCTCCTCTCCTCTCCTCTCCTCTCCTCTCCTCTCCTCTCCTCTCTCCTCTCTCCTCTCCTCTCCTCTCCTCTCCTCTCCACTCCTCCTCTCTCCTCTCCTTTCCCCTCCTCACCTCTGCTCTCCTCTCCTGTCTTCTTTTCCTTTTCTTCTCCTCTCCTCTCACCTCCTCCTCCCCTTCTGCTCTCCTCATCCCCTTTGGTCTTTTTCTCTTCTTCCACATTACTTTCCCTCTCTCTCTCTCTCTCCTTCTCTCTCTCTCTCTCTCTCTCTCTCTCTCTCTCTCTCTCTCTCTCTTCTCGCTCTCTTCTCTCTGTTGCTGTCTGCCTGTCTGACCTCTTGCTAAGAAACCGAAGCCAGTCACAGGGAGACATTGCAGCCCGCTTCATAAGTATGGCATGCAAGTCTGGCCTGAAGTCTAATCCTCCGGCCTTATCCTCAGCCACTCAGTGTGACCTGTTCTGTTCCTGCGGGATCAAAGCTCAGTGCTCTGTGCTCTATGCTCTATCAGATGCCATTAATGTCCAGCTCACCCATGGGTCACGAGTACAGCTCCAATCACTTCCTGTGTCAGCGCCCACAGTCAGGAAGTGCTTCCTGTCAGTTCAACTTATGTGTGAGAGGGTAATCTCTCTGGCACACACGCATACACACACACGAACACACACACGCTCAGCCCTTGTAAAAAGCTCTAGAGGTTTTGCCTTACTTCCTCTGCTTTGCTAATCAAAGCAATTAGAGGGATCATTTCTAATTAACAGCCAAATTAGTCATGTGCTGCAGAGCTTTGTCAATGGAGCACATGTCCATACATCTCTGCGGAGCGACGTGATTGATGCTTTATTAGTTATTAGTGGCCGCACGTGTGTGTAGTGTGTGTGTAGTGTGTGTGTAGTGTGTGTGTGTAGTGCGTCTGCCACTCTGCTACCGCCTAGTGTGTGAGCTCACACTGGGACATGGAATGGACTGGGCTTTGACACTGTGTGTTTATGTGTGTGTGTTGTGGTCAGGTCTGAGGCCTGATGGGGGTGGGGGGCAATATTAGGAACAGTATTGTATGGAACATTATTCCCCTTCTGGACTTCTTGTCTCCCTCTTCCTTCCTTTCCTTTCACCTCTCTCTCTCTCTCTCTCTCTGTCTCTCTCTCTCTCTCTCTCTCTCTCTCTCTCTCTCTCTCTCTCTCTCTCTTTCTCTCTCTCTTTTCTCCCTCTCTTTCTGTCTATTTTATGCTCCCTTGTCTGTCTCTTCTTGCTGTTGTCTCTTGCAGATGTCTCTGTGGACTGTGTGTGTGTGAGTGTGTGTGTGTGTGAGTGTGTGTGTGTGGTGTGTGTGTGTGTGTGTGTGTGTGTGTGTGTGTGTGTGTGTTTGGCAGGGGCGGATGTCTGCGTGGAAGGCCAGGGCTGGCCATATTGATCAGGGCGGGCCATTGACCATCAGCTCTGCTTTCTGCCGGGAGGTCGTTGGTAGCGACACACAGCCATTCATCAGAGAGAAGGATAGAGAGAGGGGAAAGCGGGAAAGGGAAGAGAGAGAGAGAGAGAGAAACAGAGAGAGGGAAGCGGGAAAGGAGGAGAGAGAGAGGGAAAGAGAGAGAGGAGAAGAGAGAGAGGAAGAAAAAGAGAGACAGAGGAAGGGAGAGACAGTTAGCATGCTAATTTCCGAGAGCATGCTAATCCACCACTACAAGCAGGTATCAGAGTGAGAGGGTTACATACACACACACACACACACACCTACACACACACGTGGCAAACGCATACACACACATTTGCACACACACAAACACACACACACACACACACGTGGCAAACGCATACACACACATTTGCACAAACACACACACACATACACACACGCACGGCAAAACGCATAAACACACACAGACTACGCTTGCATATATTCTGCGCAG
This sequence comes from Coilia nasus, assembly GCA_027475355.1. Lineage (NCBI taxonomy): Eukaryota > Metazoa > Chordata > Actinopteri > Clupeiformes > Engraulidae > Coilia > Coilia nasus. The sequence goes on from CM050217.1 coordinate 29,293,217, forward strand.
CCCATCAGCTATCTGAGACCTACGAAAGACACACACACATATATATGCATGGGCTCGTGTGTGTGTGCTCATGTGTGTGTGTGCTCGTGTGTGTGTGTGTGTGCGCTGTGTGCGTGTGTGTGTGTGTGTGTATGCAGCGGTGCATCAGCCCTAATGATGAGAGGAGAGATGACGTGTGCTCTGCTCTCCTGCTGCACTTGCCTTCGCTGTCCTCCTGAGAAAGGCCTGCATGCCTGACTACCTGATCACAACCGCAGGCACTGCTAGTGTGTGTGTGTGTGTGTGTGTGTGTGTGTGTGTGTGTGTGTAGTCCCAACCTTCATACGTACACACACACACAAGGGGCAAGGGGATGGCAGAACAGTCAGAAAGGATAACAGGGGAGAGAGAGACAGACAGAGAGAGAGAGAGATGGAGAGAGAGAAAAGGAAGGCAGAAAGAAAGAGGTAAAAAAAAGAAGAGAGCAAGGTATACAGAGAGAGAAAGAGGCAGAGAGAGAGAGAGAGCGGTAGAGGCAGAGAGAGAAAGAGGCAGAGAGAGAGAGAGCGGTAGAGGCAGAGAGAGAGAGGTAGAGAGAGAGAGGTAGAGAGAGAGAGGGTAAAAAGAAAGGGAAAGAAAGAGGCAGAGAGAGAGAGAAGTAGAGAGAGAGTGAGAGAAGAAAGGCAGAGAGAGTGAGGGGTAGAGGCAGAGAGAGAGAGAGAGGCAGGCTGGTATAATTGGGCAGGGGCAACAGAGCCTGTGGGTGTGGGCAGCATGCTTGCTGCTGTTTGTATATATGAACCCACCCCCCCAAACACACACACACACACACACACACACACATCAACACCTGATGGAAGAGAGAGGGGAGGAGAGGAGCTACAGTGAGTGTGTTGTGTGTGTGTGTGGGTGTGTGGGTGGGTGGTGTGGTGTGTTGGCTTGTATGGAGCTGCAGTATTTAAAGCAGGTTTGGTGGATGGACTCTGTGGAACTTAAAGCAGAGACTCTGTGTAGCAACAGTATTTAAAGCAGAGACTCTGTGTAGCAACAGTATTTAAAGCAGAGACTCTATGAAGCTACAGTATTTAAAGCAGAGACTCTGTGTTGCTACAGTATTTAAAGCAGAGACTCTGTGAAGCTACAGTATTTAAAGCAGAAACTCTGTGTAGCTACAGTATTTAAACAGAGAGTATGTGTAGCTGCAATATTTAGAAAGTGTGTGTATGGAGTGTGTGTATGGAGTGTGCGTAGCTGCAATATTTAGAGAGTGTGTGAATGGAGTGTGTAGATGGAGTGGTGTATGAGTGTGTATGGAGTGTGTAGCTGCAGTATTTAGAGTGTGTATGGAGTGTGTGTATGAGTGTGTGTAGCTGCAGTATTTAGAGTGTGTGTATGGAGTGTGTGTATGGAGTGTGCGTAGCTGCAGTATTTAGAGTGTGTGTATGGAGTGTGTGTATGGAGTGTGTGTAGCTGCAGTATTTAGAGTGTGTGTATGGAGTGTGTGTATGGAGTGTGTGTATGAGTGTGTGTAGCTGCAGTATTTAGAGTGTGTGTATGGAGTGTGTGTAGCTGCAGTATTTAGAGTGTGTGTATGGAGTGTGTGTATGGAGTGTGTGTAGCTGCAGTAATTTCGAGTGTGTGTATGGAGTGTGTGTATGGAGTGTGTGTAGCTGCAGTATTTCGAGTGTGTGTATGGAGTGTGTGTATGGAGTGTGTGTATGGGAGTGTGTGTATGGAGTGTGTGTATGGAGTGTGTGTAGCTGTGCTCATCTAATCCAGCCTGCCTGTGACACATGGGGCCTCATAAACTACTGCTCCAGCAACAGGACTGCTGATCATGCCGAATTCAGCCCAAGAGAGTATATGTGTGTATGTCTGTGTATGCGTGTGTGTGTGTGTGTGTGTGTGTGTGTGTGTGTGTGAGTGTGTGTGTATGTGTGTGTACGTGTCGGTGTGTGTGTGCATGTTGGCTGGCAACGCCTGCTGCTCTCTGCGTGTGTGTGTGTGTGTGTCCTGGAGTGTAAGTGTGGTGTCTGTAAGTCAAGAGATTGACAGAAAGCAACAGTGTTAGTGTGTGTGTGTGTGTGTGTGTGTGTGTGTGTGTGTGTGAGAGAGAGAGAGAGAGAGAGAGAGAGAGAGTGTTTATCCCTGTGGGTGGACTGTCATATGCAAACTAGGGTGGAAACTGTGTTGGTATGGAAGAAAAAGTGCAAAACGGTGTGTGTAGATATGAGAGAGAGGACTTGTGTGTGTGTATGTGTGGTAAAAAAGAGATGAGGTGTGTGTGTAGCTGGCACTGTGGGTGCACGTCTCACTGTGTGTGTATGTGTGTGTGTGTGTGTGTGTGTGTGTAAAATAGACAAGAAGAAAAGAGTGTATGAGAGTGTGCATTTTAATTTTATGCGTGTGTACCTGGATATTGATTCCCTGATATGTGTGTGTGTGTGTGTGTGTGTGTGTGTGTGTGTGTGTGTGTGTGTGTGTGTGTGTTTGCGATTTTGTATGCACATCAGTGCATAAATATGTGTGAATCTGCACATCTGTGTGTGGGAGTGTGTGTATTTATATGCAAATACTGGTGTGTCGATGTGTGTATGTCTGTGTATGTGCATCCAGATGTTGGTGTTTACGCAGATGTTGGTGCATTGATGTGTTTGTGTGTGTATGCAGATGCTTTTGCATTAATATGTAAGTGTGTGTGTGTTTGTGTGTAAGAGAGAGAGAGAGAGAGAGAGAGAGATGAGTGTGATGATCTTGCACTGAAGAGTGTGGCCTTGTGATTGATCTGTAGTGTGTGTGTGTGTGTGTGTGTAGAACATTTTCCCGCTGGCAGAAGGCCCATTAGCATAAATGTTTAAATCAGACAAACAAACTTATGGACCCAAATGAACATTTCCCCCATATTAATCTGCTACACAGTGCTCCACAACAACAATTAGCACTTCTCCCTCTCTCTTTCACTCTCACAACACACACACACACACACACACACACAACACACACACACACACACACACACACACACACACACACACACACACACACACACACACACACACACACACACACACACACACTCACAAACACTGTGGCCCAGACACAAAAGGTCTTTTATCGTTTGTTGTTACTTTCCCCTAATAATGTAGTAATGTGTACTACAACGAGTAATAAGAACTTGAGTACATATAGAATAGAAATATAGTATATAGAATATAGTAATAGAAACTCCAGTAAGGAGTAATGTGTATTCCAGTAATGCCAGCAGCAATTATTTCTCCGGTAAGCAGTAATAGGAACACCAGTAAGCAGTGATGGTTGGACATAGTGTGTATAGCCTCTCCTCTCCTCCTCTCCTCTCCTCTCCTCTCCTCTCCTCTCCTCTTCTCGCTTCTCTCCTCTCCTCTCCTCTCCTCTCCTCTCCGCTTCTCTCCTCTCCTCTCCTCTCCTCTCCTCTCCTCTCCTCTCCTCTCCTCTCCTCTCCTCTCCTCTCCTCTCCTCTCCCTCCTCTCCCTCCTCTCTCCTCCTCTCCTCTCCTCTCCTCTCCTCTCCTCTCCTCTCCTCCTTCCCCTCTCCTCTCCTCTCCTCTCCTCTCCTCTCTCTCGCTTCTCTCCTCTCCTCTCCTCTTCCTCTCCTCGCCTCTCCTCTCCTCTCCTCTCCTCTCCTCTCCTCTCCTCTCCTCTCCTCTCCTCTCCTCTCCTCTCCTCTCCTCTCCTCTCCTCTCCTCTCTTCTCACACTCTGTCCAGCGTAGTCAGACTCCAGCCTGTGTGTGTGTGTGTGTGTGTGTGGTGTGTGTGTGCTGATTTAGGGCCCAGTAAAAGTGTCGTCTCCTTAAATAGTGTTTGCATGCTGCCCTCTGCCAGGCGGTTTCATATGCAGCAGATTTACATGCTGCCTATTATGGCGCTTTAGGGCGCGACCCTCTAGCAGTGCTGCTGCAGGACAGAGGGAGCAGAGGGTAGCATACACACACACACCACACACACACACACACACACACACACACACACACAGGTGTGTAGGGAGATGAGACACACACACACAGGCTTGTAGAGTATAAGGGAGATGACATGGAGGAGGCCCAATGTGCATTAGAAGGTAGGTGAGGGGAGGCCTCGAACATCATGAGGAGTGTGGGGGAAAGAGGAGAGCTGTGTGCATATTATGGGGTGGCAGCGGTTGAGCTGCATATTATGGGGTAGCAGTGGTTGAGCTGCATATTATGGGGTGGCAATGGTTGAGCTGTGTGCATATTATGGGGTGGCAGTGGTTGAGCTGCATATTATGGGGTGGCAGTGGTTGAGCTG
>CM050217.1:29312500-29317500 GCA_027475355.1 Coilia nasus
ACAGGCCAGCTTACTGATTGGCTGGTGTTGTTTGTGCTCTGTGCTCATTAACCTGGCTCTATGATTGGCCGGTGTTGTTTGTTGCACGTGCTCATTAACCTGGCGAGCTCACGGATTGGCTGGTGTTGTTTGTGGCGTGTGTGGAGCGTGCTCTGCGCTTATTAACCCGTCTGCTAATTGCCACGCTAAGTGACAAGCCCCGGTGCCCCCCCCCCCCCCCCCCCCTCACACACACACACATACCACCCTGCCCCCGTGCTCCAGTCCGACACGTCGCGTGTCAACAAGGCCCGAGCGACCGCCACGCTGGCCTCGCTGGCCTCGCTGAGACAAAGGGCCGTGCTTTACACACACACACACGCACACACACCTGCCCCCCCCCCCCCCCCTGTAACACTGCCCTGCCAATTACATCTGCAACTGATAATTACTGTAATTAGGTGAGCAGGACCCCACTTTCCCTCTCCCTCTTCTTCAGTATCTCTCTCTCTCTCTCTCTCTCTCTCTCTCTCTCTCCCTAAGTCTCCCTATCTCTTTCTCTCTCTCCCTCTTACTCAGCTTCTCTCTATTTCTCAGTCTCTCTCTCTTCCTCAGTTTCTCTTTCTTTATCTCTCTCCCCCTTCCTTTCACTCTCTCAGACCACTGAAGTGGATGGTGTATGTGTCTGTGTGTGTGTCCATATGTGTGTGTGTGTGAGTATGTGTGTGTTATTAATGTCATTGTATCATGAGCCAAGGCAACCGGTGTGGGGCTCGTGGTTTATCATCACTTAAACAGGGAGGGGTAGGGAGAGGGAGAGAGACTGGGAGAGAGAGAGAAAGAAAGAGAGAATGAGAGAGACAAAGAAAGAGAGAAAGAGGGAGGGAGGGGCCACAGATGTGAGCTGGAGCATTGGACTAATTTATTAAATGGTGTGTAAAATGGTGCTCAGAATAATTAGAGACAAATAATCTTTCTCTTACCTTAGTGGCAAATTAGTCACGGCCGAGGTCCCGCACACGTGCAGTAGACAGACCAGAGATCTGGAACACCACATTACACTTTTACACAAGTCACATGATCAGCCATCACACAAGTCACATGACTACTCATCACTGTGCAAAAGTCACATGACCACACACTACAGTACTCTACCTACATGTCACATGATCACTCAGTATTACACTTACACAAGTCACATGATCACTCATCTCTAAACACAGATCACATGACAACTCATCACTACACAAGTCACATGATCACTCATCTCTAAACACAGATCACATGACCACTCATCACTACACAAATCACATGATCACTCATTTCTAAACACAGATCACATGACCACTCATCACTACACAAATCATATGATCAATAATTCCTACAGGATCCACATGACCGCTCATCACTTTACACAGGTCACATGACCACTCATTACTAAACAGGTCACATGACCACTTACCACTTTACACCACTAACTCCTGTGTTTCCTGATGGCTGTCAGGATAAACATAAACATGTATGAAAACACTGTGTGTGTGTGTGTGTGTGTATGTACCATTACATGATATTGTGTGTGTCCTGTCAGAACACCCCGGTGGCCTCTGACACTTCCGTCCTTCAGCCTACACAGACACACAGACACACAGACACACAGACACACACACACACACACACACACACACACACACACACACACACACACACACACACACACACACACACACACACAAGGCTGACTTGATCAGGTCATTTATCTACTTCTCTGCAATCTCTCTCTCCTCCCTTTTTCTCTCTCTCTGTCTCGCTCTCTGTCTGTCTGTCTGTCTGTCTGTCTGTCTGTCTGTCTGTCTCTCTCTCTCTCTCTCTCTCTCTCTCTCTCTCTCTCTCTCTCTCTCTCTCTCTCTCTCTCTCTCTCTCTCTCTCTGTCATTCCCACACATGTCATGTCCCAGTAGGCTGCTGATTAATTCTGCTGCACTTGGCGAAATGTTGACAAGATGTTTGTTTGGGTTATCTTTTCCCACGGCCATTCTCTTCCCACAGTCCTCACACACACTCACTCCCCCAAGCATGCCTGTGTGTGTGTGTGTGTGTGTGTGTGTGTGTGTGTGTGCTGTATGGGTAGATGCTTACTGTCCTTCACATCCACTCTGTGTGTGTGTGTGTGTGTGTGTGTGTGTGTCTGTGTGTGTGTGTGTGTGTGTGTGTGTGTGTGTGTGTGTGTGGGTGAGGGAGAGAGCGTCAGTGCCTCTTGTGTGTGTGTGTGTGTGTGTGTGTGTGTGTGTGTGTGTGTATTGGCCCTAGTGTGTGCATCTCCTGGTTGAAACAGAAAAACTCTCTCTCCCCCCTGGTGTTTCTCCTTGCTTTTGGCTCCGTCTCTGATTGGCTGAGCAGCCCTGGCACTGGCAGCCAATGGGAGTGTGCGCTGTGCTCCCAGTGCGCACTATCAGGTCTGGTAATTATTCTGCCAGTAACATTGGGAATAGCTAATGTGTATTAATGTGCTAATGGCATGTTAATTATTGTACACGCTAGCTGGAGCCCCGCGGCTCTGCCGCTATATCTGTGCCATGTGGATGTAGGCCAAGCGGTGCAGGAAGAGGAGAGGAGGAGAGGGGAAGAGGAAGAGAGGAGAGGAGAGGAGAGGAGGAAGGGAGGATGAGGAAGAACGGAAGACAAGCGGCGAAGAAAAGACGTTAAGAACATCAGGGGGGAGCAGCACTGTGTGTTTTAGTTGCCAGAAGAAAAGAGTTTCAGTGGTAATTTGATCCACTCCACTGCCTTAGCAGCTGAGGACTCCCTCATTATGGAGCTTTGGCAAGGAGAGCAGAGGAGAGGAGAGGAGAGGAGAGGAGAGGAGAGGAGGAGAGAAAGTGGAGAGGAGAGAGGAGAGGAGGAGAGAGAAGAGGAGATGATAGGATGAGAAGAGGAGAGAAGAGAGGAGAGGAGGGGATAGGAGAGGAGAGGAGAGAAGAGTAGAGAGGAGAGGAGGAGAGAGGAGAGGAGATGATAGGATGAGAAGAGGAGAGAAGAGAGGAGGGGATAGGAGAAGAGGAGGAGAGAGGAGAGGAGGGGATAGGAGAGGAGATGATAGGATGAGAAGAGGAGAGAAGAGAGGAGAGGAGGGGATAGGAGAAGAGGAGGAGTGGAGAGGAGGAGAGAGGAGAGGAGGAGAGAAGAGAGGAGGGGATAGGAGAAGAGGAGGAGTGGAGAGGAGGAGAGAGGAGAGGAGGAGAGAAGAGAGGAGGGGATAGGAGAAGAGGAGGAGTGGAGAGGAGGAGAGAGGAGAGGAGGAGAGAGGGGGAAGAGGAGCTGAAAGGAGAAGAGAAGTGAAGAGGAGAGGAGAGAAGAGAGGAGAGGAGAGGATGAGTGGAGAGGGGAGGAGAGGAGAGGAGAGAAAAGAGGAGAGGAGAGGATGAGTGGAGAGGGGAGGAGAGGAAGCGAGAGGAGATGAGAGGAGAGGAGAGACAAAAGAGAGATGATGGAGTCAGCTGACACACACACACACACAAACACACACACACACACACAGAGTCACAGTGTGTGCCTCCCTCTGTGTAATATTAGTGCAACTACTGGGGGGCTTTATTCGACATGGTTCATTGTGTGTGCATGCATGCATGAGTCTGTGTGTGTGTGTGTGTGTGTACCATGCACACATGTGAGTCTGGGTGTGTCTGTGTGTGTATATGTGTGTTATCACTATTGTGCAGCATGGGTCTAAAGACTTATACACTGCTTATTCTCCTTGGATTACCACAGACACACACACACACACACACACACACACACACACACACACACACACACACACAGATGCTCACACATATCTATCTGCACCTATCCATTCTGTCTCCCTGTCCAGAGAAAGAGAGAGCAAGGGGGGGGGGGGGGGGGGGGGGGGGGTGGGGGGGGGGGGGGGGGGGGGGGGGGGGGTGGGGGGGGGTTGCACAGCGAGAGAGAGAGACAGACAGAGAGAGAACAAGAGACAGAGAGGAAGGGAGGGAGAGAGACAGAGAGAGAAAAAAAGAGAGGGAGAGAGAGAGAGAGAGAGAGAGAGAGAGAGAGAGAGAGAGAGAGAGAGAGGGAAAGAAAGAGATAGAGAGAGAGATGACCTTTGCAGGTATTGACAGGAAATAAATTCCCATTTCGATTAGTTAGCTTTGGGGGACCTTGGAGGATCAATGCAATTAAACGTGTGGTGTGGGGATGACCACATGCCAACACACACACACACACACACACACACACACACACACACACACACACACACACACACACACACACACACACACACACACACACACACACGTACATGCGTGCACACACAAAAATACATGCACACTTCAAGAAAAAAAAAAAGTTATTGCCCACCCAACCACACACACAGTTAGCCACATACACATACACATACACACATACACATGTGGGTACCCACATACACACATAAGCAAGCATACACAAAAACACACACCTCATGCTGAGAGTGTCAGGCAACAGTGGAGAGTGTCTTCATGGACTGGATCTGTGTGGGATTGTTTGTGTGTGTGTGTGTGCGTGTTTGTGTGTGTATGTGCATACATGTGTGTGTGTGCACGTGTACGTGTGCGTGTGTGTGTGTGTTTAAGACGAGGAGGGGTTTATGTCTCTCCTGTCGACACTTTGTGATGAGAGTAAACAGGCAGGAGGGTCAAGGGTCAACCAATTCAGGGGCCCGCGGGGAGTTGAACATAGCCCTCACACACCCACACACACACACACACACACACACACACACACACACACACACACACACACACACACACACTCACACAGGGAGCTAAAGAACATATATCTTATATACAGTCAGTATATTATCTTATGTGTAGTCTATGTATTCTGAAATACTAGAGAAACACAGGAAAATCAGGAGAGTTGGCAGCTATGAGTTACATACTCTTACACACAGCTCAGCACACTGCAGAGCTTTGGCGACTGCTAGCTTAATATTCTAAAGTATACTGGCTGGTTCTAGCTTCA
>CM050217.1:29322500-29327500 GCA_027475355.1 Coilia nasus
TTATTGTTCTATATGAATGGTGTTCATTACACTGAGACTCTGTATGCGTGTGTGTGTGCGTGTGTGTGTGTGAGAGAGAGAGATTGCGTGTTAGGGAGAAAGAAAGAGAGAGAAGGAAAGAGCCCAATGAGAAGCACTAGTAATCAATCTTAATGACTCTTTACTGCACAAAGGTTCATTATGAATATCAAGCAAACACAATGATCTATCTTTCCCCACTCTATCGATAGCTATGCAAATGCATGTGTGTGTGTGTGTGTATGTGTGTGTGTGTGTGTGTGTGTGTGTGTGTGTGTGTGTGTGTCTGTGTGTGTGTGTGTGTGTGTGTGTGTGTGTGTTTAGCCTTAAAGACATACAATCGTAAGGAGCTGAAAAACATGTAGGAAATAAATCATGGAAGGTTAAGTCAGCAGCTGCTGAAAATCTCCCTTTTTAAGCAAAGAGTATCACAGTATATATACACACACACACACACACACACACACACGCGCACACACACATACACATTAACACATGCATGCCCAATTTCTTTCACTCTGACTCACTTTGGCATACACACTGTTACAAATGCAAACACATACAAACACCTTTACACACACACAACACACACACACACACACACACACACACACACACACACACACACACACACACACACACACACACACACACAGAAGTGACATTTTGCTAAAGGACTGGTCTGTGTGTCTTTGTGTGGATAGTACTATCTTTTTTTTCTAACTGAAAGTGTGTGGATGTGTCAATCCCAGGTTCAGAAATTAAAAACCCTGCCACAAATTTGATCCAACCAGCTCTAAATCAGCTGATCGTAATGGCCACTCGAGACAGGTAGATCAGCTGCCCAGTGAAGTCATCTGTGTTGGAAGGAAAATGTGGCAGGGTTTTTACTGTAATTTCTGAACCCGGGACTGACACCTCTGGTGGAGACATGAAGCGTGCTACACACACATGCTCACCACACATTACCAAACCTTCACTACACACATCTTCATCTTCACACACTTTTATCAGGTACATCATTTTACTATGTCTGTGTGTGTGTGTGTGTGTGCCTTCCCTATGGGCCTTTATTTACGATGCATTTTCTCTCTCCCTTTCTATGTCTCTCTCTCTCTCTTAGGTCTCAGTATCCGTGGTGCTCAGGAGGAGGAGCCTCCGGACCCCCAGCTGATGCGATTGGACAACATGCTGCTGGCAGAGGGCGTGGCCGGGCCGGAGAAAGGGGGCGGATCTGCGGCAGCAGCGGCGGCGGCGGCGGCCTCAGGGGGGGCAGCAGACAACTCCATAGAGCACTCGGACTACAGGGCCAAGCTCACACAGATACGACAGATATACCACACAGAGCTGGAGAAGTACGAGCAGGTAAACACACACACACACACACACTCACACACACACACTCAACTCAATCAAACACTCAGACTACAGGGCCAAGCTCACACAGATACGACAGATATACCACACAGAGTTGGAGAAGTACGAGCAGGTAAACACACACACACACACACACACACACACACACACACACACACACACACACACACACACACACACACACACACACACACACACTCACACTCAACTCCATACAGCACTCAGACTACAGGGCCAAGCTCACACAGATACGACAGATATACCACACAGAGTTGGAGAAGTACGAGCAGGTACAGACACACACACACACACACACACACACACACACACACACACACACATGGGCTTGTACGCATAAGTATGTGCTGCTTCATCATTAAACAAGCTGCTTTATAATCCTTTAGGCTACCTGAAGCGTTTCAGTCTAGTAAATCTGTCTATTTGAAACTAGTAAAACTGGTAGAGCTCGTTAAAGCTTCTGCTCTAGGCGATCTAAAATTAGTTAAAGTAAATAAACAAATTATTATTTTCACACTTCTTTCACCACGTCACAGTAGGCTCTGTCTCAGTGCACTAACACTGACGTCCTGCAGGTCACAATCTACAGCACACCAACATCACCCACTGCTGACATCTCCTATCGCTAATCCTGCTACACAGCCCGTCCTCCCCTGCCTGACAGGAGACAGGATCTGAGGGACGTGAACACTAACGCTAACATCCCTCTGACAGCGCACCCTGATCTCCAGCACACTGACGCTAACCTCTCTGACAGCGTGCCGCGAGCCGACGTGCAGCGCCCTGATGCTAGCGTCTGCCTGACAGCCCAATCTGATTTGTACCATGCTAAGGTTAGCATCCCCCCTGACAGCAGGATCTGATATGTAGCGCGCTAACGCTAGCATCTTTCTGACAGTGTGATGTGATTTGTAGCACGCTAAGGTTAGCATCTTTCTGACAGTGTGATGTGATTTGTAGCACGCTAAGGTTAGCGTCTCGCGTGTGTCAGCCCTGATCTGTGCCCAGACCTCTGTGCTAACTGAGATTGAGACGGGGACTGGAACACACTCACTCACACACACACACACACACACACACACACACACACACACACACACACACACACGGGGTGGAGGGTGGCTCCTGATGTTGAGGCAACACAAACACTGTCACTCGCTATAAGAGTGAGCCAGTGGGATGGCCAGGCTGCCACTCTAGCAGTGTGTCAGGGCGCGGCAGCCATCCCCGCAGAGGACAGCAGCGAGAGAGACAGGGGTGGGGGGGTGGGGGGGCGGGGGGGACGGGGGTGGACGGGGGTGGACAGGGAAGGGGGACCGGGAGACAGTGATCATGGAGAGTTCCTGACGACGAGGTGACAGGGGGCGTCTGACGCGCTTGCCGAACGACAAACACTCACTTAATGTGACGTGGCAGAACAGTGTGTCAACAACATATCTCTCAGGATGTGGTGTGTGTGTGTGTGTGTGTGTGTGTGTGTGTGTGTGTGTGTGTGTGTGTGTGTGTGGTGGGGGCTGCTGCTAACGCTAATGCTCACAGATGGACACTGAGAGACGTATGAGTGAGCTCTGGGTGCAGGGTCAGCACTGCTCACATGTCTCTCTCTCTCTCACACACACACACGCACACACACAAACTCTGTCTCTTTCACACACACACACACACACACACACACACAAAATCACACATGCACATGATCACACAGAAACGCTGCTTTGTCAGCACTGCGTTTGACATGATAAAACTCTCTCTATTTTCTCTGTTGTACGGTTTTATTAGTTTCGATAATTTTATTTTGATAATTTTATTTTATTTTATTTCAATTTTAAATAAGTATTTTTGCTTCAGTAAGTTTTAAAATAGGAGTTTATTTGGATTTTATGATTAGGATTCTAGGTTTATTCAGATATAAAAAATATATAAGTGTGTCACATATAAGTCACACTCCTCTAGTGTTTTTCTGGCACTGTTGGATGCTGCTGGAGACTTTATTTATCTGGATGTTTACAGTGAACGTGAGCCGCTACACCTCCCACTCTCACCCACACATATACAGACGTGATTACAGTGAATTTGCACTGAGCGGCACAGTTGCACCGTGATGCTGCTCCTACATAGGGTGTCAGCAGCGACTGCGAGTCTTGAGCCGCAATGGCTGCCGGTCGTCAGGGTTGGCAAAACAACATTTATTAAATGGGTTACAGCTTATTAGTTACCCTGTTCTTATTTTGAAAAATACTAGAATTATTTAAATTATTCTGACAAAATGATGTAGTCAATATTTCATTATCTTTGTTAACTTTTGGATAAGTAGAGCATACACACAAATTCAAGAAAACAAATCAAATAAATGAAGCTGGTCTAAAGCACAAGGACACAGCAGCCAAACAGTAACATTAGTACACGTGGTACATGCAAGCTTCCAAGCCCTCTGACAAAAAGTATACATGCAGGTAAGCCCCTTTGTTATCACCAATATCTGAATTAGTGTATTTTAATTACAATACTTAGATTAGTGCCATTTAATTACAAATTTTAAGCAACTGTAATGGATTACTATTACATTTAGTGCCATAATTTAATTACAAAACTGGTGGGAAGCTAGCCAAGGGAGCTGCCAGCAATGGGGGGGATGAGGAGGATACAAAAAATAAGAGGAGAAGAGAGAGAGGGGATGAAAGAGAGAGACAGAGAGAGCGAGAGAAAGAGAAGTGGAGTGAGAGAGAGAGCCACAAGGACTTAGCCCCAGTCTATGCTGAATGCATCTGTCTTAAAGCTGCCCACAGATTTTAATTATCTAAGTGTAAATACTTAACGAATCTTAGTGAGAGTAATGAGCTGAAGTGTGCACTACCTAAATGAGTTATTCTAATTAATCATGTATGAACTAGTGCTTTAACGAAAAGCTGTTTAAATTCGCCCTGTGTTGGGATGCTGCCAAGTGGAAAATCAGCATTAGCATTCAAAGATGACTTCACCTATTAGCACGGGTACAAATACCTGGCCCTGATGACTTACAGACACACACTCACACACACACTAAAACATGCACACACACACACACACACACACACACACACACACACAATCACATACACACACACACACAAAATCACACACACACCACAAAACATACACACACCATAACACACATAATATATACACACACGAAAACACACACACCATAAAACACCCCCACACACACACACACACACACACACACACACACACACACACACACACACATGCATACACAAACACTGGTAAAAATGCTGCTGTACTGCTGTAATGCTGATAGCTGAAAGTGAGTAAAGTAGGAAGCGAATGCTGTTTCCATACATAAATACGTTATATACACGCACATACAGACATACACATACCCACATCAACATTTCTGGCTATAACTCCTGTCTTCCTGTGCTGTGCTGTGCTGTGTATGCGTGTGTATGTGTGTGTGTATGTGTGTGTGTGCGTGTGTGTGTGTGTGTGTGTGTGTGCGCAGGCATGTAACGAGTTCACGACCCACGTGATGAACCTGCTGCGGGAGCAGTCCCGCACGCGTCCCATCTCGCCCAAGGAGATCGAGC
>CM050217.1:29332500-29337500 GCA_027475355.1 Coilia nasus
ACGCTAAAGCTAGCTTGTCTGATTTGGTTGTATAATGTATTAAAGGAGAACTTCGGTGTAAAATGAAAATTGGCATGTTAAAACATCATACCGAGTTGGTATGTGTACTGGGGAGCAAAATTGATTTAGCCTGTTGCATTCAGAGTTTAACTATTTTTTATCATTTGTCCCAGAAGGCTAACAATGGAAGTGGTAGGTGCCCTCAGACGAAGCATGACGACTACGCTATTTTTAAACCATTAAAACAGCTTGAAGAAACTCCACACTCCATCGGTAGTATAACACAGGTCCTTAAAAAAAAGGACATTAAAAACGAGGCACTGAGAACTTTGTAAGCGTACACAACATTTATTAATAAAATAGTTTTGACAGGCAGTACCTTGCTGTAGTTTCTCGTCTCCGCCATGATGAAAGTACAAACAAGTCGATTGTACTACCTCTTCTCCTATTCTTCCTGCTGGTTCGTGTTCCTCAATCGACTCATGCGGACTTTCATCATGGCGGCGACGAGAAACTACAGCAAGGTACTGCCCGTCAAAACTATTTTATTAATAAATGTTGTGTACACTTACAAAGTTCTCAGTACCTCGTTTTTAATTTCAGGACCTGTGTTGTACTACCGATGGAGTGTGGAGTTTCTTCTAGCTGTTGTAATGGTTTAAAAATAGCATAGTCGTCATGCTTCGTCTGAGGGCACCTACCACTTCCATTGTTAGCCTGATAAATAATAAAAAATAGTTAAACTCTGAATGCAACAGGCTAAATCAAATTTGCTCCCCAGTACACGTACCAACTCGGTATGATGTTTTAACATGCCAATTTTCATTTTACACCGAAGTTTTCCTTTAAGTGAATAGGATAAAGCTACCTTGTCTGGTGTGGTTTTGTGATGATGTTTGATTATGAAGAACAGGCTAGTTTGTCTGAATAGGCTGAAGCTAGCATGTCTGGTTTGATTTTGTGATGTATTTAGCAAATAAGCTAAAGCTAGCTAGCTCACTGGGTGTAGTATCCACAGACGTGGATTGGTGCTGAGGCTAATGGTGGGGTCAGTGTTTTGGGTGACAGTATTGATGCAGATCGAGTAGATGGATATAATTGGGTTTTGTGTCTCTCTCTGTCTTGGGTCACCACCTTCCCTAATCAGGTGCTCATTATCCCTCCCAGCATGGCTCTACGAGTGTGTGTGTGTGTGTGTGTATAGCTGTGTCCATACGATTGGCTCAGGGGCATAATTGATACTGTTTCCACTGGGGTGTCCTGTGGATGTGTGTGTGTGTGTATGTTGAGGTTAGTGTGCCCACTGGGCACTGAGGGCACAGGGACAGTGTGTGTGTGTGTGTGTGTATGTGTGTGCACGCGATTGCAGACGTGCAAATTGGACCGACAGCATGTGGGGTAGAACAGGGCACCGGCCTTCCAATTAGGCAGCCTTATCTGTGCTCTGATACACACACACACACACACACGCACGCACACACATACACACTCACACATGCACACACACACATGTGCACACACGCACACTCATACACACTCATGCATGCAGTCGCACACAGGCGCACACACACACCTACACACTCATGCATGCACTCACAAACATGCAGACACACACATGCACTCACACACACACATGTACATACATACTCAGACACAAACACACTCATGTGTGCGTGCTCGCG
Organism: Coilia nasus; assembly: GCA_027475355.1. Lineage (NCBI taxonomy): Eukaryota > Metazoa > Chordata > Actinopteri > Clupeiformes > Engraulidae > Coilia > Coilia nasus. The sequence continues at coordinate 29,334,183 of CM050217.1, forward strand.
CATGCACACATCCACTCACACACGCGTACACACATACACACTTACATTCATGTACATCCTCATCCACATTAAACACAGCTACACACACACACATACCGAGCTACACACCCTCTCTCTCTCACACACACAGTTGCTGTGAGGTTCTAAGGAGTGACACTTATCAATATTTCAGTTCCTTATTCTTGCAGTGCAGGGCAGCCTCAGGTTAATGTGTTAAGTATTAATGCAGCAGCCTCTATTATTGATCATATTAGGAAGCCCAGCCACCACCAACCGCACCACCGTCTGCTACTGTATGTGTGTGAGTGTGTGTGTGTGTGTGTACTAGCACTATATGTGTTTGTGCATGTGTGTGTGTGTGTGTGTGTGTGTGTGTGTGTGTGTACGTGCTAGTGTCTACTGTGCTTATCTCTGCTATTGTGTGTGTGTGTGTGTGTGCGGGTGTGCAAACACGTGTAATAAAGAGGCAGGTGTGTGCTTTCATTAGGAGGCCCGTCTAAGAAAGATATAAGACATAAATCTGCAGGTGTGGGGCAGAGCTGAGGCAGGTTCATCTATTCCCTTTAACTGACAGTAGCCAGTATTGACCACCACACCGCACCGCACCGCACCGCCACACCGCACTGTGAGCCTCTCCCCGGAGATGCTGTGAATTATTCACTAGACCCTCTCCTGTCCTCTCCTGTCCTCTCCTCTCCTCTCTTTTCCTCTCCTCTCCTCTCCTCTCCTCTCCTCTCCTCTCCTCTCCTCTCCTCTCTCCTCTCCTCTCCTCTCCTCTCCTCTCTTCTCCTCTCCTCTCCTCTCCTCTCTTCTCCTCTCCTCTCCTCTCTCCTGTCCTCTCCTCTCCTCTCCTTCTTTCCCTTCCCTTCTCCTCTCCTTTCGTCCCTTTCCCCTCCTCTCCTCTCTTCTCCTCCCTTCCCTTCCCCTCTCCTCTCCTCTCCTCTCCTCCTTTCTCCTCTCCTCCTCTCCTCCTCCTCTATCCTTCGTTCCTCTCTACTCCTTTCTCCTCCTCTCCTTCCTTCCCCTCTCCGGTTCTCTCCCCTCCTCTCCTCTCCCCTCCCTTCCCCTCTCCTCTCCTCTCCTCTCCTGTCCTCTCCTCCCTCCTTTTCTCTCTTCCTTCCCTCCTTTCCTCTTATCTCCTCTCCTACTCTCTCTTTTCTCCCCCTCTTCTCTCCTCTCCTCTCCTTTCCTCTCCTCTCCTCTGCAGTGCAGTGAGACAGCCAGATAGAGACACAGACTGCATTGAGACAGGCAGATAGATCAGAGACAAAGAGGGCAGTGAGACAGACAGATAGACCAGAGAAACCGACGGCAGTGAGACAGGTAGACAGAGACACAGAGGGCAGTGAGACAGACAGATAGACCAGAGACAAAGAGGGCAGTGAGACAGACAGATAGACCAGAGACACCCGACGGCAGTGAGACAGGTAGACAGAGACACAGAGGGCAGTGGGACAGGTAGGTAGACCAGAGACACAGACGGCAGTGAGACAGGTAGATAGAGACACAGAGGGCAGTGAGACAGGTCGCTAGACTAGAGACACAGAGGGCAGTGAGACACGCAGACCAGAGACAAAGAGTGCGGTGAGACTAGAAATACAGACTGCAGTGATACAGGCAGTGAGACCAGAGACAGAGAGGGCAGGGAGACAGGTAGATAGAGACAAAGGGTGCAGTGAGACAGGCAGAGGTCACAATGATGGCATTGCGCAGATCTCTCGTAGCTCAGTGTTATGCAGATGAGCCCTCCAGACCCATGTAGACTATAATAATCTTTACTTGTATAGCGCGTTTCATACAAATTATGTAGCTCAATTTGCTTCAACGGTCTGGCAAAGGAACACAGGACAGAGCTACACAAGCCAGGCTTTGTTATAGTCCAGCAGCGACAGAGAAATCCGCCAGGGCGCACACCTGTGGTTCCCTGGGGAACTCAACTGCTGGCATGGTAGACTGAAAGTCTCTCTGTTGGGGTTGGTAGGGGGAAGTTCTTTGAGCGCCTGGAAGTCTTTGAGCAGGGAAGTTAAGTGTAGGTGAGGTTAAACAGGTAAGTCTTCAGTTGCCGTCAATGGAGGTGACAATGGATTCTGCCGCTCTCTATTGTTGGGGTAAGGCATTCCATCAGTTTGGGGCAGAGGACTATAGTAGGTTCTCTTTACCTTTTTAGTGTATTTGTTTCATATGGAAATGTAGAATATCTTTTAGTTGTCTTTTACATGTGAAGTGCACATTTACTTTCTACAAATCCATTTTTTCTTCTTCAGAAGATTCTCTTGTTCCAGTGGTTTGATGTGTGTGTGTGTGTGTGTGTGTGTGTGTGTGTGTGTGTGTGTGTGTGTGTGTGTGTGTGTGTGTGTGTGTGCGTCTGTGCTTGCCTGGCCTTAAAAGCCTCCCTAAGCAGGTTAGGCAGAAAGGATGATGGCCCTGGCTTTCATTGCTTCCAATTAAACCCTGCTTGTTAGTTTAACCTCTAGGTAAACCCATCAAACAGCTCGTGTCAGGCCAGAGCCCGCCAGTGGTGGTGGCCAAATGCCCATTAATTTTAATTGCCCAGATATTAAAGATTTAGAAGCAGAGAGACACGCGCCAGGCAGATAGAAATGATCTGATCTAGTGCCCATGTGTGTGTCTGTGCGCCTGAATGCATGTGCGTATGTGTTTGTGCATATCTACATGTTTTTTTGCATATAAGTGTGTGTGTGTGCGTGTTTGTATGTGTGTGTATGTCTGTGTGTACGTGTAGACCTGAGATGGAAATGGAGGCTGGGAGGTGGAGATTAAATAGGGCTTCATTAGGGCAGCTTCTGTCTGGCTGATCCAGGCCGTGGGACGGAGGGTTTGTGCATATCTGTGTGTGTGTGTATGTGTGTGTGTGTGGGCTTTATTAGGGCAGCTGCTCTCTGACGGGTGCTGGCCGTGGGACGGAGGGGGCTGAGCGGCTGGGACTGAGAGAGAGCGAGCGAGCGAGCGAGCATGCGTCGTCACGGCGACAAGAAGGCCACTGTAATTTATAGGGCTATTAAAAACATGGCTAATCTCTTTATTATTCCCGCATTATTGCTGCAGCAGTATCACCCACATCACCATGTGGCTCTCCTTCAATCTCCGACTCCGCACAGCCAGATTAATCACACACTGCTCAGGATTATTATTATTCCTCATTTTTGGTTTTATTAACAGCATATTAAGCTGTATTGTATTGTAACGTAAATTAAAAGCAGGAAGTGTAGAGTTAAAAAAAACATTTTTCAATTTTGTCTTTCAATTTTCAATGCCAGTACCCACTGCTAAAATAAATAAAAATACACAAAGCCATTG
>CM050217.1:29350000-29352500 GCA_027475355.1 Coilia nasus
GAATTCACCAAGGCCATTCCTTTAAAGACATTTAGTGTCTCTCTGACATACACACACACACACACACACACACACACACACACACACACACACACACACACAGGTCTGATTTTGCCTACACTTCAGTTGTGATCCGGTGTGTGAGAGAGCCGTGGCAGGGCACTCAACTGTACCCCAGTAGCGGTGCACTCTTTTAGGGGAGATTTTTAAGAAGTCAGCCTTATCACTACTGTCATATTATAGGCCATCACATCACATCACATCACATCACACAATGTTTTATGGACCATGATGGAAGAGGGGGATATGGGATTTTGGCATTTTACTGATAACTAAAAAAGAGTGAGTCTTTAACCTTCTCTCAGAAAGAGCTCTGGGTCCTGCACCTCTGCCACTAGTTGTAGAAGTTCATCTGGGCACCCACAGCCATGGACCACCTGACACGCTTTGTATATATCACTGCTTCCCCCCTTTTTACATCCCACCAATCAGAAATCAGCATTATTATTACCTCATCAGGCCCATAGGAACCAATAGGACTCCAACATTCTCTAGCTTAGAATGCTCACGTACTACCTCTATACAACAATGTCACCACCACATTTGAAGTCTTTTTTAGTATTATTTTTCACTCTTGTTTTAATTCTGTTTGTTTGCATCTTGTAACAAACATCTCTCTTTTTTCGTCATGTAATCTAGTGTATATTTTAATCTTCTAAGAAAATGAAGTTGCCTTGTCGCAGCTTTTAAAAATACAAAAATAAAAATTGTCATGATAATATGAATAAATGAATACAGGGGTTATTGGGACGGGGGAAAAGGAGAGGAGTGGAATTGTTTTTGTGGTGAGTTTTGAGGGCGTTGGGTGGGTGGGTGGGTGGGTGGGGGGGAGGGACATTACTTAACAACCAAACAGTAAAACTGTTGTAAATACTGAAGAACATTTTGAATGTTGATCATCTGTAATGCAAAAAAGGTTAAAAAAAAAGAAGAAAGTGTAATGCATATAGGTTTCAGCACCCGGGCTGAGCATCTCCCTGTCTGACAGGGCCGACCTTTCCTTCTCTTTTTGTATCGTACGTGACTCTGAGGCAGATACAGTCCTGGCAGTTTATTTGTGGCAGTGGTTCTAACGTATTAAACTGTTTCGTGTTTCTTTCTTATCAGACTCCAACTCAGACTGACAAGTCTTCCTTGTGCTAGTTATGTGTAATTTCAAACATGAATAAACGTTTTTCCTTTAAACATGGAACCCCAGGCCTCTCTGCCTCTGTCTCTGTCTGAGTCTGTGTCTAGTGGCAAAGACCCTTTCAGTTCTTCTCTTTTTAGCTTTTTCTAATTAAAGGAGAAATTCGGTGTAAAATGAAAATTGGCATGTTAAAACATTATACTGAGTTGGTATGTTTGCTCAGGAGCAAAATTGAGTTAGCCTGTTGCATTCAGAACTTAACTATTTTTTACCGTTTGTCCCAGAAAGCTAACAATGGAAGTGGTAGGTGCCCTTAGACGAAGCATGACAACTAACGCTATTATTAAACCATTAAAACAGCGCGAAGAAACTCCACACTCCATTGGTAGTACAACAAAGGCCCTGACATTCAAAACGAGGCACTGAAAACTTTGTAAATGTACACAACATTTATTAATAAAACAGTTTTGACCTTGCTTTAGTTTTCTCGTCGCCGCCATGATGAAAGTCCGCACGAATCGATTGACGAACACGAACTAGCAGGAAGAATAGGAGGAGAGGTAGTACAATAGACTTATTGGACTTTCATCATGGCGGCGACGAGAAACAACTGCAAACTACTGCATGTAAGAACAATTTTTTAAATAAACGTTGTGTACATTTACAAAGTTCTCAGTGCCTTGTTTTGAATGCCAGAGCCTTTGTTGTACTACTGATGGAGTGTGGAGTTTCTTCGAGGTGTTTTAATGGTTTAATAATAATGTAGTCTTCATGCTTCATCTAAGAGCACCTACCACTTCCTTTGTTAGCCTTCTGGGACAAACGGTAAAAAATAGTTAAGTTCTGAATGCAACAGGCTAACTCAATTTTGCTCCTCAGCAAACATACCAACTCTGTATGATGTTTTAACATGCCAATTTTCATTTTACACCAAATTTCTCCTTTAATGCGACATGCATTTAATCCATGGGATTTATGTACATCACACACACCCAAAGTGCACATGCCAACACACACCCTCACACTCACACCCACTAACGCATACATAACACAAAGTGAATTTAGATCAAATTTCATCTGAGGGATTGCACTGACTAATTGATCTAAACAGGCAGAATGGATGCAGGCTTGTTAGTCGGTGAAATCAAGGCAACTTGTGACACAAACGATCAAAGATTGGGTATGACTGTGTGTGTGTATGTGTGTGTGTGTGTGCACATGATTGTGACGCTACAAAGACTGACAGGAGCCTTGTTGAGAGTGCATGTCTGAGCACCCTTCCCCAGGGTGTGTGTATGTGTGTGTGTGTTT
>CM050217.1:29357500-29365000 GCA_027475355.1 Coilia nasus
AAATAGTGGGAAAATAGTGTCCTATTATGGGATGGAAGTGAGGTGTAGGGAATATAGTGGCCTATTATGGGATGGAGGTGAGGTGTAGTGAGAATAGTGTCCTATTATGGGATGGAAGTGAGGTGTAGGGAAAATAGTGGCCTATTATTGGATGGAAATGAGGTGTAGGGAATATAGTGGCCTATTATGGGATATAAGTGAGGCAAATAGTGGGAAAATAATGTCCTATTATGGGATGGAAGTGAGGTGTAGGGAATATAGTGGCCTATTATGGGATGGAAATGAGGTGTAGGGAATATAGTGACCTATTATGGGATATAAGTGAGGCAAATAGTGGGAAAATAGTGTCCTATTATGGGATGGAAGTGAGGTGTAGGGAATATAGTGGCCTATTGTGTATTACGTATTATCATAAAAGTTAGAGTTGCGCTGCGCCTACTGTACATCTTGCTTCAAGCATTAATTTGTCTCAGAGTCACAATCACAGACCTTTTGCTTTCTTCATTAGAGCTGCAATCACATGCCATCTCTTTCTCCATTAGAGTGGACCATCGTAATCACACACCTCTGACCCCACACTGACCCCACCGTGACCTCGTGCTGACCTTAGCCGTCAGATCCCACTGATGGCCCTGACTCACACCCCGACCAGGCCGACAATGCAGACCAGACAAAGCTCAGTTATAAAGGTGTGTGTGTGTGTGTGTGTGTGTGTGTGTGTGTGTGTGTGTGTGTGTGTGTGTGTGTGTGTGTGTGTGTGTGTGTGTGAAAATGAGAAACACAGTTTGACTGTTTCTGTGGGTAAGTGTGTGTTTGTGTGAGGTGTGTGTTTGTGTGAGGTGTGTGCTTGTATGAAGTGTGTGTGTATGTGTGTGTATGTGTGTGTGTGTGTGTGTGTGTAAGTGGGTAATAGAACCTGGTTTGGAGGTGAGTGGGGTGCCCTGACCGTGCGGGGCAATTAACTGAAATGTCAGGCGGTTCTAATTCAGGGTGTGTGTGTGCCTGTGGTCCAGCGCTGGCCTGCACGGGTCATTGGCCAGCAATTTAAAATGGAAATTGACACCCATTTATTCCCATTTTCTCTGTGGACGCGGCACTTCTCAACCAGACGCTTCTGCAGCGCGGGCCAGAGAGAGAGAGAGAGAGAGAGAGAGAGAGGGAAAGAGAGAGAGAGAGAGAGAGAGGGAAAGAGAGAGAGAGAGAGAAGAGCTGCATGCTGCAGACAGCCACGGGACCTCCGGGACCTCACACACATAGACACACACACACACACACACACACACACACACACACACACACACACACACGCACACACGGACCTTTACTCACACACACTTTCACATGCAAGGACAGGACACTGCTCCCCCGCATGAAGCATACACTAGTGTAGATCATCACCACATGAGAAATGCCATTACTATGGTGTGTTTGCGTGTGTGTGTGTGTATGTGTGTGTGTGTGTGTGTGTGTATGTGCACTCATACAGTACATGTGTTTGCATAACATTCATGAAGTGCACACATGCGCTGTTTGCAACATCTCTTTAAGTAGCACTTTTAACTTCCTCTGTCAAGTGTATGTGAAGTGCCTCGTGTGTGTAATATAGCCATAATCACAGTAAACAACAACAAGGAGAGCTGTATGTGTGTTGGCTTTGTTGGCGTGAGGGTGAAAGCATAAAGCGCGTACGTAAGTGTGTTTAACTCGGCAGAACTGACCGAGAGACCTTTGCAGCCGGAGGAAGTTACATTTGTTAAAGATGCCGCATATTAGAGCGTCCTGCAAGCTTCATTAAAGACAACATTTTCTGAGTAAAATTTAGCATGAAAAGCATGCATCATTAAGTATGGAAATCCTGAATTTTATTAGCAATCTGCTGGATCTGAGCTGACGCCAATTAAATTAAAAGAAGATATCATTTATTAAAGCAGAGTTCATATTCTGTTAAATATGAAATGTAATTTTCTCCTCTGGGCTGATTTATGACTGCTGGTGCATTGTTCAAAGACCCATGTTACATTTCAATACAGGAACATTGTTTGGACATTAAAATTTTAAACCGTTCCCATTGCCAAGCAGTGCTCACGCCAAATGAAATTGTTATGATTTAAAACATAAATTAATAAACACATTTGAGAGTGCACAAGGAAATGGGCAAAGGCAAACCTCCTATTTTTCATTATGGCCACTTTAATATTTCATTTTTACCCCTCCTCCAAACCCCATTAGAACAGAAACCACATCTATCTCTCCCTCTTTCTTTCTCTCCTCTCTCTCTCTCTCTCTCTCTCTCTCTCTCTCTCTCTCTCTCTTTTTCTCTCTCTCTGTCCTTGTATGGGCAAAGTAAGATACATTTCTCTGTGGTTTCCCACATAAACTCATCTGATATGTGAACTGCTCCACTTTCTCTCCACAGTCCACAAATGAGCCACTGCTTAGCGTGGGGTGGCTGTGCTCTGTGTGTAGCTAAATGTAACGATGAGCCACTTAGTGTAGGGTGGCTGTGCAGTGTGTAGCTTATGTAACGCACAGTTTGCTTTGTATGTGTACTCTAACTGTATGTCCACAGTCCATAAATTGAGTTGTGTCCCCCTCACACTCAGTATCCTGATTAGTGAACCTGTGGTCATTACACTCACATTACACATAGTAAAAAGTGTGGTTTGTAAACATGTTCTGTGTTTATTATATTCAGGCTGAATCAGCCATGCGCCCTACAAGTGTACACTCCCTCCTCCACCTTCTCCTCCTCTACATCTCCTCCTCTTACTACTCTTCCTCTTTCTCCTCCTCCTCTTACTCCTCCTCCTATAGTGGTCTGACTGAGCAGCACAGTGCAGACAGTGCAGTGGTGCCGTATATCTGCTATTCTAGTGGTGAGGAGCACAGTGCAGTGGTGTTGCATGTCTCCTGTTCCAGTGGTGAGGAGCACAGTGCAGTGGTGTTGTCTGTCTCCTGCTGTTCCAATGATTAGGAGCACAGTGCAGTGGTGTTGTATGTCTCCTGCTGCTCCAGTGGTGAGGAGCACAGTGCAGTGGTGTTGTATGTCTCCTGCTGTTCTAGTGGTGAGGAGCACAGTGCAGTGGTGTTGTATGTCTCCTGCTGTTCTAGTGGTGAGGAGCACAGTGCAGTGGTGTTGTACAGTATGTCTCCTGTTCCAGTGGTGAGGAGCACAGTGCAGTGGTGTTGTATGTCTCCTGCTGTTCCAGTGGTGAGGAGCACAGTGCAGTGGTGTTGTATGTCTCCTGCTGCTCCAGTGGTGAGGAGCACAGTGCAGTGGTGTTGTACAGTATGTCTCCTGTTCCAGTGGTGAGGAGCACAGTGCAGTGGTGTTGTATGTCTCCTGTTCCAGTGGTGAGGAGCACAGTGCTGTGGTGTTGTACAGTATGTCTCCTGTTCCAGTGGTGAGGAGCACAGTGCAGTGGCGTTGTATGTCTCCTGGAGATGTTAGACAGTAGAGTGACTCCTGCAGGCAGGGGGCAGTGGGACAGTGGGCCTTCCTGAGACAGACCCAAACCAGCTGGATTGGGGGGTCAGGACTACAGGGATGGAGAGCTGGTGCCCTGCGGCTGGAATAAAGAGCTATCGGGTCACGGCTGAATGGGGAGGTTGGGGGGGGGGGGGGGGGGGGGGGCTCAGGACTGCAGGGTCCCAGACTGGTGCCTTGCGGCTGGAATAGAGAGCTATCGGGTCACGGCAGTGAGTGCTGAGGGGGACTGTGTTAAACTATGATGTATGAGCTGCTCTGAATGTATAGCTATCTGCAAGTCATTACAGCACTACTTTCCTCCCCGAATCCAATTCCACATTACATTTTAAAGGAGAACGTCCAGTTATTTAATATGTGAATATAAATGGGCCAGTTATTCTAAAATGAGTGTGTGATTTATGACACATACTTTGTCAAATTAAGTATACTTTGGGGTAGGTAGTTAAATGGAGGTCTGAAGTTTCATGCTGGACTTCCTGGCTCACTTTGTCCACTATTCCACTGTCACAGGCTGATTAATCCATCAGGAAACCTGTGTCCACCATTCTACTGTCCCAGGCTGATTAATCGATCAGGAGACGTGCGTCCACTATTCTACTGTCCTAGGCTGATTAATGGATTAGGAGATATGGCGTCATCATGCAGCAATGGCCACCACACGCTCGCTCCTGAACCACCGAACATTGCCATGACCGCCACCATGGCAGCACACGTAAACCGTATGCATGTATGCAGGACATCAATGACATGGCCGGCACATCTGCAGTGGAGTGAAGAACACACACGCATAAGTCACATTTGGCGATACTAAATGTGCAGAAACTGTGGGGGGAAAAGCAACAAGTGAAATTTTACAAATGGCGCCCCATGCTGGCTAACTGTGCACATAATGTGTTGCCTTCGGCCTCCAATGCACACGCGTGATAGGCTTAGAGCTAGACACACACACACACACACACACACACACACACACACACACACACACACACACACACACACACACACACACACACACTTCAAATATCTAAATTCATCTGTGAAGGAGACTTCAGCTTTCCAATCATGCTGAATGCCCAGCTGTATGTCCCCATCACCAGCTGCAGATCCCCAACAGTGCCAGCAGATTCCTGAGGCTCACCTGTAAGCTAGCTGCCATTAAACACCTGTAAGCTAGCTGCCATTAAACACCTGTAAGCTAGCTGCCATTAAACACCTGTAAGATAGCGGCCATTAAACATCTGTAAGATAGCGGCCATTAAACACTTGTAAGCTAGATATCATTAAACACCTGTAAGATGGCTGCCATGTACCAGGTGAAAGCTAAATTCCATTAAACACCTGTAGCTAGGTATCATTAAACGCCTGTAAGCTAGCTACCGTTAAACACTTGTAGGCTAAATATCATTACACACCTGTAGGCTAGGCATCATTAAACACCCGTGAGATAGCTGCCATTTAACAGGTGAAACATAACCGCAAACTCTCCACTCTCCTGACCTCCATAAAACATCAGGGTGGTTCCTGTGTGTATGTCCGTTTGTGTGTGTGTGTGTGTGTGTGTGTCGTCATTGCATGTACAGGTGTGTTCTAATGTGCGGGTGTGTGCATATATGTGTGTGTGTGTGTGCACGTGTGTTAAACGATGAGAGATGGTAGACCACTGAGTCAGCCTGACAGCCGACAGATGTTCTCAAATTCTCTCCTTCATTAACTCTCTCTCTTTCTCTCTCTCTCTCTCTCTCTCTCTCTCTCTCTCTCTCTCCTTTATCCTTTCATCTTCACCTTCATCGCCATCATCCTTATCATCGTCATCCTCATCATCATCATCATTATCATCATCACCTCCTGCAGTGCTAATAAAGGTTTTAGAAAAGCATCAACCATACACAGAAGATGCTTCTTTGCAGTAACTAACACAGTCTGCACAGTAACACACACACACAGTAACACACACACACTGTAACACACACTGGAACACAAAGCACCATGATGCGTTAGATGTGGAGAGGAGCGTTTTCTGACTAGGAGGATGTGTTTGTGTTTTTCCCGCTGAGGAGTGTGTTGTGTTCTGTGTGAGCGGTCCCAAAGAGAGGCATTTATATTTCATCTTTCGTGTTTCACACCATATTAACAGCTGCGCTTTGTACCTGCCATCTGCAGCCCATTACAGGAAGTTGATTTGCTGTTGTAGTAACGCTGCCGTGGCAACCATCTCCCTCTCGACAGCAGACTCCCTTCCCTGACAGGTGTCTCTTCTCAGGCTCCGGAGACATCACGGCATGCACACGCGCACACACACACACACACACACACACACACACACACACACACACACACACACACACACACACACCTCCGTACGCCACGGATGCTTTACACACACCTTTGTGCACTACAGTGCCACTGGGCTGAGAGATTATTGTGGCAGTTTTTACACACACACACACACACACACACACACACACACACACATGGCTGGTCTACACACACCTTTGTGTGGTACAGTACCACTGTGCTGAGAGATTATTGTGGCATTCTTTATACACACACGCACACACACACACACACGACACACACACACACTGCACTCACCTCTGTCCTGTAATCATTCTCTACCTTACTGCCCCACTTTACCTCCTGCACAGTTGCCCAAGCCACCCCCCCCCCCTCCTCCCTCCCCTCTGCACTCCTCCCTCCCCTCTGCCCTCCTCCCTCCCCTCTCCCTTGTTCTCTCCGTCTCTCTGTTCATTTGGGTGCTATCTGTTTCTCTCTGACCTTTTCCTTCTCACCGCTCTTGGCGTCGTCTTACCCTCCCCTCTACATGACTTCCTGTGTGCACCGTAATAACACACACACACACACACACACACACACACACACACACACACACACACACACACACACACTGCTCCACTAGAGCCGTAATAACTTAAGGCTTCGCGTTGCATTAGTCTGTGTCCCAACAACACGCAGTCTGACCTCCAGTGTCAAAGAGCGCTCTCCTGGCTGGCTCGCCACACGCATTTATCAAAGCTGCCCGCAGCCATGCACCACTCAGCCCAGAATAAGTACATATGAGGAAAGTGGCACACACACACACACACACACACACACACACACACACACACACACACACACACACACACACACACACACACACACACACACACACACACACACACACACACACACGCTAACATCACAAACACAATAATACCAGAGTTCAAACAAACAGGGCTTGTGCAATAAGACAAATGGCTTTGGAGGACATCAGGTGGTGAATAAAGGTGGGACACACACACACACACACACACACACACACACACACACACATACACATACATATCCTCACTCACTCAAGTAAGCACTCTATATGTAAGTGTGCCTTCATGTGTTAGCGACTGACCTGAAATTATATATGAGTGAGTTAGTGTGAGACTGTGGAGGCTGGATATAGTTGCAGTGAGACTGAGGCTACATTTAGATGCAGATGTAGATATTTCCAAATGAAAACGCAACATTTCCATTAGGCTCTGCCTGTTGTCCACATGGGTCAATCGTTTTTTTTTTTTTTTTGTTTGTTTGTTCTGAAATGCAACATTCTAGAACTGGAGCGTTGTCTTATGAACAGTGAAATGAATGCTGATGCGACCCACTGTCCCATCTTGATTGGACCTCCTCGGTGTGATGTTTGTCTGTCTGATATATTGTGCCCAACCCCATACCATCTTTGCCCCTCACCCCCATGCCCCCCCGCCATATCATTGTTGTCCTGTAAGACAAGGCAAAGCAAGGCAAGGCATGTTTATTTGTATAGCGCATTTCATACACAAGGGCAATTCAATGTGCTTCACAAAAATAAAAGCAAAGAACAATATGTAAAAGCGTAAAAGAAATAGTAAGTGTAGAAGTATAAAAGGTAAAATAAGTGTAAAATTAGTAGAAATCATTAACAGAAAGCATCTGAAAACAGTTTGGTCTTAAGTCTAGATTCTCCTGTACTCCTGTGG
>CM050217.1:29375000-29377500 GCA_027475355.1 Coilia nasus
AGCGAGTTGACATCGTTGTTTTGAAAGGGTGTGTCATGGTGACGAGCGAAGTGCGCCGTTGCTCTTTTGAAAGTGTATGTCACAGCGTGTGTGTGTCAGGGCGTGTGTGTGTTGAGGTGTCAAAACAATGGGAGGCTGTGGAGTCGCTGAGTGCCAACCCCACTCTTGTCACCATCCCCCACCCACACACACTTACACACATGCTTTTACACACACACACACACACACACACACACACACACACACACACACACACACACACACACACACACACACACACACACACACTTACAGACACACAAACACATACTAGGTATAAACACTTAAACAAGGCACAGAGTCACAAGAGAGTGTGTGCGTACCAGGAGGCTGCAAAGTGTGACAGGTGTGTGTGTGTGTGTGTGTGTGTGTGTGTGTGTGTGTGTGTGTGTGTGTGTGTGTGTGTGTGTGTGTGTGTGTGTGTTTGAGAATCTTAAACCATGTGTGGTATTGCTGCGGGGTAAGTCATATGTGTAGTGTTTATACATAAATATGTATAGTGTGTATGTGGGTGGGGGGGCATGTATGTGTATGTGTGTATAGTTATTTATAGTGTGTCTAAGTTTGGTAGGAATTGTGGAAGGAATTCTTTGGTGTGACTAGAGGTGAATAATTAAATATTGTCTGTATTACTTGCAAAGTTAAATATTGTCTGTAGTATTTGCTAAGTTAAACATTGTCTGTAGTATTTGCAAAGTTAAATACGGTCTGTAGTATTTCACTAAGTGAAATAGGGTCTGTAGGGTAAATAGTGTAATATTTTGGTAGTAATTTCATCTACTGGTATGAGTGGAGGTGTGAGTGTGTATGTGTGTGTGTGTGTGTGTGTGTGTGTGTGTGTGTGTGTGTGTGTGTGTGTGTGTGTGTGTGTGTGTGCATATGTATGTGCAGTGTGTTGTATATGCTGGGAGATTATTCTTTAGTGTGTGTGTGTGTGTGTTTGTGTGTGTATACAGTATGTGGGTTGGGGGAGTGTGCCTCTTGTGTCAGATCTGCAGTGTTGAACTGTTCACCTCAGGAATGTCAGCACACCTGTCAGCCTATAGACTCCCAACCCCACTGACTGACACTGCTGAGTGCAGCTTAACAGGATCATCACTCCAGACCGATGCTTCAGGTGGTGTGAGGAACTGACTTGTAACATCCACAGAAGAATCCAGAAGACATAATTCTTTAGTGTATCTCATGGGTGTACTGTGGGGGGGGGTCAACGATGGCACATGACCCTGGTGGCACTGGGACAGCCCTGCTCTGACAGACGCATGGGTGACACTAGGGCAGTCCACATCATGTCCAGCTGTTGAATGAAGCCCTCATTCACCCCAGTGGGGTCTGATCCAGCATCCCTATTCACCCCAGTGCAGTCTCATCCCCAGTGAGGTCTGATCTAGCACCACAATCAACCCCAGTGAGGTCTGATGCCTGCATAGGTCTGATCCAGCATCACCATCCTCCCCAATAAAGACTAATCGGGCATGTTTCCCACTGAGGTATGTTTGGGCGTCTACCCCAGTGAGGTCTGATGCAGCATCCACCCCAGTGAGGTCTGGTTGGGCATAAGCATCCTCCCCAATAAGGACTAATCAGACATCTACCATCCAAGCCAGTGAGGTCTGATCCAGCACCACCGTCCACCTTTGTGAGGTCTGATGCAGCATCCACCACAGTGAGGTCTGATCCCCATTGAGGCATCCACCCCAGGGAGGTGTTGGGCTGGCCATGATGGATCTGCCTGCTGCACAGGTTTTGAAAAATGTGTTTAGCACTTGTAGATGAGCAGAGAGAGGGAGGAAAAGAGAGAGAGAGAGGGAGGTAGAGACGGGGGATATAAATATATATAAATAAAGAAAGAAAGCAAGAGAGAGTGAGAGAGAGATATCAAGAGAGAGAGAGAGAAACAGATAGAGAGAAATGGAGAGAAAAAGGATAGAGAGAGAGAGAGAGAGATGCTGAGAGGGCCATAAGTGAAATGTAAATCAAAAGCGGTGATATTTTGATAAAGTAATCGCAGGCTTCACGGAACAAGCTGTGGCCTCCCTGTCATCCCTTTGCGATTCTGAGCAGCCCTTGCCGACATGCAGGCTTCAGATTTACAAATTGAAAATCATTAATAATTCTAACCAGGATGTGATAAATCTGAAATCACTCACGATGAAGCTGGACACTCTCACATAAATCAAAAAGATTACTTGGGAATTTTTAAAAATCTGACGCAGGGGTGTCAGCCTTACTAATGGTTTCTGGAGATCCCTAACAGAGATACATCATTAATCTGGGATGCGTTTGAAACGCCGCGTGTGATCTCACCGTCTGTGTGTGTGTGTATGTGTGTGTGATGTCACCAGTGCTGGCCAGCAGGCAGGTTTATGCCCAAACAGCGGAAAAGTGGCGGGGAATGCAGGGAGCATCCGTGACACACACACTAATGAGCTCAGCCTGGTTGTAGATTCTCAGTCAGAGC
>CM050217.1:29380000-29382500 GCA_027475355.1 Coilia nasus
GCTGCGCGTATCGTAGGAAAGCACTAGCACAGCGTAGCCTAGCGGACTGTAGCGTAGCATAGCGTAGCGCAGCTCATCTGGTTTCATCTGGGCTCCCCATGATTATCTCCCCCCGCTACATATCATCGCTCCAGCATGTCAGCCACTCCACTGAGTAATGATCTACACACCTGCTGCACACACACACACACACACACACACACACACACACACACACACACACACGCTGCACCACTCGGATGGAGATGCAGCCAGACAATGTGTTGTTCACTCACTCGACTGTGTGTGTCTGCATGCGTGTGAGAGAGAGAGAGAGAGAGAGAGAGAGAGAGGGAGAGAGAGAGAGAGTGTGATGTGTGATGTGTTTGTCATGAGAGTATATATGATACTCTGCTGTCATCCTCATAATGAGCAGAGAGGGAGAGCAGCTCTTAAAGTAGAGAAGATAAGAGAGGCTTCTTCTTGTGTGTGTGTGTGTGTGTGTGTGTGTGTGTGTGTGTGTGTGTGTGTGTGTGTGTGTGTGTGTGTGTGTGTGTGCATGTGCTAAATCAGTGCTTTCTGAAGTCTGTAGCTCAGCACCATTGCGTTTTTCCAGCAGTTGGAACTCTTCCTGCTCGTGCACACACACACACACACACACACACACAAACACACACCTGTGGGTGTTGAGCTGATGCACCTGTGTTTCTGAGCCCTAAAACAGTGTGTGTGTGTGTGTGTGTGTGTGTGTGTGTGTGTGTGTGTGTGTGTGTGTGTGTGTGTGTGTGTGTAAGAGAGAGGAGTAGCTCTTCTTTTGGCATTACTGGGGACTGTATAAAAGACGGTGACCCACATTCATTCTCCTAGCAGTGCGGATAGCAGTATAGTTTAGCCAGCATGTATACCCTGCCGCGGATGAAGCTAGCACCGGGCTGGGAAAGGCCCGTGTGCTAACTGCTATTGTACACGAGCTGGGAAAAGCCTGCGCGCTAACTGTAATTGTACATGGGCTGGGAAAGAAGTGCTGCTAACTGCTATTGTACATGGGCTGGGAAAGGCCCGCGTGCTAACTGTAATTGTACATGGGCTGAAAAAGGCTCGCGTGCTAACTTTAATTGTACATGGGCTGAAAAAGGCCCGCGTGCTAACTGTCATTGTACATGGGCTGAAAAAGGCCCATGCGCTAACTGTTATGGTACATGGGCTGGGCTGGGAAAGGCCCGTGCGCTAACTGTTATTATACATGAGCTGGGAAAGAAGTGGCGCTAACTGCTATTGTACATGGGCTGGGAAAGGCTCGTGCGCTAACTGTTATTGTACATGGGCTGGGCTGGCTGGGTACGGAGCATGTAAAGGCCCGCGCGCTAACTGTTATTATACATGAACTGGGAAAGAAGTGGTGCTAACTGTTATTGTACATGGGCTGGGAAAGGCCTACCCTGGTAAGCTCGCCCCTCGTACTTAATTTCATTTTGTACAGGGGGTCTGGACCGGAATCTCTTGAGGGTCATGTAGTCGGCCCCAGCAACACCGATCCAATCAGTGAACAGAGGGTGTGTTCGTTAGCCATGACGTTGACCTTGTGTGCTACATTTGAATTGTAGTGCGTAGGTAGGCTAATTGCATATGTGACAACCAGGCGTTAGCGATTGGGGAAAGGCGAGGCACTTGTTTTAAACTTCAGCACACCTCCACACCTCCAGGAAGAAATACTTTCTGACGGTGTCTGGTCCAGACCCTCTGTATGAAATGAAATGATGTATGAGGGGCTGGTTTACCAGGCTGGAAAGGCCCGCACAGTAACTGTTATTGTACATAGGTTGGGAAAGGAGTGGTGCTAACTGTTATTGTACATTGGCTGGGTAAGGAGTGTGTGGTAACTGTTATTTTACATGGGCTGGTTGGAAGTGTGAAAGGTGTGCACCGCTAACTGCTACTGTACATGAGCTGGGAGAGACCCGCGCGCTAACTGTTATTTTACATGGGCTGGGTAAGGAGTGTGTGGTAGCTGTTATTTTACATGGGCTGGGTAAGGAGTGTGTGGTAGCTGTTATTGTACATGGGCTGGGTAAGGAGTGTGTGGTAACTTATTTTACATGGGCTGGTTGGAAGTGTGAAAGGTGTGCACCGCTAACTGCTACTGTACATGAGCTGGGAGAGACCCGCGCGCTGGGTAAGGAGTGTGTGGTAGTGTGTGGTAGCTGTTATTTTACATGGGCTGGGTAAGGAGTGTGTGGTAACTGTTATTTTACATGGGCTGGCTGGAAGCGTGTAAAGGTCTGCGCCGCTAACTGTTATTGTACATGGGCTGGCTGGGAGTGTGTGTGTAGTCCTGCCTGTAAAACCTCTGTGAGAGGGTCATTAGGATATTTCATTATCTCCATATTGCCAAGGTCGCAGTGTCCATATATCCACTTTACAGCAGTCTGGAGAGCGGGGGGTTGGAGTGTGGGGGTGTGGGGGTGTGGGGGTGTGTGTGGGGGACCGGTCGCGTGGGAGTGTGTGTGCGGAGGGGAGAAAA
>CM050217.1:29385000-29387500 GCA_027475355.1 Coilia nasus
ACAATAAACTAAATTATTTTATGAGCTCCGGACTTCCTATCCCCCCATGACGTTTCTGGAGAGATGGACCCTGCCACCGGACTCTTAAGGTGACACTTTTTGCAGAGGAAGCCCTTTGACTGGGAGCCAACAGGAAGTGACTCACGGCAGCTTCACGCCACAACTTCTCCTCTCCACCACGGTAAACTTAAAATAACTCAGAAACAGAAATTGTAAGTAACGAATCACAACTTAATGAAACAAACTATGTGCACCTAGTTGTAACTTAAATGTGAAACGCTAAATAAAGACTAGAATGTTTGAAACTAAGGAAAATGTGTCGCGTGTTTAATTGTTTGTTTAATGTATTGCGTGTATGTACTGGGTAACGTGTATGCATGATGACTGGTGTCGGAAACTAAACCAAGTAATGTGTAGTGTTGATAGATGTTAAATAACCGATCTAAAATGTGCAACACAAAGGAAAATGCAACCAAACAGTGGTATAGGGAGAGTGCAAGGTGTAGTGCGGTGCTTTGCCACCTGTTTTAATGTGCGGCCGTGCTGCCGGCCGTCACATCCTCCCCCCCTTCTGAGATGGAGCTGGGACAGCGAGAGAGGTAGTCGGCAGTCACATTAACTTGTCCTGGGACATGGTGGACAATGAAGTTAAAGGGCTGCATGGCCAGATACCAGCGGGTGACTCTGCTGTTTGTATCCTTCATCCTGTGCATCCAGGCCAGAGCCTTGTGGTCCGTCTCCAGGGTGAACTGCCGTCCAAGAAGGCAATACCTGAGGGAGTCCACATCAGCCCTCATCCCGGGCCAGAAGAAGTGCTTGCCGATGCAAGCTCTGGTCTTGTGTTTCCCCAAGTGGCCAGCCCAGGGAATAGCATGGCCCAAGCTCAACACTAGCTCACGTGCTTCTCCAGGCACCACGAGCCGCTCCAGGTCGCCCTGACGTCGATACAGCACCCCCTGCTTCAACACATAGCGTTCGCTTCTAGCCTCTTCCTCCTGGTCCTCACTTGACTCCGCCCTCCGGAACAGCTCACTCAGGCCAGGATCATGTCTCTGCATCCTCCCGATGTCACCCGGCAGCTGCACGTCCAATGGAGGCTCCGAAGCACTCTCCACACTGGATTTAACTGGCGTCCCCGCAAACTTCTCCAACCTCCTTTGTCGGCGCGACTTCCGTGGCTTCCCGGGCAACACCTCAATGTCTGCGTCGAAGAAGGGGAGGACACTAAGAGAGGGAGACACATCTTCCACCAGCTTAGCTTGGGAGCGAGTGACGGCGGCATTACACATGAACCCAGGCTGCAGCAAATCAATTAATACAGGGACATCACGGCCCAGTATAACACTGAAAGGGAGGTTTTCTGCTACTCCAACAGTTAACAGGTAAGTATGGTCTTTTACCTTTAAGTAGACATCTGCGGTCGGTAGCAGTTTCTCATCCCCATGGACACATCGGATGGACACCGTGTCAGACATGCTCACCTGGCTAGGTTGGACATATTGAGGCTGGATTAGAGTTTGGTCACTGCCTGTATCAAGGAGAGCTTCAGCCCCTCTGCCATTCACCTCTACTGACACAAGCTGCATGGACTGGTTGGTCCCTCCCACTGCTGGGTCTTTTCGGGGCACACAGCAGACTTGGGTCAGTTTTGCCGGGTTCTTTGGGCAGACTGGCTTAGTATGGCCCTCCTGACCACACAGATAGCAGATAGGTGGTCTTCTGCTTGGACCAGAACCATAAAACCTGTTAGGTGGCTTACCAGTGTGCACAGGTGGCCTTTGGGGCGGGGCATGATGGCTTGGCCCTCGGGCATCCCTACTGCTCCTCGAGGACGTGCAACTCCAGGGCTGATCTTTCCTCCTGGCCGACACGTATGTGGACGCCAGCATGGCAGCCTCCGAAGCTGACTTTGGGTCATGTTCCTTCAGCCAGATCTGCAACTCAGGGGACACCATACGCAGGTACTGTTCAAGAATGATCATTTCACCCACCTCCTCTATACTCTTGTCCTCAGGCAGAATCCACTTGTGGTAAAGCTCTTTCAGCCGGACGTACAGCTCCTTGGGGCTCTCACCAGGGTGCACATCAAGACCACGGAACTTCAGCCTGTAGGATTCCGCATTGACGTCATACTTTGCTAGTATAGCTGCCTTTACCTTGCTGTAGTCTTCAGAGTCACTAATGTCCATGTGCACATAAGCACCACGGGCCTTGCCAGTCAGGAGAGGAATCAGGTGGAACGACCAGTCAGCTCTGGGCCAACGACAGGCTCTAGCAATCCTTTCAAATGTAATCAGGAAATGTTCAATGTCATCTTCATCGGTTAGCTTTTGTAGCTTGGGGTGAAAAGCATGACTAGAACGGCCTGACCTGTCATGGCCTCCATAAGGGTGTAGACCATAAGCCTGGTCATCCTCCCCCTCCTCTTCAAACGGGTCTGGCTGTTGGCAGTAGCCCCCACTGTATACTGCACCACGGGACGACAAGGGCTGCTGTTGGC
>CM050217.1:29392500-29395000 GCA_027475355.1 Coilia nasus
TGACGCACCAATCCCTCGGTCTGTTCCTTCTCTTTACACTCTGTTTGTAAGCGCCATGGAAACCGATATGTGAGTGGGCCAGCACCCCCTCTCCTATGCCCCCAGCACAGGGCTCCACTAAGGCTGCCAGAACAGCGCCCTCTACTGGCCCATTGTAGACCTCTATGGCTGCATCATGGGCAGAGACACACATGCTGGACAAGACCTTCTACAAACCAAGGACACTGCAGTGAAACACTAAAGACTATGGACTATTGACTGCATTATAAGCAGAGACACTCTTCTGTTTTTGGATGGCTGCATCCACAGAAATGTTAAGAAACTATATACAGAGACTGTTTATATATCTATAAACAGACCAGAAAAAATGGACCACTTTTTAAATTGCAATATCTTCTCAATAATTGAGAATGCCACAATTAAAATCATCATTAAAAACATCATTCAATTCTCTTTGCAGTGATGATCATGGTTTATGACCATGAAAGTAATAGGATGACCACTGCAGCTACCACTGAAAAAAGTGCAGAATCTGTAAGGGAAATGTACAGGATAGGAATAGGTATAGGAAATAAGATTTTTTCTTTGTATTTTTGTCATGTAGAAGCTTGAGGACAACAGAGTTTCCTATGGGATAATAAAAGTGTCTGTCTGTCGTTTCTGTCTTCAAAACTGGAACAATGACATAATGACAGAAGTGATGTTACTGAGCTGACCAATCACAGCCCTATCGGTCTGTGTAGATTTGACACATAGTTAGAATGTTTGTGAGGTCCACGTGTAGTGACGGTGAAAGGTCAAAATGGAGTCCGCGTTTACCCAAAGTGATGGCTAATGTTACGTAGGAGGAGCAGACTGAGTAGCAGGTGGCACTGCTAGAGTAGGAGCTAAGGTCAAAAGGGAGTGTGTCTTAAGCATTGTTTTAGGTGCATCTTCACAACAAATGTAAAATCGTGTGTTGCTCCAGGTTAATTTGTAATAATTCCTGAAAAATTCCACCACAGATACATTTGACCGATTAATAAAGAGAATGTTTCATCATGGTTTGCTGGGAGATACACACAGTCCACGTCTACCAGTCGCCATAGGGATATAACCCCATCACATAAAGCACAGGTGTGATATTGCCATAAGATTGCCTGAGTCGAGTCCTGATGGCCATCTCCCTTAATAGGATCTTCATTAAAGTGGCCTCCATCACGCTGTCAAATCACCGTAGATCACCACATCATTATTCCAATAGATAATCACATCGCAGCCCAGCCTGATCACAGAATAATAACAGCACTTCACATTAATGGCAATCTCATTTAGCCCCCAGCCCCTGGTGCTAAGCAGGAAGCCTTTTACTGCACACTCATGAGACAACCCGATACCTAGGACACCGATGGACATGAACATGTAAAAAAATATACACGGGGTTCTCACTCTTTTTCACTGACAAAATGTTCAAACTTTTCCATGACTTTTTCATGACCTAAAGTGAATTTTCCATGACTTCACGGCACCTTAATTGTGTAGAATTTAGCATACTTTTAGGACTAAATATAAAAATGCTTGACATTCAAAATACCGTCAATGCATTTATTGGTGACTCTAAAGGCCTAATGGTAATTTAACAGAATGCTATTGTTGCGTTAGGGAGAAACTAAAATTCCATGGCTTTTCCAAAACTTTCAGTGAAATTACAAAAATTCCATGACTTTTCCAGGCCTGGAAAATTACATTTTCAATTTCCATTACTTTTCCAGGATTTCCATGACTGTGGTAACCCTGTATACAGACAACATTTTAATGCATGTTTTTATACATCAATAATAAACTATATTTCTTATAGACAACAGATAGAGATATATAAACAGGGGAGCCATAACAAAATAAATGTATTAGTAGTTTGGGATTAGCTGTTTTTGATCGGCTGGCCAGCAGACAGGGATTACTCTTCCTCAAGTGCACATGTTAGTCTGTGTCATCTGAGGTAATTTGGATTCCTTTTAATTAGGAGCCTGAACTAGAAATTCACAATTAATCTGATTACCCTCCACATTTATATATTCATCTTAATTATTGCCCAATTAAGACACATTAAGACACATTAAAGGGCAGGCATTAAAATCAATTTGGCCTGATGTCTGTTTCCTCAGAAAGCGTCTTTCCATGAGGGGGACGTGGGCAGGGGGGATTTAAATAGGCCTCCACTGTCATCGCCGAATTAACATTGCAAATGAGAGGTGCACGCCAGCCGATTCCAGCGCATCTATTTGTTATAGTCAAATGGCACAGCAGCATCAGCATATGCTCCATTGCAGCCAGCAAATGAACAAAACACACACACACACACACACACACACACATACACACACACACACACACACACACATATGTGAAAGTTAAGAATAAATGCACAGGAGGTAAATAAAACACACTCACACACGTGAATATAAAATACACACTAATATGTACTGTATGTCTCTTAACAACAGTAAATTCATAAAACACA
>CM050217.1:29397500-29415000 GCA_027475355.1 Coilia nasus
GTGTGCATCAACCCCCACTGGGCCATTTAGTTTAGCCCCCCCCCACCCAACACACACACACACACACACACATACACACACACACACACACACATCTCGTTTAGACTTATGCATCTGCACACATCTCACCTCTACAGAAAACGCTGATGTTTTGTTTGTGATTTTGTGTTTGTGTGTGTGTGACTGTGTGTCCTTGTTAATATTTGTGTGTGTCTCCCTGTTAATGTGTTTGTGAATTTGTGTATGTGTGTATGTGTCCCTGTTAATGTGTTTGTAAGTGTGTAAATGTGTGTGTTTGTTAATTTATGTGTGTGTGTGTGTGTGTGTGTGTACACATCTTTGTTAATGTGTGTGTGTATGTGTGTGTGTGTGTGTGTGTGTGTGTGTGTGTGTGTGTGTGTGTGTGTGTGTGTGTGTGTGTGCGTATCTTTGTTAATGTGCGTGTGTGGTGGTAGAAGTGGCCTCAACATTAAAATGCTCGCTGGTGCGCTTGGACATTTGGTTTGTTATGGTGTGGCATGGCCGCGGGCTGTTTGCTTTGAAATGTTGTGGCTGGCCCTAAATGAGCAAGGTTATTTTCACCAACCCCCCACCACACACACACACACACACCCTAATGAGCTGGGCCAAGGCGCAATGTTATTTTCTTAAGGAGCAAATTAAAAAAGAAATCCCAGGCAGGAGTGTGTGTGTGTGCGTTGTGTGTGTGTGTGTGTGTGTGTGTGTGTGTGTGTGTGTGTGTGTGTGTGTGTGTGTGTGCAGAGGCAGGGCCTCCAGGACTCTTTCCAGGTCATTAGTCTCTGCGCTTGGCCTTGGCTCTGGTGCCCAGTGCCCACAGCACACCTGATAAATCGAGCATGTGCTCACTCCTAGCGCTCCTAGCGCTGCGCTAGCTGGTAATGAGGGCTTTCTTCTCTTCTCTTCTCTTCTCTTCTCTTCTCTTCTCTTCTCTTCTCTTCTCTTCTCTTCTCTTATTTGTCCTTTGTTGCGCTACTGTACTGTACCCATGTGGGTGCCATGCTTGCAGTTGTCTTCTTTACGTCTGTACGTATCTGGGGATGTCTGGCTGGCAGGAGGAAATCCTCACTGGTGTCCTTGGATGTCCTGTTGCGTGTGTAACGGATGCCAGCTAGCACAGCTCGGCGTACAACGTTAGCTGCCCTCCCTCCCGACACATCAAACAGAGACGCTACTGACTGAGCTAAGAGCTTTTAGCCCACTTGGTAGCGCCACTGCCTCCTAACCCGGAGTTGCTGTGAGGTCACGGGTTCCAGCCTGGGGGCTGTACCGCATAGGAAGACTTTGGTTACACATTTGCACTCGTGCACATTTACAATCAAACATGTTTGCGTAATGCAATTACACCCCTCCCACTCTGTCTATTCACTCAGAAAAGGGGAGAAGAGAGAGGAGAGAATACGTCCAGACAGGGATGGCTATGTGTCTGAATGTAAACACTCCTGAGATTACTTGATTTACTTGGACAGGTTCCACATGCCTTTTTCAGTTCTGGAAGTTCTAGTAGTCTTGAGATGCATTCTGTAGGAGAGTTCTAGAAGCCCACAGGAGTCCATGACAAGCAGTCTTCAGAATTCTAGTAGTCTTGAGATGCATTCTTCAGGAGTAGAATGGAGAAAGGAGTGCACTGGAGATTGGCGGGACTGGAGTGACGTAACAATCACAACATTTCGGAATTTTTGATAGCAGACATTTCTAAAAACGACAGTGTGGACGGAGATTGTTTTTACTATGGATAAGCGAATTTGTATTTATCCGCATTACAGTTTTTCTCTATCGCTTTGGTACATGTTTCGAATCTTTCTTGCAATTTGCAGAAAATCGAGAGCATTTCTCAAAACAGCTTGGACAAATAGCAAAACACCATGGATCACCTGCAAAAACCAGTCTCTTGCTCAAAACCCTTAGTTCATCCCTCAAAAGCAAGTTTTTGTGTCAATATACGTGTCAATGCCATCAGAATGTTTAGTCATTGTGTCATTGTGTACGGATAAGACAGTCAAATTCATTAGTCATGTTGGCAATTGAATAGTGCACTTTGAAGGAACATTTTGATGTAAAATGTGGTTTAGGTGTGATGACAAGTGTTGTACATTTGACCTCATATGATGTATATGTGAGAGCTTGATTGCAAAAGACAAGATTCACATTTATAGAATATCTTCTTTATTGGCAGACATTGACATTGCAGTGCGTAAAGAAAAAAAAAGACAGCACTGCACAGAACAAGGGTAAAATACAGTAAGTAAACATGGGTCAAAAATATAAACATAGGTCATACAGTAAGTAAACAAAAAATATGAACATCTCCCTAAATTCTAAGTCCTTATCCTGATCTTCAGCTTCGTCACATTCTTGTCTGTCAGGCAACAAATTTTCATCCACGTGACACCGGCAGCGTGGATAGCATCTTCTGGAGTGCCTAATCCATTCTCTTCCAAATCCTCCACCATGTAGCCTCAGCCCTCTTCCTCTCCTTCTCCCTGTTGTTGTCCATTTTCTTGTCCTTCCATTCAGCCATTGTAACTGTGTATTGTGCTCTGGTTATATTGGTAGATTGTTCATGAGATGCTCCCTTGAGCTCATTCAGAAAACTGTTGATCATTGGTTTCTCAAATCTCTTCATTAGAAAAAGTCTAGATTCAAGCAATTTACCAACTTAGATGATATTTACAAATGTCTTATGGAAATGTATAGAAATGTGCTTGACATGTTATGATAGCTTGGTAAATCATTTTGCATGTTAAGACTTATAATGATGAACTATAGCCTAAATGTTTTGGGTAGTGAGACTATTTGACAGATTCCCATAACAAAGCATTTTGATTAGCATGACAAAAGCAATTGATAGTGTACAAAAAAACTGAGAATTGTACGCAATCATTTGCATGGATGGACAAAAGCATTTGCAATTTGTTTAAAGCAATGAGAAACTGCCTTTTTCATCTGCACAAATGGCATGATGATGTGACAATTGAACAAGAACTTTTGAGAATTTCAATTCTGATGTGAGAAATGTACCAAACCAATTGAGAACAACTGTAATGTGGACTTAGCCTCCTTGAGATGCATTTTGTAGGAGAGTTCTATAAGCCCACAGGAGTCCATGACAAGCATTCTTCAGAATTCTAGTAGCCTTGAGATGCACTCTTCAAGAGTGTTCTAGAAGCCTACAGGAGTCCATCACAGGCATTCTTCAGTGTTCTAGTAGCCTATAGTAGCCCTTTAAGAGCCATTCTTCAGGTGAACTCTGGAAACATGAAGGAGTCCATTCCAGATGCTCTTTATAATTGTAGATGCCCATAAGAGCCTATTACAGTATACCGTAAAATACCTAATAATAGCCGAGTTCCAATCAATCGCCGGATTCCCTTTAATTGCCGGGTGCAGGTGTAAATTTTGATAAATAAAGGCCGGTTCCAAATAAATGCCCCGTGTAATTCATTAAAAAAATCAAGGAAAAAGACGTGACCACTGTAGCTGCACATTGTTCTTTTTCGCCCGTTTTGTTTACTGTTCACACTTTCAGTAAGTCTTTACTACACAATCAGGGGAGATGTGGGAGAAAATGATCCTTCTTTCAGGTCGTGTTATCAAAAGAGTTTTGTTCCATCATCAGCCATCATTTGCAATAACCTTTCATTCATATAGCAATGTTACGAGGGGTGCAGGGAGGGCCTATCGGCATTCCAAATCCGAAGTAACGATAATGTTTGTCAATCTCACGTGTAGCCTACAATGCACATTTCATAGATGTAATCATCATAATCTATCGACTGTTTTAAGCACATCTACTAGCAAAGAAACACCATTATACACACACTGTCCATTTTAAACATCAAAGTTTATTGGTTTTTAGCATTTTAAAAGCACAACTGTGTTTCTGTTACTCACCACCATGCAAACTCTCCGAACTTCCTGGTTTCCGTGGAGAAACCGAGGGACTGTACCACAGGCTGGATATGGGGGAGTTTCAACTATTATGATAGGGGTGTTTTACGGGTGAATGGGAAACGGGTATTTTATTCTGCACATAAGGCTTTTTGGTTAATGAAAATGATTTTGAATTATTGTGCATTTTGTATGTTTCCTTTAATTATTATTTTTGGTCACAATGTTATTTAGTTAATTTAAAACAGTGAAAGTTCTTGTTGTATTGATTAAAAGAATTTGAATACCATATTTTACCAGTTTTGTTGAGCAAGATTTTTGTGAGGAAGGAATTAATCGCCTGTCCCAAATAGTCGCCTGTTCTCAAATAAATGCCTGGTCTGTTAAGTGATTGAAACAAATAATAGCCCCGGCTACTATTTGGTATTTTACGGTATGCATTCTTCAGGACAATTCTAGAAGGCCATATGAATCAGTTTCCAAGAGGGGATAGGAGGCCATTACTGACCTCTGTAGGGTGTTCGTGCTGTTGTGTTGGCACTGCTCTGCACATCTGACAACCTGCATGTTTGTCTGTGTGTGAATTAAGGCGTTTCTGTGTGTTTCTGCTGTATATGCAGGTTTGTGTGTGTATGTGTGTGTTAATGTGTGTTTGCTGTTGATGCCTGAAAGCAAGCATTTGTAAAAATTGAGAGGTTTGTGTGTGTGTGTGTGTGTGTGTGTGTGTGTGTGTGTGTGTTTCTCTGTGCCTGCTGTGATGCCTGAACGCATGCATGTGTGCGGTTGGAGGGGGTGTTAAGGTGGAGGATCCGGGGCGAATCCCTGTCGGAATCTGGAAATCTCGGATGAGCCGCAGACGTGATGAGGAATGACATGTGCAGTATGACATCGGGCCTGTGGCTGGCCATGCCAAGACTGAGGTGTGTGTGTGTGTGTGTGTGTGTGTGTGTGTGTGTGTGTGTGTGTGTGTGTGTCTATGGGGGCATTGAAGCAGTGAGGTCATGACACGAGCAAATGTCCTCCTGCGGGTTCACAGTAGGCCTCTATCCTCCCTGTGTGGGTGTGTGTGTGTGTGTGTGTGTGTGTGTGTGTGTGTGTGTGTGTGTGTGTGTGTGTGTGTGTGTGTGTGTGTGTGTGTGTGCAGACAACTTATTTCCACTCAGAAAGCAAAACTTGCCAGAGGATACGCTTTTACAATACATATAACATATAACTAACAATCCACACACACACCCACAAACACTTAAAAAAAACATTATTATTATCTTTATATTTTCAGTATTATTTTAATAGTTGTAGTAGTAGTAGTAGTAGTTAGTAATAATAATTATTATTCCAGATAATAATTACATAGTAAACCATATAAGTGTGTGTGAGTGCTAGTGTGTGTGTTTGTGTTGTTGTGTGTTTTATATTTAACACACATTTATTCGCACCCTGCACACACACACACTTACACAAACACACTCACACACACCGTTATGCACACACACACACACCCTTACCCTTACACACACACACAAACGCGCACACAAACACATACACACCCTTATACATAAATGAGAATCTTAACACAGCAACAACTCTGTTTGGAAAGTAGAGCAGTCCACACACACACACACACACACACACACACACACACACACGCACACTTTAAACACTGCTGGAGCCACATGTAGTATTCTCCTGGAGGGCTTTTTCTCTTATCTCACACACACACACACACACACCCACATCTCTCAAACATGCCTCTCTGGCCATCTGTAAACACACACATGTTCAATCTACACACACACACACACACACACACTGAAGCATGCCTCTCTGATGTTCTGTAAACACACACATGTACATGTACACATATACACACACACACACACACACACATCTCTGAAGCATGCCTCTCTGATGATTTGTAAACACACACATGTACACGTCACACACACACTCACACACACACACACACACATATTTTTGAAGCATGCCTCTCTGATGTTCTGTAAACACACACATGTATATGTACACACACACACACACACACACACACACACACACACGTATCTGAAGCATGCCTCTCTGATCTGTAAACACACACACGTACAGAAGTGTTGCATGAAAGCAAAAGTGGTTCCAAAGGAAAGCCTGAGTTTGTGTTTTAGAAGATGGCAATACCCTAGGGCTCACAGCAATCGCACACACACACACTAAGGCAATGTAAAGTCAATGACACACAAACACCTGACTAGTGTGACGCCATTGACAGACAGTTCCTAATAGCCTAATGACACTTCCTACCACAATAAAGACCTCCAAATTTCATTATGTTCTGTGAAGATTGTGCCATCACATACACACACACACACACATGCACACACACACACACACACCAGATCTGGACTGGTTATATGGTCAGACACACAGCTCCACCAGCCTCACTTTCTCCTCTTCCCTCCTTATGTCTTCTTCTTCTTCTCCTCTCCTCCTCTCTCATCTTTTCCCCTCTCCTCTCCTCTTCTCTCCTTTTTTCTCATTTTCTATAAACTTCTCTTTTCCTCTCCCCTCCTCTTCTTGTCTCCTCCCCTCACATCCTTTCATTTCTCCTCTACCCTCTCTTCTCTTTTTCTCTCATCTCCTCTCCTTTCTTCTCTTCTCCTCTCCTCTCCTACCCTCTCCTTTCCTCTCCCTTCCTTCTCCTTCTCCTTCTCTCTCCCTTCCAGTTTTTCTGTCTTTCCTTTTTTCAGTGTTCCCTTGTTCTCTCCTCCTTCCTTCTCCTCTCTTGCAATCTCCTCCTTTTCTCTCCTCTCCTCTCCCCTCCTGTCATCTCTTTTGTTCTCTTCTCCTCTACCCTCTCCTCTACCCTCTCCTCTTCTCTCCTGCCCTGTCCTCTCCTCTCCTCTCCTCCTCTATCCTCCTCTATCCTCCTCTCCTCTCCTCTCCTCCTCTATCCTCCTCTCCTCCTCTGCTCTCTCCTCTCCTCACCAGCTGCACTCAGGGACAGGCCTGATGTTGAGGCCCTATTGCGGCATCACAGGGAGGCTAAATGTCTTTTCTTTGCTGGTGCTTTAACCTCCCAAGATAAAGCCATGCTCGGGGGGAGGTGTGTGTGTGTGTGTGTGTGTGTGTGTGTGTGTCTGGAGGTGTATGCGAAGGTGTGTGTGTGTGTGTGTGTGTCTGGAGGTGTGTGTGTGTGTGTGTGTGTGTGTGTGTGTGTCTGGAGGTGTGTGCGGAGGTGTGTGTGTGTGCCAGAGTGTGTGTGGGGCCCTATTCCCCCCCATCACAGTGGCTCTGAGGCCTCCACCATAAAAAATTCCAACGAGACAATTTTGCTTGGCGCGGCGCGGCGCTGACAGCCAGCGTTATTACAGCAGAGCTGCTGACCGCTCGCAAAGTTATTAGAGTGCTGCGAGATTGGCTCTGTGATAGCCACGCTGCTCCAGATGTCCTTCACACACCCACAAACACACACACACACACACACTCACACACACACACACACACACACACAGTTGCATGCATGACAACACACAGACAAACACACACATACAGGTCTACACAGAAAACACACACATGGACACTCACACACACATTGACATGTGCACAAGTACATTACAGCGTGAGAAAGGTTGTACACACACACACACACACACACTGACAGATACACAAGTCCATTAGAGTGCAAGCGAGGTTGCGGTCAATAGAAAGAAGCGTATGGGATGTCAAGCTGCTGAAGGGGGGTGTCTGGGGTGTGTGTGCATTTGTGTGTGTGTGTGTGTGTGTGTGTGTGTGTGTGTGTGTGTGTGTGTGTAAGCATGCATACACATGTATGTGTGTGTGTTTGGCATATGTGTGTGTGCACGCGTGTGTGCATGTGTATGTGTGTGTGTGTGTGTGGGTATGGGTATGGGGGTTCTCTTCCAGAGGCAGAACTAAAGAGCCAAGTGTTCCTATCTTCCCAACACTGCCTGATGGCAAAGAACCTGCAGGCTCAAACAATCTCTTGTATTGTATGTATGAGACAGAGTTATGTAGTGTGTGTGTTTCTGTGTGTGTGTGTGTGTGTGTGTGCACTCTAAAAAATATTGGGTTAAATTCAACCCAAACGCTGGTTAACTATTGGACCAGCCCAGCGTGGGTTATTTTAACCCAAAAAATTGGGTTGCGAGTTTAACCCAGCAAGTTGGGTTAAAGATTTAACCCAAATGTTGGGTTATTTTTAACAAAACTCTTGGGTTAAATTCACACAATGGTTGGGTTGTTATTGTAGCCCAATATTTTGGCTAAATTTACTTTATGGCTGGGTTAAATCTACCCAAAAAATTAGCCATTATTGGCTATATTGTACACTGTGCACACCAAACTACCATAATGACCACCAACAGACCAATTTATGTTAGACATTTTATTTTACCAGATTTTGTATCAAGTGATCCACTGTTCAATACAGAACACTGAAATAAAAACAGAACAATATATTAAAACAGAAGTATATTAACAGCAAAAGACACACAGTAAGAAACACAGAGAGACAAAACATGTTGTATTCTACAGTCAATGACTAAAAGGCACATTATCCAAAACAATATTTAAAAAGTAAAGTCTCTAAAAGACATGCAATTGGGAAAGAGACTTTCACTCATAGCAAAAAACTTAAACTGAAATTTAGAAAAACAGTAAAATGTTTGCATTTCATTTTTCAAAGTTAAAAATGTCAATTTAGAGAGCAATGTATGTATGTGCACACTGTAAAAAAGTGAAGGATGTTGCCTGTTTAAAGATAGTTCTATGCAGCACTTTTTACAATGTGATGAAATGGGGAAAGGTTAAATGTGAACTTCAATGTAGATACAGTAATGAATGAATATGTTTGTAGGATGAATGTTATGTAATACAAAGTGTTTGTACAAAAAAAGTGTAGAGTGGTCCCTTCTATGTAGAATTCACCATGTAAAAAAAGCTTAGCTGAGTTTTCCTTTGCGAGATCCATGTCAGTTCAGTAGGGAAACAACACTGAAGCCGGCTATGCTGACACGGGCTCCCTGGTAGAGAATCATCAAGGGCAGCCATCTTGTCTAATCTCGGAATTACAACTCTCCAACTCTGAAGAAAAAGAAAAACATACAATATAACAATTAGTCACAATGTTTTAAGCATTGCAGGACAAAGGTGGCTATAAACTGCCATAAAACAGTAGTGAATCCTATACCCATGTGAGGCTTGGCAATATGTAAAATAAGAACAATGCATGTGAAGGCAATAAAAAATATAAAATGACAAAATCTGTCAAACCAGCAGATATGAAGATATTTGAACTACCACTGTCTCAAATGTGGCAGGAACATACATTTTCATGTGTGAGTATTTAAATGCTGACTTCAATATAAGGTCTGTAGTTGCATTTGTGGTATAAATTGGTTATAGTGTTCTTCAGTGTCTTGTATTAGCAGCAGATGCTTCTCAAGATCTTATTCAACATTGCACTAATGGTGCACAAATCAACAGACAAGCAATACAAAGCAACTTACCTGGCTCTTCACAAAGGATGAATCTCTGTTTCCTTTCAGCCACCTCCAGCCTAAGATGAAGTCATGACAAATTACAATTACACATTTTGAAATGTATTTTTAATTTAAAAATTAATTAATTAATTAATTAATATTCTATAATATACTTTAATGTTTGATTGTATTTATCTATCTAAGCATGTTGAGCAGAATAGATAAAAACGTTTTTACATGAGTGCAGGCAATCCTTATCTATGTTAACAGTCTCATAGTGGCAGAAATCATACAGCTTAACCACTCCCACCCAGTCCTTTTGCTATTCACTGAAACTTTTCACCGTTAAATGCTCACCTGCAAATACTATCTGTGAGTTCTGCTGCCATTCTGGAAGTTTTGTTTCAGACAGAGCTGCTTCTTTTTCATTCATACATAGACTGCAGGCAAATCTATCAAATACAAAAATAAATGAATAAACATTTCTGCCTCATTCAAGTTTAAGCACAGTAAAGCATTTCCTTAATTTCCCTCCGACTTGTACTGTTAAATTAGCTGCCTGTTTTGGCGTTAGCTAGTTGGTTTTTGTGTAGCACGTGAACTTGCAAGGTAGTACTGTATTCATATCATATATTCGACAAACACTGGATTATGAGAGGGCTACTGGGCCACCCTGATGCCATTATGTTTCGTTGACAGAAGTTAACACAACTAAACAAGAACAAGTCAGTGGTCCTCTGATCTTATTGCCTTTAGCTTTTTATAGACATGCTAACCGTTAACGTCCAAGGTTAACGTGTTTGTGTATGCTAACGACTTCGGCAAGCTAAGTAGCTAGATTGTAAGCAACAAGGCTTCGGATAAATGAACGTTGATGGTAACTGCCATTGTTGATATGACCCTTGACTTGAGTTTGCTGCCAGCAGACATAATTTAGTTAAAAATATTACAAACCTTTAACGTTGCCGAAGGCTTTCCCTGTCCAGTTGTCTTCTTCCCAGGCAAAACGACCGTTGGTTGAAGGAACTGTGCTTTCAAACGTAGTTAAACCCAGCGGCTGGGTTACAGTTACCGAGTACCTCAGTTACGGTAGCACAAAGTCTGTCGTGAAGGTGACCCAAATCATAACCCAGCATGCTGGGTGGCACTTATTTACCCATATTGGGTTCAAAAAACCCAACTAGGGTTAAAACAGATTTAACCCAGCATTTGGGTTGAGAAAATAACCCAGCATTTTTTAGAGTGTGTGTGTGTGAGAGAGAGAGAGAGAGAGAGACAGTCTTGTATCATGTGTGAGAAAGACAGTGTTGTAGTGTGTGTGTGTGTGTAGTGTGTGTACAGTTTTGTATATGCGTGAGACAGACACACTCTCTTGTAGTGTGTGTGTGAGAGAGACACATTCTTGTGGTGTGTCTAAGAGAGAGAAACAGACTCTCTTGTAGTGTGTGTGTGTGTGTGTGTGTGTGTGTGTGTGTGTGTGTGTGTGTGTGTGTGTGTGTGTGTGTGTGTGTGTGTGTGTGTGTGTGTGTGAAAGAGAGAGAGAGAGAGACAGTCTTGTATCATGTGAGAGAGACATCCTGTATTGTGTGTGAGAGAGAGACAGTCTTGTATCATGTGAGAGAGACATCCTGTATTGTGTGTGTGAGAGAGACAGTCTTGTATCATGTGAGAGAGACATCCTGTATTGTGTGTGAGAGAGAGACAGTCTTGTATTATGTGTGTGAGTATGAGAGATGTCCTGTATTGTGAGAGAGACAGTCTTGTAGTGTGTGTGTGAGTGTGTGTGTGTGACAGAGAGACAGTCTTGTATGGTGTGTGAGAGTCTTGTAGTGTGTGAGAGTGTTGTAGTGTGTGTGTGTGAGAGAGACAGTCTTGTATTGTGTGTGTTTGTGAGAGAGACAGTTATGTACTGCAGTGTGTGTGTAAGAGAGACAGTCTTGTAGCGTGTGTGTGAGACAGACTGTTGTAGTGTGAGCTGTCGGAGGAGAGTTCATCTGTGCTCTCTTCCTGTCTCCCCAGGGTCTCCTGTCAGTGCATCTGCCATCTAAATCAATGAATTGTAATCCATAATATTTCTTAATTGCCGATTAGCAGCTAGCGCAGCGCTCTGCAGGTCCGCGCGGTGAAATTAGCCCCACTCTTTAATGGAGGCCTGGCCAAGCAGAGCTGCACCGCGGTGCTCACACACACACACACACACACACACACACACACACACACACACACACACACACACACACACACACACACACACACACTGCGTGCTCACCAACAGATGGGAAAATAGGCTTCCTCACACTGTAATGAAGGCCTGCTGACATGCGCACACACACACAATAACAACTCCCTTATGCTGCCGCTCTCCACACATACACACACACACACCAACACACACACACACACACACAGATGCAGGAGCTCTCCTTGACCTTGAGTGTCGGGGCAGCCGCTTAAAGAGGCAGCGGTCGCGGCATGAGCCAGCGTAATGGCCAGCTGATGGCCTGTCTTAATTGATGTAGGGAATAGCCAGCCCCGCCGGCCACGCCGAGCCCTTTACAGTCACAGGGAAGCCATTCCAACGCACACTCATGGAGGGAGAGAGAGAGAGAGAGAGAGAGAGAGAGAGAGAGAGAGAGAGAGAGAGAGAGAGCAAGAGAGAAAGACCGAAAGACTGCTGTAGATTTTGTGACCCAATAATCAAGATGAAAGTACTGCTACTGCTACTGTTATGGACACTACTGATGGCTACTGGCTACCTTACAGCCACTGCTGCTGCTGAAACTCTCTAGTAGTGTAGACCTTATGGACGCTAGTTACTATAAGACACACGTATACACATTAAGAATATTACTACACACAAGTATACACATTAGGATAATATTTCACATGAGTGAGAGGCTGTGTAGGTGTTTGGAGAGGTTGTGTAGGTGTTTGGAGAGGTTATGTGGGTGTTTGGTGAGGTTGTGTGGGTGTTTTGGAGAGGTTGTGTAGGTGTTTGGAGAGGCTGTGTGGGTGTTTTGGAGAGGTTGTGTAGGTGTTTGAAGAGGTTGTGTAGATGTTTGGAGAGGTTGTGTCATTGTTTGGAGAAGTTGTGTAGGTTATTGGAGAGGTTGTGTAGGTGTTTTGGAGAGTTGTTGTTTAGGTGTTTGAAGAGGTTGTGTAGGTGTAGATGTTTGTGTGTGTGTGTGTGTGTGTGTGTGTGTGTGTGTGTGTGTGTGTGTCCGTGTGTGCACATGTGTGTGTGTGTGTGTGCGTGTGCACGTGCGTGTGTGCATGTGTGTGACAAGCTGTTGCTCATGCCTGTGTTCATGGATGGTGAAGGCAGGTAGGAGAAAGACAGGTAGCAGCAGGCAGTTGAGCAGGTAGCAAGCAGGTGTGGACGGTGAGTAGCAGGCAGGCAGGCAGGCAGGGAGGGAGGGAGGGAGGGAGGGAGGGAGGGAGGGAGAGGCAAATGACAGGCAGGCAAGCAGGTGGCCCACAGTGGAGCAAATCCAAATAGTTTGTAATTCACAAAAAGGGTAATTAAACCAAAATATACAGAGTCCCAATAAAGCTTCAAAAAGTGTGCGCAGCTCTGCTTGGCCAGGCCTCCAGGAGTGGGGCTAATTTCACTTCGTGGACCTGCAGCAGACCTGAAAACCCTTCTTTTCCAAGACTGCTCCCCTTCCTAACAAAAATAACCTCTACTAACCATCTCTTTACATACATGCCTTTGCTGTTCTCTACACATCTGTTAGCTTATTATGTCTTCCTTTTGTAAGTCGCTTTGGATAAAAGTGTCTACTAAGTGTAATGTAATGTAATGTAAAGGATCCAAAGGAGTAAAATCAAAGTACTCTGTATTCCAAGTACTGTAGGTAGTTACAGTATATACAAATTATAAGCTTAAAGCAGTAAAAAAATATTCAATTACAGCATCTTCCATTGTCTAACTGAGACTAATCACCATGTGGAAGATGCCATTTTTAACTACACAAATGCTCTAAGGCTGTCAAAATACAAGTTCCCAGCTAAAGGCCTGGCAAAATAACTGAAAGCAAATTCTAACTAAATTCAGCTCCAACAGCCTGTGTACTGTAGGTGTTTGGAGAGGTTGTGTCGGTGTTTGGAGAGGTAGTGTCAGTGTTTGGAGAGGTAGTGTCGGTGTTTGGAGAGGTAGTGTCGGTGTTTGGAGAGGTAGTGTCAGTGTTTGGAGAGGTTGTGTACTGTAGGTGTTTGGAGGGGCAGCACAGAGACACATAGAGCCGTCGTGCTTAAGAGTGTTTGGAGGGGTTGGGGTGATTGACAGTGTTCATTAGAGGCAAGATGGATGTGTTTGGAGAGGCTGTGTAGGTGTTTGGAGGGGTTGTGTGAGTGTTTGAAGGGGCTGTGTGGGTATTTCTAAGGGCTGCGTGGGTGTCCGAAGGGGCTGTGTAGGTGTTTGTAAGGGCTGTGTAGGTATCTGGAGAGGTTGTGTAGGTGTTTGGAGGGGTTGTGTGGAAGTTTAGAGGGGCTGTGTAGGTGGTTGGGGAGGCTGTGTAGGTGTCTGGAGGCTCTGTGTAGGTGTTTGTAAGGGCTGTGTAGGTGTTTGTAAGGGCTGTGTAGGTGTTTGGAGGGCCTGTGTGTGTCTGGAGGGTCAGCACAGAGAGCTGTGGTGCTTGACGGTGTCGGTTAGGCTGAGATGTATGAGCCCCAGCTGGAGAGGTTAATGTCTGAGGCGCTGATGGCTGGACACCCTGTGGTGATGACCTTGTCCCACATGACTGCCATAGTCCACTGCTCCACACACACACACACACACACGCACACACGCGCACGCACACACACACACACACACACACACACACACACACACACACACACACACACACACACACACACACAAAACAATCAAGAACTGGACGACAGAGAGAATGACCCTCTTTTCTTTATTTGACTCACCTCATCTTCACCAACACTCTCAGAAATGGACATACACACGGGCATGTGCACGAGTGCACACACACACACACACACACACACACACACACACACACTCAAATGCACACATATAGACACTGACAGCCGCACACACTCTCAATGGTATACCATATCTACTGAAGCAATGCTCCCAGTCCCTTCAGAATAAAAGCTGGCCAGACAAAGAGAGAGAGAGAGAGAGAGAGACAGAGAGAGAGAGAGAGAGAGAGAGAGAGAGAGAGAGAGAGAGAGCGAGCCAAACTGAGAGAAAGAGAGAGAGACAAACAAATAGAAAGAGAGAGAGACAATAGTGGCAGAGCCCAACAAAAGCGCAGCGTGTGTCTGCTTATCGCTGTCAGCACTGCTTACACTGGGAATGGCCCGTGCTCACCGACACAGACAAACCATACGAAACAAAACAACACAAAAGAAAACAAACACAGAAGCAGCAGCAATACAGATGCTGGTACGGGGCTGTGAGTGGGAGGCTGGAGGGAATGGGAGTGGGGGTAGGTGTGTTTTTGCCAGCTCTGGGCCCCCTGCTGCTGGGCTGTTTGGTCCCGGGGGGTGGGTTGGGGGGGCTGGCGTTGGTGGTGGCAGTAAAAGGCAGAGCAGCACAGGCACAGGTCTGACCCCAGCGAGGTGTTGCCAGTGTGGTGTGGTGTGGTGTAGTGTGGTGTGGTGTGGCTTATTGTAGTGTAACGTGGTGTGTGGTGTTGCACGGCTGCTGTGTGGTGTGGTGTGTGGTGTGGTGTTGTGTAGTGTGTGGTGTGGTGTGGTGTGGTGTGGTGTGGTGTGGTGTGGTGTGGTGTGGTGTGGTGTGGTGTGGTGTGGTGCATTGTAGTGCATGGCTGTGGTGTGGTGTGGTGTGTGGTATGGTGTGGTGTGGTGTGTGGTGTGGCGCAGTGTGGTGTGTCGTGGCGCGGGGCGGGGATCATTGTGTGGCTGGGTGGCGTAATGAGGCCCAGTGCGGATATTGATATGACAGAACAAAAGGCCAAGGTGCAGCCAGGACAGCAATCCACACGTTTCAGACCATTTGTTTTTCACACCGTATCCATCACATTAATGGGTCACCTTTGTATGACAGCTCATGATTACCTGCTTATCCATGGAGAGAAGGAGAGAGAGAGAGAGAGATGGGGGGATGGAGGAAAGAGGGGAGGGGAGAGAGAGAGGGGGGAAAGGGGGAAAGGGGGAGAAGGACAGAGAAAAGAGGGAGAGAGAGGGATGGGGGACAGAGGAGGAGGAGAAGAAGAGAAAAGGAGCCTCACGGAGATGCAGGATGGACACAGAGATGGAATGAGTGTGGATGGATGGAGCCACAAGAGATGGAGGGGAAGAGAGATGGGGTGCAGGGGGGCTAGGCAGAAAGTGAAGAAGAGAGAGTGATTGAGAGGGAGAGAGAGTTGGAAAGGAGGAGTGCAAACGATGAAAGGATAGAGAGAGGGGGAAGTGGTGGGAGAGAGTAAGACAGGGCAGGAGAGAGTGAATAGGAAGAGAGAGAAAGAGAGAAGGGGGGGCTGCTGATGAGATGCTTCAGGGGGAAGAGATGCTTTGGGGGTGGGGGGGTTAACGATGAGTGGTGGGGGAGGGTGGGGGGTCTCCTGGCCACAGCTCCGAGCCGAGGTGTCCCCAGACCGGCAGTGTGACAGGTCAGCTCTCCTCTCCACAGCGGCCTGATGGATGGAGAACATGCAGTCTTAACTGGGGCACACAGACGAGTGCAGAGAGACTACACCCTCCCCGCACCCCCCACCCCCCACCACCTCTCCTCAGCCACCCCTTACTCCCCCATCCCGCCTCTGTCTCCTCTCCTCCTCATCACCCTCCCCCATCCTGCCTCTGTCTCCTCTCCTCCT
Organism: Coilia nasus; assembly: GCA_027475355.1. Classification (NCBI taxonomy): domain Eukaryota; kingdom Metazoa; phylum Chordata; class Actinopteri; order Clupeiformes; family Engraulidae; genus Coilia; species Coilia nasus. The sequence goes on from CM050217.1 coordinate 29,413,705, forward strand.
CTCCTCCTCATCACCCTCCCCCATCCCGCCGCTGTCTCCTCTCCTCCTCTCCTCCTCAGCATCCCTTACCCCCCCATCCCACCTCTGTCTCTCTCCTCTCTCCTCAGCACCCCTTACCCTCCCCCATCCCTCCTCTGCCTCCTCTCCTCCTCATCACCCTCCCCCATCCTGCCTCTGTCTCCTCTCCTACTCTCCTCCTCAGCCACCCCTTACCCCCCCCCCATCCCGCCGCTGTCTCCTCTCCTCCTCTCCTCCTCAGCACCCCTTAACCCCCATCCCTCCTCTGTCTCCTCTCCTCCTCAGCCACCCCTTACCCCCCCCCCCCCCCATCCCGCCTCTGTCTCACTCCTCCTCTCCTCCTCAGCATCCCTTACCCCCCCATCCCGCCTCTGTCTCTCTCCTCCTCAGCACCCCTTACCCCCCCATCCCGCCTCTCCTCCTCTCATCCTCAGCATCCCTTACCCCACCATCCCTCCTCTCCTCCTCTCCTCCTCCAACCCCTTACCCCTCCATCCCGCCTCTGTCTCTCTCCTCCTCAGCACCCCTTACCCCCCAACCCGCCTCTGTCTCTCTCCTCCTCAGCACCCCTTACCCCCCAACCCGCCTCTGTCTCTCTCCTCTCTCCTCAGCACCCCTTACCCCCCCATCCCGCCTCTCCTCCTCTCATCCTCAGCATCCCTTACCCCACCATCCCTCCTCTCCTCCTCTCCTCCTCAGCACCCCTTACCCCCCAACCCGCCTCTGTCTCCTCTCCTCCTCAGCACCCCTTACCCCCCCATCCCGCCTCTGTCTCCTCTCCTCCTCAGCACCCCTTCCCTCCCCCATCCCGCCTCTGTCTCCTCTCCTCCTCAGCACCCCTTCCCTCCCCCATCCTGCCTCTGTCTCCTCTCCTCCTCTCCTCCTCCAACCCCTTACCCCCCATTCTCAGCATCCCTCACCACCCCCTTTTTCTATCCCCCTGGTCTCTCTCACCTCTCTCTTTCTCTCCTCAGCAACTCGGTCTTCTATCTCTCCCCTCCACTCCTCAGCAATCCCTTACCTCCTGCCCCTGCTCTCCTCTCTCCTCCCTGTCTCCTCTCCTCTCTCCTCAGCACCCCCCTCCCCTGGTCGTCTATTACCTCCCCTCCGCTCCTCTCCTCAGCAATCCCTTACCCCCTGCCCTTCCTCTCCCCTCTCCTCAGCACCCCCCTCCCCTGGTCGTCTATCACCTCCCCCCACCCCCCTCTCTTCAGCAACCCCTTTCCCCTCCTCCCCACTGCTCTTGTCTCTCCCCCCCTCTGTCTCATCCACCTCTCC
>CM050217.1:29420000-29430000 GCA_027475355.1 Coilia nasus
TGGGTATACTGTAGGAGTCATAAGCTGGGTTTCCACTACAGTGAGTTTTTCGGCCTTCTCACGGTTGGCGCAAGTCTCCATTATCGGGCAGTTCCGAAATGGATGATCTCTCAGAACCTTTACAGGTCCCCAAAGACGGCTGAGTACTCCGTTCGGACCTGAAAAAGTTCAGCTTGTAGCCTGTGGTAAACTCAATGCTGATAGTCTGTTGTAAAACATTACCAGCCATGGGTCATCTAAAAATCACTATGCCATACGACAATGTTCATTACAAACACAGTTGCCTATGTAACTATATTTTTTCTAAACATAGAGGTTAGTTTGAAGAGAAACTCGTATTATCAGATTAGCAAAGTAATTTAGCATGTTAGCAGACTAATATGTTTCCTATGGAGTATTTTCATATGCCTGTTACAGGAAAACTTACAAACTTACAGTCTTGTTTTGGCTGTTTCCATGATAAAGCATTTAACTACTTGCTACATGGTGCACAACTATTTCCTTAGACAATTAATTACCTTCTTAAAACATGTTTATTTGGCTAACTTTAGCCTGCTAATCCTGTTGTCCTAACGTCACTCAGAACATCTTATCTTATGAAACATATTAGACATAAATGGGCTAGTACTGCTGGAAACTCACAATAAAAAGGAACACTAACCACAAACGTTTAGGATTTATCCAGTTTAATCCATAAATTAACACAGATCAGTCATCTGCAAGCCAGGCAACAAGTCACACCAAAGTTTTCCTTTGTTTACGTGAGGTCTGACTAACGTTCTGTTGTAGTGGAGACAGCATTCCCTGAAATCTTCCCTCTCCCTAAATTACCATCGGAACCTCCCCTAATGGAAACATGGCTATGTAGGTCCTTGTGAATGAGGCCTAATGGTGATGGAGTTAGTCTTGGAATTGGAGGGTCGTAAGTTCGAATCCAGTACCAGTAGGAAGAATGTGGGTGGGGGAGTAAATAACTAGTGCTCTCCTGCAACAAAAACTAACACTAACAAGTGCTCTTGAGCAAGGCACATAACTCCACATTGCTCCAGTGACTGTACCCTATACCTAAGGGTGCTTTCACACTGACAGCATTTGGTGCGCACCAAACATCCCATTCGAACCAAAAGTTCTTAGTACGGTTCGTTTTTGTTGGTGTGAATGCAATCTCGGTACTTTGGTGCGCACCAAATCAAACGGTCCGAGACCGATAAAAAGGGGTGGTCTCGGACCGCTTTATCTGCCCTACTTTTGGTTCCTCTGGTGTGAAAGTAACCAAGCCAAATTGGACGGAACAGTAGAGTTTAGTGCATTATTATTATCGAAAGTGGCACGTTTTAGTCCTGTTGCGGTGGCGATGATCTTCGCGGTCTATTTTGGTTAGTTTAGAATTATACATATGTGAAAGCAAACCGTACCCACACCTGTTTGCTACATTGTAACATTTTTCTGACTAGTGCGGACCAAAGCAATCGAACTATAAGTCTAAAAGCGCCCTAACATAATAACTGTAAGTTGCTCTGGATAAGAGTGTCAGCTAAGTGTAATAATATACATACACATCAACACATGCTACATGTTTATAGTTGTAAACAACCTTACAGAAATATACAACACACATACACACACAAAATTACTTGTCATTTTGTTATTCGCCCGTCTCTGAATGTTTCCTGTGGTTTTTACAGAGCAAAGAAAGGATGACCTTTCACCTCTGTGGTGATAAGAGGCTTTGTGTTGCATCATGAGCCATTAAAACAAGTGCGGAAATGGGGCTGGGTTTTTGCTGACTTTTGTTGCATCTAAATGTCAAAGCTTTAATCAAGATGAAGAGAAAAACGTAAGCGAGTCCATGAGTACGATGCCAGGAATGTGGCACACACACACACACACACACACACAGACCAGATTAAGCATCAGGCACAGTCTCTTGTCCATTTACACACACACACACACACACAAATGCCCACACACACATAAGGCCTAATAACAATGCTGATATGGTGCATCCTCAAAGGTCACACACATACAGCCCACAACACACACATCTTCACACACACCTCACACACACAGCAGAAACAGAGAGAGAGAAAGAGAGAGAGAGAGAGAGAGAGAGAGAGAGAGAGAGAGAGAGAGAGAGAGAGAGAGAGAGAGAGAGACAGGAAAGACAGAGACAATCAGACAGAGTAAGAGATGCAGAGAGACAGAAGAGAAAGAAAGATGAAGAGAGGAAGAAAGGGAAAAAGAGAGAGAGGGAAAGAGAGGGACAGAAGAGAGAACCACAGAAAGAGAGGGACAGAAGAGAGAGAGAAAGGGAAAGAGAGGGATGGAGAGGGAGAGATAAAGAAAGACAGGGACAGCCAAATGAAGAGAGCCAGAGAGACAGAAAAGAGAAGGACAGAGGGAAAGAGAGATAGAGAGATAAAGAGAGAGAGAGAAAGAGAGAAAGAGAGAGAGAGAGAGTGAGAGAGATGAAAAAGGGACAGTGGATGTGAGCTGACACAGTCTTCAGAAGTGAAAGCTGGAGTGTGTCAGGCAAAGCTACTGGGTATTGGCAGATGTTAGCTAATGTAGTAAATCACAGTTCCATGCACACACACACACACACACCCAAACACACACACACACACACACACACACATGCACACACACACACACACACACACGAGGCAGCAGGGATCTGGCGAGGAATGAGGAGTTGCGGAGGTGGTGGCTGGAGGGGCTGGCGTCTCCAGTGTGTGTGTGTGTGTGTGCGTGTGTGTGTGTGTATGTGTGTGGTAGCCAAGCGGTCCCTGGGCGCATGTGATTGGTGCTGGCCCCTAATTTAGCAACCTTCAGCATGTGACCTTGCTAAAGCGGGATTAACATTTGCATCTGGAAAGGAGTCAAGATGCCTTAAAACATGTCCCATTTCCTGCAAGCAAAGCCAGCCTGAGGACACACACACACACACACACACACACACACACACACACACACACACACACACACACACACACACACACACACACACAAACACAAACACACTTCCACTCACACAAACACCACACACAATCAGATGCTGGCACACACACACACGTATACTCTCTCACACACACACAAACAAACACAAATACACACACACACACAAACACACTTCCACTTACACAAACACCACACACAATCAGATGCTCGCACACACACACACACGTATACTCTCTCACACACACACAAACAAACACGCATACACACACACAAACACACACATTCAGATGCTCGCACACACACACGTATACTCTCTCACACACACACACACAAACAAACACACATACACACACACACACACATACACACACATATACAGGCACAAACACACACTCTCACACACACACACACACACACACACACACACACACACACACACACACACACACATATACAGGCACAAACACACACTCTCTCACACACTCACACACACACACACACACACACACACACACACACACACACACACACACACACACACACACACTCACACAGGCTAATGAGACCCCTGCAGAGGAAGGGCTGGGCAATCAAGCAGAAAGGCATATTACTGCTAAGCATGCTAGGTGTCAGAAAAATCCTGGCACAAACATCAGAGGCAGAGCAGGAGTGACAGCAGGCCGCGCGGAAAAACACTTACGTGGATGAGCAGAGCGACGGGGCCGAGCAGGATGCTGCTCTCCGCATTTCATTATCATAAATCATAAATTACCTCCATTTCGCCCCTTTAGTCCTCCTGCACTTTGATGTGCATCAAGCCCCTCGCCCCTGCAGCCTCTCAGGGAAGAGCTCCGCTCCGGAACATTCTATAAGAGAACGTGTTCTACAAGCATGTAATGTAACGTTCTAAAATTCCACATTCTGTTCTATGGAGCCCCGCATTCTTTAGAATGTTCATCCTCCCAACATTCCGTCTCACCATGGAGACGTACAGCCCATACATACGGCATTCTTTAGAATGTTCATCCTCCCAACATTCTGTCTCACCATGACAGCCCATACATACGGCATTCTTTAGAATGTTCATCCTCCCAACATTCCGTCTCACCATGGAGATGTACAGCCCATACAGCCACTCAGGGAAGAGCTCCAGAACATTCTGGAGAATGAGAGAATGTGTTGTACAAGCATGTAATGTTCTAAAATTCCACATTCTGTTCTATGGAGCCCAGCATTCTTTAGAATGTTCATCCTCCCAACATTCCGTCTCATTATGACAGCCCATACATACGGCATTCTTTAGAATGTTCATCCTCCCAACATTCCGTCTCACCATGGAGATGTACAGCCCATACAGCCACTCAGAGAAGAGCTCCAGAACATTCTGAAGAATGAGAGAATGTGTTCTACAAGCATGTAAGATTCTAAAATTCCACATTCTGTTTTATGAAGCCCGGCATTCTTTAGAATGTTCATCCTCCCAACATTCTGTGTCACCATGGCGATGTACAGCCCCTACAGCCACTCAGGGAACAGCTCCGGAACATTCTATGAGAGAATGTGTTCTACAAGCATGTAAGATTCTAAAATTCCACATTCTGTTCTATGGAGCCCGGCATTCTTTAGAATGTTCATCCTCCCAACATTCCATCTGACCATGGAGACGTACAGCCCATACAGCCACTCAGGGAAGAGCTCCGGAACATTCTGTGAGAGAACGTGTTGTACAAGCATGTAAGATTCTAAAATTCCACATTCTGTTCTATGGGGCCCGGCATTCTTTAGAATGTTCATCCTCCCAACATTCCGTCTCATTATGACAGCCCATACATACGGCATTCTTTAGAATGTTCATCTTCCCAACATTCCGTCTCATAATGACAGCCCATACATACAGCATTCTTTAGAATGTTAATCCTCCCAACATTCTGTCTCACCATGGAGACGTACAGCCTATACAGCCAGTCATGGAAGAGCTCTGGAACATTCTATGAGAGAACGTGTTCTATAAGCATGTAAGATTCTAAAATTCCAGATTCTGTTCTATGGAGCCCGGCATTCTTTAGAATGCTCATCCTCCCAACATTTCATCTCACCATGGAGACATACAGCCCATACAGTCACTCAGGGAAGAGCTCCAGAACATTCTGTGAGAGAACGTGTTCTACAAGTATGTAACGTTCTAAAATTCCACATTCTGTTCTATGGAGCACGACATTCTTTAGAATGTTCATCTTCCCAACATTCCGTCTCATTATGACAGCCCATACATAGGCCATTCTTTAGAATGTTCATCCTCCCAACATTCCGTCTCATTATGACAGCCCATACATAGGCCATTCTTCAGAATGTTCATCCTCCCAACATTCCGTCTCATTATGACAGCCCATACATACGCCATTCATTAGAATGTTCATCCTCCCAACATTCCGTCTCATTATGACAGCCAATACATACGCCATTCTTTAGAATGTTCATCCTGAACATTCTGTCTCACCATGGCGATGTACAGCCCATAGAGCCACTCAGGGAAGAGCTCCGGAACATTCTATGAGAGAATTTGTTCTACAAGCATGTAACGTTCTAAAATTCCACATTCTGTTCTATGGAGCCCGGCATTCTTTAGAATGTTCATCCTCCCAACATTCCATCTGACCATGGAGACGTACAGCCCATACAGCCACTCAGGGAAGAGCTCCGGAACATTCTGTGAGAGAACTTGTTGTACAAGCATGTAAGATTCTAAAATTCCACATTCTGTTCTATGGGGCCCGGCATTCTTTAGAATGTTCATCCTCCCAACATTCCGTCTCATTATGACAGCCCATACATACGGCATTCTAGAATGTTCATCTTCCCAACATTCCTTCCCATTATGACAGCCCATACATACGGCATTCTTTAGAATGTTCATCTTCCCAACATTCTGTCTCACCATGGCGACGTACAGCCCCTACAGCCACTCAGGGAAGAGCTCCAGAACATTCTGGACAATGAGAGAATGTGTTCTACAAGCATGTAAGATTCTAAAATTCCACATTCTGTTCTATGGAGCCCAGCATTCTTTAGAATGTTCACCCTTTCAACATTCTGTCTCGCCATGGCAACGGGACCTGCCTGAGTGATTGTGAGGAGTCTGGAGAAGTCCTCAGAGCTGCATACTAAAACACAATAAAGTGGATCACGTTGCTATTGGTCTATTTTTAGCACTAATAAGCCCATTGGCGGCGTATTCCTGCGCCCTGCGTGCGTGTGTTTATTTATGGCATTGGGGATGCGTTAGCTGGTCCACATATCCCGCCTCCTCCTCCTCCTCCTTCCCAAAATGCACCTGGCCCGCTCACTGGCGGCTGCTCCGCCTAGCTGTGGCCTGGTTGTTAATTAGCCAGACCTTGAATTAGATTATTTGCATGTCTGAACAAGGGGCCGGGGTAGTTACGCTCCCCCCAGACTCAGTGTAATAACCTCTTCAGCTACCCCCTGGGTCCCCGAGGAGGGGGTGGGGTAGGTGGGGGTGGAGGGGTAGAGAGAGGAGAAGAAGCAGGGATAGGGGCAGGGGAGAGAGAGAGAGAGAGAGAGAGAGAGAGAAGGAGAGCGAAGGAGAGGAGCCATTTCATCCAATTAGAGGTGGATTAGAGGCTGCTCTCCCCAGCAATCCTATTTGCTGTGATAAGGTGGCTCCTGCAGGCAGCCTACCCAGGGAAATGATTAATTCACAAGCTGGAAATTAAAATGCAGCACCTCTCACCCACCACCCAACCCCCACCGCACCGCCCCCCCCCCCCTCCCCCTCCCCCACGCTGGAGAGGGGGGAAGACACCACTCCCAAATCAATACAGGCACCCAGCACCAGGGCATGGGGAAGTGTGTGTGTCGATCTGTGTGTGGGGGCAGGTGTGTGTGATGCATGTATGCTTGTGTGTGTTTGCCTGGTTATGTCTGTGTGCATACTGATGAGTGTGTGTGTGTGTGTGTGTGTGTGTGTGTGTGTGTGTTTGTGTGTGCATGTATGTATGTGTGTGTAACAGTGGGGGCTATTTCCTGAAAACTCTGCGAGTCACAGTGCATTACATTGAACAGGTGTCGCGTGCTGAGCCGCGCTGTGCTGCGTTGTGCTGGTGTGTTGTGGCATAATAGGGTCTGAGTCTGAATTTTTCAGGGCCTCTTTGGGAGCCCCAGACTCTGCCTGACTAAATTATGCTTGCATCAGCAGGGCTGCCGTCGCTGCAGAGACGCCCCAGAGGAGCTCATAGGCTCCCAGACCACGCTGGACACACACACACACACACACACACACACACACACACACACACACACACACACACACACACACACACACACACACACACACTCCAACACATCACACACACTCTGCATGGCAGCACACACACTCCAATATTCCCATTCATACAAGCCTCTCAACATCACCCAACCTCACCTCGCCACACACCCCTGTGGACACACACCTTAGGTGGTGCAGGCCGGAGGAGAAGTGAGAGTGAGTGTGTGTGTGTGTGTATGTGCATAGTACCCCTGGTGTATTTGAGCCCTAGCAATGGTGTTCAACTCAGAAGACTGTGCTGATGGCCAGGGCCCCTGATGTGTGTGTGTGTGTGTGTGTGTGTGTGTGTGTGTGTGTGTGTGTGTGTGTGTGTGTGTGTGTGTGTGTGAGATGTACACTTCTGTCAGTCTTAATTGGATAATTGATTGCCAATTTGGGCCGGGCCACACGCTGCATAGCCAATAAAGGGCCAGAGCCTCCTGGAGGAGCCATTCTGTGTGTGTGTGTGTGTGTGTGTATGTGTGTTTTTATTTCTGAGTGTGTGTTTGTGTGTGTGGGTGTATTTCTGAGTGCGTGTGTGGAACCTCGACCACAAACACACAGGCGCACATTTACTCATACACACATACACACATACACACACACATTCACATCTCGCCAGAGCCTCTAAAGCTCTTTCTTTCTCACACAAGCACCCCTGCAAACACACTTACAATCACACTCACAGATATAATTCACAATTTCTCTCTCTCACTCCCTCTTTAACACACACACACACACACACACACACACACACACACACACACACACACACACACACACACACACACACACACACACACACACCAGACCCAGTGAACCAGTCTCCATGAATCCAGTTGCCTTTCTGTAAAGCCTGCGTGTGTGTGTGTGTGTGTGGGATGCTGACTCACTTACTCCGGGATGTCCATCAGGTGAAGCACATGAGGTTGAGCAGGCTCTTGTAATGTCTATGAGGCCTGGCATAATGTGTATGAGGCCTGGCATAATGTGTATTAGGCCGGATATAATGTGTATTAGTGGTTGCGTAATGTGTATTAGGGCTGACATACTGTGTATTTGGGGGGATATAATTTATATTAGGGCTGACATAGTGTGTATTAGTGGTGGCGTAATGTGTATTAGGGCTGACATAGGGGACATAATGGCCAGGTAACTGTGTTAGGTCCTCACACGTGTCATACGCAGGTACACTCTCAGCTCTGACACACATGCATTTATGTATGAGCACGCATTCAAACATGAATATCCTTAAAAGCTTTTGGGTGTTGAAAATGTATACGCAAAACAACATGTATACACCACACACACACGCACACACACACACACACACACAAACACACACACACACACACACACACACACACACCCACAAACACACACACACACACAAACACAGCAATGGTAAGGTTGTTGTGGCACTGTAATGCTCTGTGGTGAGCACCACACTACTTGTCATGCCATAATGGGTTTTTACACACACACACACACACACACACACACACACACACACACACACACACACACACACACACACACACACACACACACACACACACAAGGCGGCAGGGATCTGGTGAGGAATGAGGAGTTGCGGAGGTGGTGGCTGGAGGGGCTGGCGTCTCCAGTGTGTGTGTGTGTGTGTGTGTGTGTGTATGTGGTAGCCAAGCGGTCCCTGGGCGCATGTGATTGGTGCTGGCCCCTAATTTAGCAACCTTCAGCATGTGACCTTGCTAAAGCGGGATTAACATTTGCATCTGGAAAGGAGTCAAGATGCCTTTGAGCACAAACACACACTAACTTAACAAACACTCATTTGACAGTACTACATAAACACACACAAACTAGACATTGTTTGCCTGTTGTAGCTTGATGTTGTTGGTTGTGTATTGTTGTAGCCTGATTCCAGGCCCTCTCTGCTCTGCTCTGTCCCTCCCCTTTCTTGTGACTCTACTTCCTGTCCCTCTGCTCTCTACTTCCTGTCCCTCTGCTCTCTACTTCCTGTCCCTCCCCTCTCTTGTGACTCTGCTTCCTGTCCCTCTGCTCTCAGAGGCTCACAACACTGTCATCGCCACTGTCTTCTTGACATCATCTAACTTTAATGACACACACTCACTTTTGGGTGATGTGCAAAATTAGTGTTTGTGTCTTTATTTGATGTTTATTTGTTTGTTTGTGTGTGTGTGTGTGTGTGTGTGTGATGAGAGTGTTCCTAACAGGTGTCAGAATGATTGGTCCTCTGGTGTGTGTGGAGTAAACAACAGCTGACATTCAGGCTGCCAAATGATGCTTTCATTCGTTACCCCATGACAGACTCCAGTCATTCGTCAGGGGGGTTTGTTTTTGGGACTCTGTGTGCACACCCAAATATGACTATTAAATGTTGATTTGTCTGCGCTCAAATGTTGATTTGTCTGTGTGTGTGCGTGTGCGCGTGTGTGTGTGTGTGTGCGTGTGTGTGTGTGTGTGTGTCTGCGCTCAAATCAATGAGAGGAGTGTGTGTGTGTGTGTGTGTGTCTGCGCTCAAATCAGTGAAAGGAGTGTGTGTGTATATGTGTGTATGTGTGTGCATGTGTGTGTGTGCATGGGTGTGTGTGTGTGTGTGTGTGTGTGTGTGTGTGTGCGTGTGTGTGTGTGTGTGCGTGTGTGTGTCTGCGCTCAAATCAATGAGGGGAGTGAGTGGTGGCACAATGGGCTGATGGTAATGTGGCACACACA
>CM050217.1:29437500-29445000 GCA_027475355.1 Coilia nasus
CCCTGCTTTCTGCAGACCAGTCAAGCCTCGTTCCATTGAAATGAATGGGACACATGGAATTTTACCAATAAATTGGTCATAACGTCTTTTTGGAGTTGATGAGGATTTTTCTGGAATCATGTATCACAATCCGCAACTATTTTTGAACATTGCAAGCCTAATAGTGTAAATTATTACGGTTTAGATTAGGAGGAAATTAACTTTATTTTAGGTCAGGCAGCTACCTCTTGCTACCACTTGTTATGTAGTTGTTAGCAAGATAACACTAGCGAACAAGGCTAACATAATGTATTAAATTGAGAAGTGTTATTTCACACCCACCTAGATAAGACTACTGACATTAGCCTAAGTGGAAAGAGCAATATAAAGTTGTAAGTTTACAGCAATGTGTTTATTTACAGTGACGTCTGCTTGAAGTCTACTGTTGAGAAGTCAATAAGAGATTCGATAAGGAATTGGATCGATAGGCAGAATCGACAATGGCGTCGATATTGATAAAATATTATCAACTCCCACCCCGAGTACAGACCAGTAGAGCAAGCATCTTTCCACTGACTGAGGACCTCCAGTGACACACAGTAAGTGACACTGCTCATTAATAAATATCTCCATGATCAGTGTGTGTGTGTGTGTGTGTGTGTGTGTCTGTGGGGGGTTGGGGGTATTACAGGGATGGATCGAGGCGAGAGTGTGATGGGAGTCACCAAATTCTGGACATGTGCCAATTCTGCTCTAACTTCTTAATCAAGTTGCAGGTGTCAAAAGCAGTTTGTCTCGCCTGCGTTCATTCAGCTGCTAATCAGAAATGAAGCAGCAAATTTAAACACAGAATAGCGAAGAGGAGGCGGATGAGTGGAGGAGTGGGGATGAGACAAAGAGAGAGAGTGATAAAGGAAGAGCAAGAAGGATAGAGAGAGATGAAGAAAGAAGGGAAAGAGATGCTCTGTGAAAAAAGAGCCATTTGGAGTGTGTACACACATACGCTCTGTGGACAAGAGCGACAGCATTTACCCCACACAGACTGCCTTACCCACCATCACACACACATACACACACAGATGCACTAAAGCATATGCTACATTCATTCCCATGCGCAGGCAAGGGCACAAGCACACACATACAAACACACTCTGTGAACACACCCTCACACATACAAAGAGATACATGACATCATTTGCCACATCCATTTACGGACAGAGAGAGAGAAAAAGAGAGAGAGAGAGAGAGAGAAAGAGAGGGAGGGAGAGGGAGAGGACATGTATGAAATGTGTAAATGCCTAGCTCTGGCATGTGTCAGAGGAGATGTGTGTTGTGGAGCAGCAGGAAGTAGCGTCTGCATTAGGCCGGTGCCACAATCTGTTAGAGGAAGACAAACACGGCCCTTTTCATTACGCTAATGACCACACACACGCTGACGAGCTCTTAAGTCAATTAACAATATTAAAGCAAGGCGGCCCGGGGCTGTGCTCACACACACACACAGACACACACACACACACACACACACACACACACACACATACACACACACACACACACACACACACACACATACACACACACACACACACACACACAAGGGGCTGTGCTCACATGTGCGGAGCACCCATCACACACATACACACACACACACACACACACACACACACACACACACACACACACACACACACACGCACACAAGGGGCTGTGGTTGTATGTGCAGTCAGATCACCCACTACACTATACTACTATACTGAACCACTCTTTACAGCACAGTTCCCTGCACACACACAGCAGCATGCATGTAGAGTGCTGCACAAGGTAACAGTCTTTGGGAGGTGCATACACACAATCCTGTGCATGGCACAATGATGACATGATGACAAACGTGTTATCACACCCTCATTGCGCCTGGCATGCACGTAGAAGTATACCACAGCTTCAATGATGTGTGTGTGTGTGTGTGTATGTGTGTGTGTGTGTGTGTGCGCGTGTGCACTGCTTTCCTCATCCCCCTGGCCTCCCCTCTCTCTGAGTGACTGTTTGTCTCTCTCAACCTCTCACTTTGTCTTTGTTTCATCTACCTCTCTCATTCTTTCTCTCTCTCTCTCTCTTTCTCTCTCTCTCTCTCCCTCTCTCTCTCTCTCTATCTATCTATCTATCTATCTATCTATCTATCTATCTATCTATCTATCTATCTATCTATCTATCTATCTATCTATCTATCTATCTCCCTCTGTGTGTGTTTGTGTCTGAGTATCTGTGTCTGACTGCTGTCCTGCTCTGTGTGAAGGGAGAGTAAATGACCAAACTTAATTATGCTTGATGAAACAATGACACTTTACTCATCATAGAAATAAAGCATGTGTGTGATAGTGTGTGTGTGTGTGTGTGTGTTTTGGTGTGTGTGTGTGTGTGTGTGTGTGTGTGTGTGTGTGTGTGTGTGTGTGTGTGTGTGTGTGTGTTTTAGTGTGTGTGTGTGTGTGTGTGTGTGTGTGTGTGTGTGTGTGTGTGTGTGTGTGTGTGTGTGTGTGTGTGTGTGTGTGTGTGTTTTAGTGTGTGTGTGTGTGTTTTAGTGTGTGTGTGTGTGTGTGTGTGTGTGTGTGTGTGCATTTACACTGCTGTGCATGGTCCCCTCCTCCAAGACAACAGATTATTATTCTGACCTTCTGGCCTGCTCTATTTTCCAAAGAGAGCTGTCTCTGCATTAAGATTCTCAGTGTGTGTGTGTGTGTGTGTGTGTGTGTGTGTGTGTGTGTGTGTGTGTGTGTGTGTGTGTGTGTGTTTGTGTGTTTGAGCGTAAAACTGACACAATGCTGTTGTGCTGATGGTATAACTTTACTGATGTTAGAAAGATGTGATGCGTTTGGGTGATTTTTAACCCCGCGATGACAGCGGGATATTGACTGATTCTGAGGCATTACAGGCCAAATGATAATATTACAAGCTGTTCCTCTCACCAGCTTTGCTACAAACAGCACATTTCCACTCAACTGAGAAGTGTGTGTGTGTGTGTGTGTGTGTGTGTGTGTGTGTGTTTGTGTGTGTGTGAAAGGGCACGCTTGTCTCCTTTTGTCTCTGCTGTTTCTTTCGATAAACTTATTTGGAGTCCTCCTGGGTTTGAAATCTTTTTTCTGTGTGTGTGTGTGTGTGTGTGTGTGTGTGTGTGTGTGTGTGTGTGTGTGTGTGTTTGTGTGTGTTTGTATGTGCTTGTGTAGAGTGCATGTGGTTTTGCTTGTGTGTGTGTATGTGTGTGAGTGTGTGTCTGTGTATGTGTTTGTGCGAGTGTGTGCATGTGTGTGCATGTGTGTGTGTGATAGAGACTGCTCTGAGAGAGAGATTGCGGTAGGTTTCGACCCGAGCTGGCTGAAGGCCTCATTTACTGGCTGTGTGTGTGTGTGTGTGTGTGTGTGTGTGTGTGTATGTGCGCGCGTGCGCGAGTATGTGTGTGTACAAGTGTGTGTGTGTGTACAAGTGTGTGTGTGTGTGTCTGGCTGAAGGCCTCATTTACTGGCTGTGTGTGTCTGCCTGTGTATGTGTGTGTGTGTGTGTGTGTGTTTGTGTGTGTGTGTGTGTGTGTCTGGCTGAAGGCCTCATTTACTGGCTGTGGGCTGCAACTCAATCAGGGGGGCGGGAGCTGATGAGTGAGTGACTAGTTTCAGAGCGCCAGTCGATACACGTCCAGCCTGATAGAATGTCAGCACGGCCAGCCTGTGTGTGTGTGTGTGCGTGCGTGTGTGTGTGTGTGTGTGTAAACTGCAGCTCTCTTCTGCCCCAATCAATGTTATCAAAGGAGAGAAAGAGAGGCGAGAAAACACATAAATGCACACACACACACACACACACACACACACACACACACACACACACACACACACACACACACACACACACACACAACACACACTGATACACACACATACACCGACACAGACGCACGCATCCACCATCACACACCCACACACACAGACACTGATACACACACGCAAACATGTTCTCCTATCTCAGACACACACACACACACCCACACTAATATTTGCTGCTGATGATTCCTTGCGGCTGTTGTGCTAGCTGTTTGTGAAGATGTTTAATAAGTATAAAACTCATCTGTGCATGTGTGTGTGTGTGTGTGAATGTGTGTGTGTGTGTGTGTGTGTGTGTGTGTGTGTGTGTGTGTGTGTGTGATTATGTGCGTGTGTGTGTGTGATTATGTGTGTGTGTGTGCGTGTGTGTGTGTGTGCGCTGACAGACGTGTCAGGGGTGTCTCCTCCATCAGTGTGATGCTGGGTGGTTGTGGTGCTTTGCTCCTCTCTGACTAATTGTGTTAAATGAGATTTCTGCAACTGGATCACATGTGCCGCGCCTAATTAGACCATGCTGGCAGATGGGAGAGTGCACAGATCTGCAGAGTCGAGTGTGTGTGTGTATGTGTGTGCACGCATGTGTGTGTATATGCATGTCCGTGTGTGTGTGTGTATGTATGTGTGTGTGTGGTGTGTGTATGTGCATGCCCGTGTGTGTCCGCATGTGTGCGTGTGTTGTGTGTGTAAGTGCATGTCCGTGTGTGTGTGTATGTCCATGTGTGTGTGTGATGTGTGATGTGCGTATGTGCATGTCCATTGTGTGTGTGTGTGTGTGTGGTTGTGTGTGTATGTGATGTGTGTGTGTGTGTGTGTGTCTGTGTGTGTGCATGTCTGTGTGTGTGTGTGTGTGTGTGAGAGAGAGACAGAGAGAGAAAGGTCTGAATCTGATCACATATGGCATGGTTTCAGCCTCTACAGGGCCTAAACACTACTGTCACCACAGCAACCTCAACCTCAACGCATCCACCCAAAGATTGCTGTAGCCTCACAAATACCATTTGTGTTTTTACTGGCTCCCCACAAACAAATGTTTACCTGTATACCTGATGCAGCTTGTTTATCTGATGTTTACCTGTATACCTGATGCAGTCTGTTTACTGGATGTTTATCTGTGTACCTTATGCAGCCTGTTTACCAGATGTTTACCTGTAAACATGATGCAGTTTGTTTATCGGATGTTTACCTGTATACCTGATACAGCTTTTTTACCCGATGTTTACCTGTAAACATGATGCAGCTTGTTTACCCGATGTTTACCTGGGGTGCGTTTCCCAAACAATGACAGAGAGTAGCATTAAACCACCGTTGTACAATGTAGGTTCAAACTACCCAGCACCCCACGTCTGGATTTCCCGAAAATCTCCAACCACCAAAGTACGATGGAAGTCTGAACTGTTGTTAGTTTGGACTTCCGTGGTTCAAAATGCAAAGTACCCAGATGTTTCGGAAGTGCTCGGAGAGTATTCGGATGCATTCGTTGCGGATAACGACAGAAACGATTGAACTACATAAGGACATAAACGTAGTCTCATTTCATTTAAGCCGGTATGACAGCTGTAGAAACTCTGGGAATCTTCCGTCAACACAACTATGTGCCTTACTCATTAAAAGCAACAACTGAATGTCAGTTTGTGTCATATGTCTGTGTATTTCATTTATACTACATGGAGCTGCAGCTATAAATATAACCACTCCCGCCATGTAGGTAATTGGTGCGGTGAATGAGTGGTTAGCTTGTCAGCCTGTCAAAGGAAATATGCTACCTTTTTCTATGAGATATGGGTTCGAATCCTGCTGAATAGTAATCAGTTTGTAACAGGTCGAAATGATCAATGGGACAATGCTTGTGGGTCAGTAATCAGTGTTCATACATCACAGTATTACACAAGCGCTCCTTAACATCACTGACGTACATTAACTTTGATCCAACCACATTTTGCAACAGCTTTTTGTGTGTTACTGGATATGTTTTCCACCTTCTTTTTGTATGGTCTGGCAATGCCACATCGACAATTAAGTGAATTGGGAGTAACATCATTCATGCAGATGGTGGCAGTAACACATAAATGGCTGCCTAATCCGCCCAAAAAAGGCCAAAGGTGACAAGCAAGACGTCACGTGAACAAACACAATGGTCCAACGACAGGTCCATGCTAATCGTTCCAACTGCACAACCTTACGAGGCAACTTCCAATGGATCGTCCAGACTTTGTTGTTGGGAAACACTTGCGTCATTGAACGATCCATCAGACTACCGTAGTTGTAAACATCGTTAGTTGCTTAGTCTGGACCATGGTGTTGGAAACGGCAGTGTAGTAAGACCATCGTTCAAACCACAAACCACCGAAGTTGCTAAGGAAGTTAGCAACGACGCTTTTGGGAAACGCACCCCTGTATACCTGATGCAGCCTGTTTACCCGATGTTTACCTGTATACCTTATGCAGCCGGCTTACCCAATGTTTAACTGTACACGCAACACAGCTCATTTAACCAATGTTTATCTGTATGCACAATGCAGTTTGTTTACCCAGTGTTTACCTGTATATGCAACACAGCGTTTTTAACCAATGTTGTTAAATTGTCATTTTTTTCTGAACAGAAGTAGAAACAGAAGACGTTTTTTATCTCCATGCTGAGTTGGTGTGTGTTTGTGTGTTTGTGTGTGTGTGTGTGTGTGTGTGTGTGTGTGTGTGTGTGTGTGTGTGTGTGTGTGTGTGTGTGTGTGTGACTATGCTATGCTGTCCTGGCCCTAAAAAGCCCCTTGTCTGCACCATAATTTAGCTGTGAAGCCCAAAGGTCAGACAGAACCAAGACAGAGGGAGTGTGTGTGTGTGTGTTTGTGTGTGTGTGCGTGCGTGTGTGTGGGCAGCAAAACTCCATGACTCGCATCTCTCGTCTCCTTTTCTGTCCTCTCCTCTTTTCTTTCTACTCGTCTCTTCCTCTCCTTTCATCTTTTTGACCCTCTCCTCTCCCCTCCTCTGCTCCCCTCTCCCCTCCTCTCTTCTCCTCTCTTCTTTTCTCCTCCAAATTTACACACTGCTGAACACGTAAGAAAGGCCATTAAAATCCCAACTGCAATTTATGTGGTGCAGGCCTGCAGACTGTATAATTAGGAGCTGAAATAATGTCTCACTCGGGTTCCCCTGGTGGACTTTTAAGTGGAACTGGGTGCTAGCAGCGATCAGGCGCCACTGGTGCCCTCCGACATCGCCGTTAAATCAGGCTTAAAGGTCAGAGGTCGCGGCCCTACATGAGCCAGACATGTAAAGAAGATGTACCTCAGATTTCAAGGAAAAAAAAAAAAAAAACGCCTTTTCTGTGCCCTCTGACACACATGCAGTTTCACGGTGGAGAACCTGACACTTTCATAAAGATTAATTGCACTTCAATGATTCCTGGTTTTAATATCAGAGCTGATATTATTAACATCAGAACTGCATCAAAAAAAAACCCACTGTGTGTGTGTATACAGTATATGTGTTTGCGGGGATGTGTATGTGTATGCGTGTGTGTTTATGTGTATGTGTGTGTGTCTGTCTGTGTGTGTGTGTGTGTGTGTGTGTGTGTGTGTGTGTGTGTGCGTGCGCGTGTCTACTGATGCATCCATGGCATTCTATCTGATTCATTAACTTCCTGCAAGGGGTTGCCGTGGCG
>CM050217.1:29460000-29477500 GCA_027475355.1 Coilia nasus
TTGTTAAGCCTTAAATAGCGGACAGCTGTTTATTGCCTCTGTGTGTGTGTGTATGTGTGTGTGTCTGTTTTTATTATTTTGCGGGCATGGTGTTTATGGCACCAGTAAAGTCACATGCCACACAGATCACAAACTAAAACACACAACTAGAAATGTGGTATAGAAAGTTAGTATAGAAAATTGTTTTTTAATTATAGTTTTCGACCCCCTGCCCGCTTTAATCAAAGTGAAAAGTTTAGATGGATGGACAATTACAAAAGGCACACACACACAAATAATGGGGAGGTGTGTGTGTAATCAGGACCTTGGATCCACTAAAACATTGTGAAGAAATGGAATAGTATGTAATGGTACACTGCAGAAAGACCAGTGTTGAATTGACTCCCACAGAGTTAATTTTTACACTTCTGAGGGTTAATATAGCTCCACACTCTCCAGAGTTACATGAACACTTTCAAAATGTGAAACATATCTCCGACTCTGGACATTGTTTAAATCAGAAAATGATAAAATTACACTTTGAGAGTTAAAGTCAACTATATTGAAATAAATTAAATATTCAACCCTTGAAATTTGAACACTCCAGTTTTGCTGTGTAGCTCTCTACAAAATGTTTGTATGTGTACAGTGAGGGAAAAAGAAGGATGGACAGAGAAGGAGTGCAAAGATCCCAAAAGGAAGATAGGAAATAAAGGAAATATGACCCTGAAGAAGCAGTTGAGAAAATTAGCTTGAATTGCTAAAGGGGAAACACACTTCATTGTTTAGCTGAAAAAGCAAGCACTGTAGTTATATTCAAAATGGTGGATTCCCCACCACCTGGTTCACAAGCGTTGCTAAATTAGACTTTTTGTACTTCGCCCTCTTTCTCTGCCTTTCTCTCTCTATGCCTTTCTCTCTCTCTCCTCTCTCTTGCCCTCTACCTTTCTGTCTCTCTCTCTCTCTCTACATCTCTCTACAGCTCTCTCTCTCTCTCTACATCTCTCTCTCTCTCTCTCTCTCTCTCTCTACATCTCTCTCTCTCTCTACATCTCTCTACATCTCTCTCTCTACATCTCTCTACATCTCTCTCTCTCTCTCTCTACATCTCTCTCTCTCTACATCTCTCTACATCTCTCTCTCTCTCTCTCTCTCTACATCTCTCTACATCTCTCTACATCTCTCTCTCTCTCTCTCTCTCTCTCTCTCTCTCTCTCTCTCTCTCTCTCTCTCTCTCCCTCTCTCTCTCTCTCTCTTTCTCTGTTTGCGCTTCATGTGGACAGTAAAAGCTCTGACTGTCAAAAGCTGTTCATATGCCACATCATCTCCACGCTCTGCTCCGGGGTCTCTCAGGTAAATATTTGGAATGCTGCACCCATCCCTCCATTCCACCATCCCTCCATTCCACCATCCCTCCATCCCTCCATCCCTCCATCCCAGGCTTTACACTTAAGCCACCGAAATTACCTCCATTCATTTGTGTGACACTGTTATCAATATTTATCACATTTATTGTGCAAACATCTTGAATTTTAGTGGTCAGCTGCAAGAGGACAATGAGACTGAGACGTGACGCTCATAATATTTTGGCACCAATTACTATCGATTTTACAATTGGTTTGCAGCAGGATGCTGTTTTATTACTGATATCTTTAATGTGCGAATCAATAGGGACACTTGTTTGGCTCATTCATGGGACGGTAATAAAATCAAACATCTCGCAGCGGAATGTTATCTGATCCATAAAGTGCTGCAGCAGATGCTTAATGCAATAGTTAAAGACTGCAATATCCCTGTTCCTATCACAGTGCTCTGCTCCTCTCTGCTCCTCTCCTCTCCGCTCCTCTCTTCTCTTCTCTTCTTCTCTCCTCTCCCCTTCCCTCCCCTCCTCTCCTCTCCTGTCCTCTCTTCTCCTCTCTGCTCCTCTCTTCCTCTCTTCTCTTCTCTTCTCTTCTCCTCTCCTCTCCTCTCTCCTCTCCTCCTCTCTTCTCCACTCTGCAGTGCTCCCATGGATATGAGTTGTGTATCGGAGTGTGTACAGCTCACATGGTGTGTATCATGTGTATGGGTGTGTGTGCGGTGCACGGTGTGTATTGTGTGTATGGGTCTGTGTGCGGTGTGTGTGTATCGGAGTGTGTGCAGTGCTCATCCCAGCCTGGTGGGGAAATAAAGGCATCTCTGGCACACACCAACTCCATTAAAACGCGGGGTGTATGCTGTGTATGAGTGTGTGTGTGTGGTGCGCAGTGTGTGTGGTGTTGGCGTGTGTGTGTCTCTCCTCTGGCACACACTCACGCCTATTAAAACGCCGTCTGTGGTCTTGCAGAGAGGTGCTGTCCAAAGCAGCCAAACTCAGGGAACAATAGCTGTTGGCCCACACACCCAACAGCACACCAGGAGTCTGGCCCACAAGCTGAGGAGTGGGGCGTGGGGGGTGGGGGGTGGAGGCTGGGGAACTCAGGAGTGGACGAGGGGGGCTGTAGGGAAGGCCGAGGAGTGGTGGGGGGGGTGGGGGTGGGGTGGATCAGGGGTTGGGGGGTGTAGGAGAAGCTGGGGAACTCAGGAGTGGGCAGGGGGTTGTGTGTTTTGTGTTGTGAGGATGCTACTGTCATCAAGTCGAGTGATGAGGAAAATGACAACATCTGTGGTGAAGAAGGAGGAAGAGGAAGAGATGGAGGAGGAAAAAGAGTATATTCCTGTAGTGTCTGTAGGAGAGGATACTTCTGTAGTGTCTAGTAGGTAGAGGATGAGAGAAGGAGGTGGAGGAGGAGGGAGGATATTTGTTTTGTGTCTACTAAGAACAAAGAGGTAGAGAAAGATGATTTCTGTAGGGTCTGATGAAGGTGAGGAAGAGAGTGAAAAGGAGGAAGAAGAGGATATTTCTTTAGAGTCTAGTGAGGAGGGAGAGGAGGAGAGGATATTTGTTTTGTGTCTACTAAGAACAAAGAGGTAGAGAAAGATGATTTCTGTAGGGTCTGATAAAGGGGAGGAGGAGAGTGAGAAGGAGGAGGAAGAAGAGGATATTTCTGTAGTGTCTTGTAAGGAGGTAGAGGAGGAGAGGGGGAGCAGGAGAGAAGGAGGAGAGGTACACATTTCTATAGTGTGTAGTGAGGAAGAGGATATTTCTGTAGTAAGGAGGTAGAGGAGGAGAGGAGGAGGAGAGGTGTGTATTTCTGTAGTGTCTAGTAAGGAAGTAGAGGATAAGAGAAGGAGGAGAAAAGGAGGCAGAGGAAGAGGAGAGGAGGAGGAGAGGTGTATATTTCTGTAGTGTGTAGTGAGGAGGTAGAGGAGGGGGAGAGGAGGAGGAGGAGAGGTGTATATTCCTGTATTGTGTAGTTAGGAAGAGGATATTTCTGTAGTGTCTGGGCTGAGGATGTGTGCTCAGCTGGTTGGAGGTTTCCGTGATGATGAAGTGGTGAGGCAGCGGGGAGACGACAGGCTACCCAAACATCCACAGTCTTCAGGCCCGCTGACACACACACACACACACAGGCTTCAGGCCCGCTGACGCACTTTAAAGCCAGACATCCTGCCATAGTTAGTGAAGAACTAATCCCTAAACACTGCCCCAGATACACACACACAAACACACACAAACACACACACACACACACACACACACACACACACACACACACACACACACACACACACACACACACACACACACACACACACACACACACACATATCCCCAAACACACACATACCATCACACACCTTCTAAGAAAAACACACACTCCCATAAACACACACACACACCTTCCCAGACACTCACACACACTTCCACAACCTTCCCCAGACACACATATCTCCAGACACACACAGACGCACAACACACACACATATCTCCACACACACACACACACACACACACACCTCCCAACACAAATGGCAGCACTACGTATAAAACACACATTAGACAAAGTGCCCTTTCAAATCCCCCGGCGTTGGGCTGTTACTGAGCAAAGGAGCTCGTCCCACTCTGCATGTGGCACTGTGTAAATATACAATGTTTAGACATCGCGAGCCGTCTGCCCTTGATCTCGCCGCATCGCTCAGATATACGGCATCATTAGCACATTAAAAATGTATGTCAGCTCGCAGAGGCAATCCACAACCAAAGCAGGAGGGATGGAGGGGTCCTGACAGGCTTTTTGCTCAGGCATCAGCTAAGACATACTGCCGGTGTTGCAGACGGAGCAGAGAGACAATGGGAGGGAAATGTAAACAGTGTTAAGCGGCGAGCTGCTCAGAGGCTTATTTATTGGCTGGGACGGAGGAGTATGAGATGTAAAGGCCATTTAAAGCAATGTGTGTCTTTTGTTACCCCAGCAAGCCCCAGGCCTGAGAGCACATCTCATTTCACACACAGCTGTAACTCTGCGTCAGCCTTCACTGCCCCCAGAAACACACACACACACACACACACACACACACACACACACACACACACATATACACACACGCACACATGCACACGCACACACACACACACACACACACACACACACACACACACACACACACACACACACACACACACACACACACACACACATATACACACACGCACACATGCACACGCACACACACACACACACCACGGATACAAACTAAATATTTCAGCAACATACACTACCCAAGTAACAGGTACGCACAGGCATACACACATTTTCCTAGCAATATACAAACATATAATTCTGCCCTACAAAGCCAAGAGGCAGTGACTACATATTTTGTCAAAACTGAGTCTAGACTGGAAATTGACTTTATAGCACCTCCTTTGTCTTGCGACTAAATCTCTTGCTTCTTCCTATTAAGAAAGCATATAAAAGTATCACCACTTTCATACCTACAACATGTTTGACTGGGCAGTATGACAACTTCAAAGGCATTTTTCTTAGTTTCAATGCCTGTGTAGTTACTGCACTTTCTCCTTTACTCCTGTATTTCAAAGATACGTTTTACTCATAAAATAAACCTTTTAGGCCAAGAGTGAGTGTCTGAGTGTTGTGAGGGTCATAAGACAGTTGGGTCGAATAAATGTTTGGTGGTTTGAGTGTTGGGTTGTAGAGGTGTTGGGTCGTAACAGTGTTGGGTCTTGTAACTGTTGTATTATAAGGGTGTTTAGTCTTATAAGTGTTGGGACGTTAAAGTGTTGATTTTTATGAGTGTTGGGTGGAATAAATGTTTGGTGATATGAGTGTTGGGTTGTAGAGGGGTTGCGTCAGAAGAGTGTTGGGTAGGAACAGTGCTGGGTCGAGTCTTGGGTTACATGACTGTTGGGTCGTGTAAGTGTTGGGTTATGGGGTGTTGGGTTATAGGGGTGTTAGGTCAAAACAGTAATGATTCCTAACAGTGTTAATTCAGATGAGAGTTAGGGCATAAGTGTGTTGGGTTGTATTAGTGTTGGGCATATTAGTGTTTAGTCATAAGAGTGTTGACTGATAGGGGTGTTGGGTTGAAAGAGTGTTAAATCGTATGAGTGTTGATTTATAACAGTTTTGGGTCATAAGAGTGTTGGGTAAGAAGAGTGGGTCATAGAAGTGTTGGGTTATAGGTGTGTTGGGTTGCAAGAGTGTTGATTCCTAACAGTGTTGATTTATACGAGTGTTGAGTAATAATAGTGTTGATTTAAAAGAGTGTTGGGTCGTATGAGTGTGGATTTAAAAGAGTGTTGGGTGGTATTGGGAGTTGGGCCATACTAGAGTTAGACTAGGTGCTAGAGCTACACTAGGTCAAGAGTGTTGGGTTATAGGGGGAATGGCTCATATAAGTATTGGATCATACTACAGTTAAGGTATAGGTTGTTGGGTTATAGGGGTGTTGGGTTGAAAGACTGCTGGGTGGTGTAGGTGTTGGGTCTTACTAGAGATAAGGTCTAGGTTGTTGGGTTATATAATAAGGGTGTTGGGTGGTATAGGTGTTGGGTCATACTAGGGTTAAGGTCTAAGTTGTTGGGTTATATAATAAGGGTGTTGGGTGGTATAGGTGTTGGGTCATACTAGGGTTAAGGTCTAAGTTGTTGGGTTATATAATAGGGGTGTTGGGTGGTATAGGTGTTGGGTCATACTAGGGTTAAGGTCTAAGTTGTTGGGTTATATAATAGGGGTGTTGGGTGGTGTAGGTGTTGGGTCTTACTAGAGTTAAGGTCTAAGTTGTTGGGTTATAGGGGTGTTGGGTCAAAAGACTGTTGGGTGGTGTAGGTGTTGGGTAATACTAGGGTTAAGGTCTAGGTTGTTGGGTTATATAATAGGGGTGTTAGGTGGTGTAAGTGTTGGGTAATACTAGCGTTAAGGTCTAGGTTGTTGGGTTATATAATAGGGTTGTTGGGTGGTATAGGTGTTGGGTCATACTAGGGTGAAGGTCTAGGTTGTTGGGTTATATAATAGGGGTGTTGGGTGGTGTAGGTGTTGGGTCTTACTAGAGTTAAGGTCTAGGTTGTTGGGTTATATAATAGGGGTGTTGGGTGGTATAGGTGTTGGGTCTTACTAGAGTTAAGGTCTAGGTTGTTGGGTTATATAATAGGGGTGTTGGGTGGTGTAGGTGTTGGGTCTTACTAGAGTTACTAGCTCAAGAGTGCTCATCTCTTTTTCCCTTTCCTCCTGCTTCACTCTACTACTCCTCTCTACATCTCCACCCTGTCTGTATCTATCTATTATTTATCACTCTATCTCTCTCTTTCTATGTGTCATTTACCTCTCTATCTCCCTCTCTATCATTCTATCATTTGTCTCTGTCTCTCTCTCCCTCTCTCCATGTCAGTTACTTTCTTTATCTGTCTCTGACATCTCTCTCTCTCTTGCTCTCTCTCACTTTCTCTGTCAGTTACTCTCTCTCTCTCTCTCTCTCTCTCTCTCTCTCTCTCTCTCTCTCTCTCTCTTCCTTTCTCTCTCTCTCGCTGTCTCTCTGGTCCTGCCTCACAGAGTGTGTGATGTGTGTTGACATGTAACATGTAAGTCTGTGGGCAGCCTAATTTCATTGAGCTGTTCTGGAGGGTGCTGGAACTAGCAAACACACACCACTACACACACACAGACACACACACACACACACACATACACACACCATTACAGACACACTGGAGGGGGTACAAAACTGATGAAAAGGGGTGTGGGAGGGTGCTGGAACTAGCAAACACACACCACTACACACACACAGACACCCCCCCCCCCCACACACACACACACAGCCCACCCCCAGGGCAGCTGGGTCAGGCGGGAGGCTGTTAGTGGGGCCCGAGTGGGGGCCCACACAGGCAAGGTCAGCACGGCCATTATCTACACACAAGGGCAGCGGACCAGCCGCGACTCAGGGAGGTAGCCGTAGCAACACACATCCAGTACATCAAGCTGACGCGGGGGGGTGAGGTGGGGTTGGGGGGAGGGGGGGCAGAGAGAGAAAGAAAGAAAGAGAGAAAGAGGGGGGGTGCTGCCTTATTTCACCCAGAGAGAAAGAGAGAGGGAGGGAGAAAGGGTGAAAGGGAGGGAGAGATAGAGAGAGATGGAGAGCAAGATGAGGGAGAGAGACAGGGATGGGATAGCAAAGGTAAGTTCTGTGTGTGTGTGTGTGTGTGTGTGTGTGTGTGTGTGTGTGTGTGTGTGTGTGTGTGTGTGTGTGCTTTGTGAGTACATTGTATGTTATGAGTTGTGTTATGGTGTGTAAATGAGTATTTAAGGAGAAACATGGGTAAGGTACTGTATGTAGGTGTGTGACACTTGTGTCACAGCAACAAGGTGTGTGTGAGGATATGTGTCACAAATAGAGGCGTGACAACAGCTGCTGAAGTACCTGTGATCTGTGTGGGGATGATGTGTGTGGCAGCTGTGTTAGCTGTGTGCACATGTCATACATGTGTGAAAGTGTTATTTTTCCTTAGTGATTTATGTTACTTGATGGGTATGTGTGTGTGTGTGTGTGTGTGTGTGTGCATGGTGTTGTGTTTTGTAAGGTGTTTTGTACTGGGGTGGGAGTGTGTGTGTGTGTGCATGGTGTTGTGTTTTGTAAGGTGTTTTGTACTGGGGTGGGAGTGTGTGTGTGTGTGTGTGTGTGCATGGTGTTGTGCTTTGTAAGGTGTTTTGTAATGGTGTGGGAGTGTGTGTGTGTGTGTGTGTGTGTGTAAGGTGTGTGTGTGTGATGGCTGTGTAATTTGTGTTGCTGTGTGTATGATGGGTATGTAAGATGTGTATGGCAGGGGTGTAAGTTGTGTTACTGTGTGTTATGGATGTATATGGTGTGTGTGATGGGTGTGTAAAGTGTGTGCTGTGTGTGTATAGGCAGGTGTGTAAAGTGGTGTGTGTGTTGGTGTGTGTAGTGTGTGGAGGCAGGGTTGGTTGATATTGATAGGAGTCTCAGTGCTGCACAGAAGCACTTCACTTTGGGAGGAGTAGCAGTGTGTGTGTGTGTGTGTGTGTGTGTGTGTGTGTGTGTGTGTGTGTGTGTGTGTGTGTGTGTGTGTGTTTGTGTGTGTGTGTGTGTGCTTTCTGGGCGTCGGGGTACAAAGCACTCCAAAGTGAAATGGAGGTACCCACTCTGGTCAAGTTGAAGGGTGAATGAGGGAGGTGTGTGTGTGTGTGTGTGTGTGTGTGTGGTGCTGCAGTCCTAATGCACGACGGCACCCTAACTATTAGCATTCCCCGGGCGGCTGGAGTTCATAAGACTAATGGAGAGGCTACCTGGGGACATTAATTGTGCATGACACACACTTACACACACACACACACACACACACACACACACACACACACACACACACACACACACACACACACACACACTCCAGGGCTCTGGGGTGCCAGCACCAATATCACCACGCCGCTCTGACACAACGCCGTCACACATTACAAACAAAGGCCACATAACTGCCACAGCCACACACACACACACACACACACAAACACACACACACACACACGCACACACACACACACTTCACCTGACAGGGCTGGCGTCTCATGTCTGCTCCTAACACCATCAGGCGTGTGGAGGGTGGGGCACGAACTGTCAGATGTGTGTGTGTGTTTGTGTGTGTGTGTGGGGGGTGGGGGGCATTAGTGTGAGTGCAGCAGGAACCCCTTAGACGTGGGGTGGGGGTGGTGGTTGGGGTGGTGGGGTGGGTGGGTTCGGTCAGGGCTGGGTGCTGCAGGATTGTAACTCTTTCCCTCTGGGTTTACCAAGCTAAAACATTCACTCACAGCTGTCATTCGTGTAACCCCCCCCCCCCCCCCCCCCCCCACACACACACACACACACACACACACAAACACACACACACAAACACCTCCTGTCCAACAACAAATACAAGCACTGTACTTTGAATATTTATTTGTTACTGGGACAGACAGTGTGCAGTGTACTTTGAATGTCTGCAGGAAGAGAAACACACTCTTCCAGTGTGTTTCTAGGAGAAACACTATTCCACAGATCTCCTGGAATAAGTCACACTGCTAAATCTCCTGGATCTCCTGGAGCTGAATGAATGTGCAGATCTTGTGTGTGTCTACATAATGCTTGCTGTCTGCTGAAACCTCTATATTATTACATACTAAAACACAGCAAAAGGCTAAACACACAATAGATCTATCTTATTACATACTTAAACACAGTGAAAGTCTACACACACAATGGATCGGAAGCGGCATGCGAGGGGATCCTTTGATTCGGCGGTGTCGCGGGATGAAGTCGTGATTTAATTTGTAGCGAATAATAAGCGATGGAGCAGAGCCCACAGGACACGAAATTAATGCGCTCCGGAATTATCATATTTCTCATTACGCTGTCATCCACCGCACGCGTTCATTCCTTCACACAGATACCTGCTCCAAATTGGGAAGGGGGGGTGGGGTGGTTGTGGTGGTGGTGTGTGTGTGTGTGTGTGTGTGTGTGTGTAGGGGGGGGTTGGGTCAATTGGAATGGATTATTGTGTGTGATCATCTCCCTGTTCTGTGTCAGGATTGGCTGCTGTCCTCTGCAATAGCACTCCGCGTGTGAGAAGTCCTGTAGTCCCTGGAGAAGAGTACTACAACACCGATACAGACAGACAGAGAGAGTGTGTGCGTGATAGAGAGAGATAGAGAAAGAAAGACAGAGGGAGAGAAAGAGCGATAGAGAGGAGAGTGAGAGAGACACGGAGAAAGCGAGAGAGCAATAAAGAGGAAGAGAGAGAGAGAGAGAGTGATAGAGAGGAAGAAAGGGAGGGAGAGAGAGAGTGAAAGCTCAAACAACTAAAACTGTAAATTTGATGTACAGGTCGGCATCGGTGACACCATGGCCTAGTGCTGATGAGTACACAGTGAGTGCCAAGCAAACACACACT
The DNA here is from genome assembly GCA_027475355.1 of Coilia nasus. Classification (NCBI taxonomy): domain Eukaryota; kingdom Metazoa; phylum Chordata; class Actinopteri; order Clupeiformes; family Engraulidae; genus Coilia; species Coilia nasus. The sequence goes on from CM050217.1 coordinate 29,470,298, forward strand.
CACAAACACACACACACACACACACACACACAAACTTACCGTAATGTGAGCAGAGGCTTGATGAGTTGATAACACGGGTTTAGTTTAGGTGTTATCTACACACTGGTTTAGTTGCATCAGCACCAGTGCTTCATTTGCATCTGAAGGATTCCTCTTAAAGGATGCTGTCATTATTTCACACCCCAGTGAACAGAATTTCTTTCTGAAGAGAGAAAGTTAGAAAAAGGTCCCGTTTTTTGGTCAGTGCATGTTCTAGCCAGCCACAATAAAGGCAGAATCATGCTAGGCCGTGTCAAAACTGTTCTCATGGAGACAATGTGAAATATGGCTTGAAAAGGCCCATTCACATAGATAATAGAATTTGATTTCCCAGATAAGCAGCTGAAAAGGGCAGCCCTGGACATTTTTGAAAAGCAAAATTCATTACACTTTTTCTTAATTCACCCTGGCATAAATTACACTGGCTCCAGCAGCCATTAACTCGCCCATTAATACAAGCGGGGTCAAGACAATTGAAACCCGAGGTTAGGAAATATGGAGGAGTGTTTCTCTTTTCTCCCCCTAAAGAGGGTTGCTCTAATGGCAGGAGACAGGAGGTCTGGGATCTTTTACCATTAATTGTGGAATTATCTGCCTCCGTTTTTATCGTCTAAACAGCCTCCGAGATAAGAGTCAGGGGGCAGAAAATCCTGTTGCGAGAAATGAATTTCCTATCCATTTACTCGCTTATGTTTCAGGCAATTTTAGCGTGCTGTGAGATCGCTCCACAAGATAGCAGGAGCAGCAGGGAGATAGGGATGGGGGCGGGGGGGAGGGATGTTTTGAAGGCAAGTGTAAAATTAGTTTCGTTCTGGGACGGCATCAAAATGCAAATAGTTGCTAAGCTTTTTGGAGTCTGTAAAAGGTGCAGCGGGCTGGGAGAAAGCGTGTCTCTTAAAGCCGGGAGGCGAGCGGAAATAAGCTTCGGGGAAGTTCCTATAAAAACCTCCGTGGCACAGCCCGAGCGCTTGAAATTTTATCACCTCAAAGTCAATTTTGAAAAGGTCACATCTGGGAGCGAGGGGAGTGGAGAGCTGTTGGCTCTTTATAGAGTTTTGACACGCGCTGACTGTGAAGCGGGGATCTGTGCTTAAAGACGAGTTTCATTTCAACGCGGTGATACCCCCCTCCCCCACCCCCCACTCATAAGGCTGTTTGGGGTATGTCAAACAAATTACCTCCCCTATTCTTCACATCTCCTCCCGCCAGCTGGCCTATTTGTCCATGCAGTACTCCAGATGAGTTTATGTCAGACATTAGGCCTCTTGCGGTGCAGGGGGAAAAGAGCTTAGTGTCTCAAGGAAACGCATTCCCCTTCCCGATTCCCTCTCGTCTGACAGGGAGGCACTGTAAGGAGAAGATGAAATTAAGTGAAATAAAAAGCATATTAAAAATTATTATCGCCTAATAGTCATTAGGCTAGAGGTAGCTGTCAGCTGGTGATGGATTTCTCACTTAGTTCAATGAATGTTCTAACGACATTGATAAAATCACCGAAAAGCAAATACCGTTAGCCCACGGCTGGAGCGATGGGCTTTGTGTCAACAGCCCAGACAGCGTGCGACTCGAGTGTGTAAGTAATGCAATACACGGCTCTACAAATGCACGGGGACACTTTTCAGTTACGCACGCAGTAATCACACCTTCAGCGCTCCGCCATTGGCAGTGGCGTTCAATAGTTCAGATGCTAATTGCGCTGCATTTCATAAAGGCTGATAACAGCAATACTTTCCTTCAGGTATGCCACTAAACACCACGGCCAAAACAAGAAATCATTACCACTTCAAGAAATCAGTCAAAATGTGTATCTGTTAATTACACAGAACCCAAATCTACTGACATTTCCCCAGGAAACAAATATCGCTGAGAGACGTATTTCCACAGGAAACAGATATAGCTAAGAGAGGTATTTCCCCAGGAAACAAATATAGCCAAGAGAGCTATTTTAGATGAAGGGCGTGGATCAGGGTGTTAAGGTAAATAAACTAAACATAATACACTGCAAATAAACTACATGACTAGCAACAGCATCTAATCTGGAGCAAATGTGAACACTGAGAATGTGAACACTGAAGGGGAGAGAGAGAGAGAGAGAGAGAGAGAGAGAGAGAGAGAGAGAGAGAGAGAGAGAGAAGGGGGGGGGGGCACTCTCTAGCCCAGGCAGGCAGGCAGATGGCTATTTCTGGTTGTAGTGTAGTGGAGGTGGAGGTGTGTGATGCTCACTATCCACCAGCTTTTTTATCTTGTAACTATTTTCTAGTTTGGGGAAAACACTTTCTATCACTGTCAGGTGAAGGAAGGAGAAAACTCTCACATTCGCAGGAGGAATTTACCCTGCCTGTGCCTTAGAGAGAGAAGGATCCTTAGTAGCTCAGAGCTAAACACCACAAACTCAACACTCCTGTGTGAATCTCGACACTCCTCACTAAATACCACAGGCTCAACACTCATGTCTAAATAACTCAAGCAAGTACGCCCCACAGGCTCAATACTCCTGTATAAATACCACAGGACACATGAACACTCCTATTCTTTCTCCATCATCATCTCTCTAAATCACACTCAGTCCCACAGCTCCACGGCACTGGTGAACCCAGTAACCCCACTTCTGTCTGAACACTATTCACCCAAATGCAACACCCACAGACCAGCCTAATTACTGCTGCTGTCCCATCCCTAACTCAACACTACTGTTGAACTAACACCACTCATGTGCACTAACACTGCCACACTAGAACGCACAAGAACACTGATGAATACACACTACCACTTTATAACATCCTAGAACACTGATGCTTACAGACTATGACTCTAGAACACACTAGAACACTAATACTTATAGACTATCATTCTAGAACACACTAGAACATTGATGCTTAAAGACTATTTGTTAAAGACTACCACTTTCACTTAGCACTGCTTGTTGACTGCCTTGTTTACTCTCTTGTTTTTTGTTTACGGCTGCTTTTTTCCTCTCTGCTCCGTCTCTTTGATAGCATTTGGTGAATGTTAAACAGCCTTCAAAAGCTCAAACAGCCTTCAAGTGTTTCTTTATGCAAGATATCTGCACTTTCCCCCCTCAGAAGTGATCAAAGATTCTGAAAAGGCTTTAATTAGAGTAATCTATGAATCCTGCTCTGTGGGTTTCTGCCATCTGATAAACATACGGGCAGAAACGTGTCTGAAGGAGCTGAGACGATCACTTTCAAAGAGACAAGCGAGAAAAGAGGAATCATCAAAGCCACCAGCATCTTTGTTGGCTGATACTCTGCTGCTCTCATCTCCACGTTTCCCTGTACAATGCTCCGCAATGCCAACAACCTGACTGCGCAAAAAAGGCATCAAAATCCCTCAATCTGCTTAATTAAGACAGCTTAGCGGTGGCACTGGGTTGCAAAGTATTTAAGCTAATTACAGTATTAATTATAGCATTAATTAAATGACATAATTGCCTTTCAAAACAATGACTTGGAGAGCCACGGTAAGGCAAAGGGTTAATTTGCTATGGAACCAAGCATGCATTATTTACATGCACCAATGAATAATACATTTTAAGAGCAGGCTTATAAATTTACCAGCACAGGCGCCGGGAAGCAGAGCAGCCCAGCCCTGCTGATTTAAATACACGCCACAGATGAATATTATTTGAGTTATGGTCACGGCACAGGGAGAGAGAGAGAGAGAGAGAGAGAGAGAGACAGAGAGACAGAGAGAAGAGAGAAAGAAACCATCTCTATCTCTACTTTGCAAAAAAAAAAAATCTCTAGAGAATAGAAACATCGTATCCTTACAAATGACCCGTTAGTATGGGCCTGGAGAAGAATACATCTCTAAGTATGTGCACCCACGCACACACACACGCACACACACACTTGGAGAATACATTTGCAAGTAAGGGTTAGGCGGTGCTGCTGCTGTTGATGGTTGAAGAGGACACCTGTGTCGACCCAGAGACAATGCTTCACTTATGGCGTCTCAGACTGAACCCATCACACTGCCGTCAACTTCATGATCATAATAATCAAATAAAACATTTGCTTTTGCAGAGTTAAACTGTTAAATCAAACTAGTTCTGCAGTTAGTGTTGATGTCAGCAGGCTGTATGTGTGTGTGTGTGCGCGTGTGTGTCTGTGTGTAATGAGACGCACTGCATTCAGCAGCAAGATGGAAACACTCAAGTAACCATGTCGGCTATAAATTTCTCAGTGGGTAATATCGCGGCTTCTGAACTGGTCTTTGTTTGCCTCCCTTTGTTTCCTACTTAATAATGGCTTGTTTGCGCCGCACGCCCTCATTTTTTATTGCCAGTTGTGTTTTGCTAATGCAGTCAATCACAGCCCACCTTGGAGGGGAATATTGGAGTGCATATTGATGATCGGGCGGGGAGCTGTGTTGGGGAGAGGTGCGCTGGGCTTTCATTAAGACTGACGCTGATTGCGCTCCATGGCAGGCGGCCTATAGCGCATATATATATATCGGCCCGTCTCATTGGCTGCACACAATGGTAATACCACATATATCGCCCCGTCTCATTGGCTGAACACCGCGTTAAGGACAGCCATGGGGATTCATATTGCTGCACCCCACATCGGGGCTCGGCCCGAGTGCATTTTGTGTTTGTGTAACTAGCGCAGTGCAAATAGGTGTGTTGATGTGTGTGTGTGTGTGTGTGTGTGTGTGTGTTTGTGGGTAATTTGCATATATGTGATGTGTGCATGTGTATATTTGTATTTGTACATTAGTCGTGTCAAGTGTTTATGGCTTTGTGCATGTGTAAATCTTCACTGAGTGCTTGTGTGTGCGTGTGTGTACATGCGTGTGTGTATGTGGTGTTTGTGTGTGGGTGCATGTAAATATGAAGTAACTAAGTGTGTGCGTGTGTGTGTGTGTTTTTTTTGTAGATGAACAAGGAGATAGTGTGTTGGTTAGCACTTGAGGCAGAGGCCCATGTGAAGAGCTAAGTGTGTGTGTGTGTGCGTGTGCGTGTGTGTGTGTGTGTGTATGTGTGTATGTGTGTGTGTGTGTAGGTGAGCATGAAGGCAGTGTGTTGGATACTACTTTAGACAGAGACCCGTGTGAAGAGCTAGGTGTGTATGTGTGTGTGTGTGTGTGTGTGTGTGTGTGTGCATGTGTTGGATACCACTTTGGGCAGAGACCCATGTGACGAGCTAAGTGTGTGTGTGTGTGTGTGTGTGTGTGTGTGTATGTGTGTGTGTGTGTGTGTGTGTGTGTTTTGTCGATGAGCATGGAGGTAGTGTGTTGTACTTGAGGCAGAGGCCCGTGTGTGTGAAGAGCAACACTTTCAATTTTCCCTTCTGAGACATCTGAAGAAGAAAAAAAAGCAGAAATTCCATCTGGGCTGACGAGAGACTAATCAAGCCGAGCAAAATGCTGTTGCTATAAATTACTCCGCTGCGAAATAAACCACACAAACAGACTGATGATAATAAATGTAAATTATTTCTCCGCAGAAATGTTCTTGCTACATGAGTAATATGGGCCATCAGGAAGGAGTCTTCCTTAACATTAATTACCCAGAATGACAAGTGAGCTGACAAGCAAGAAGGCTCATTATCTGGGAACATATTCACAACTTCGCAATTTGCAGGAGATGGACTCCAGCTAAATTAATCTCCTTTCTTTGCATGAGCCTCTTCTAATTCTCATGTTATTAACAGGTCTGTGGTATCACTCAGTGCCTGTCAGCCTAATCAGGTTCTTCGCCGTGTTCGGGAAACCGGGGTGTCATTTGAAACGGATCAGGACTCATAATGTGCTCGCTGTCACGTGCCCCAAACCCCCCCCCCCCCCCCCCCCCCTCCCTCACGACGTGCCCCCCCACAAGGAAGGTTGCTTTTAATAAGGTTCCTTAATCACCTACCTCTCGTCCGACTCTTGGCCTAGGCGGCCACCATTAACACTGTTTTTGCAGCGAGGAGCCATTACCCGCTGAGGCCTCCATCACGGGGGGGAGCGGAGCGGAGGGGGGGAATTAAAACAAAGGATGAATGCATGTGCATCGTCTGTGTGTGTGTGTGTGTGTGTGTGTGTGTGTGGGGGGAGGGGGGGTTGAATTAGAAGAAAGGATAAATGCGTGTGCATCGTCTGTGGCGGAGGCCACAGCACTCAGGGCATCTGAATGGGGCTGCATTGTAATTACCTGCCCCATTCTCTGGCTTCGTTTGTGCTGCATTGTAATTACCTGCCCCATCCTCTGGCTTAGTTTGTGCAGCACTTGCTTAAAGGGGAATCATCTCCATAAACAAAGCACTGGTACAGAGTGATTTAACATCTGCACACAAGCACAAGTATATACACATAATAATACCACCTGCACACAAACATTTATACACATACACACTCCATCTGTACACAACACATGTATATACATACATACTCCATCTGTACACAAACACAGGTATATACACACATATACTGCACCTGCACACAAACACAGGTATATACACACATATACTCCACCCGCACACAATATATATGTATGTATGTGTTTGTGTGCGGGTACCTATATACATACATATACTCCACCCATAGAGTAACAAGACAAAGGAGGTGTTACAAAGTCAATTTCCAGTCTAAACTCAATGTGACAAAATATGCAGTTACATGCATAAGTACATACACCCCCACATACATACAGCTCCACATACTCAACCCACATACATACACCCCCCACATATATACAGCCCCCACATACATACTGTACACCCCCCACATATATACAGCCCCCACATACATATTGTACACCCCCCACATATATACAGCCCCCACATACATACTTGGGTACATATACCACCCACATACATACACCCCCCACATACACAGACAGGTACATACACCCATAGCATGCATGTAAACAGACGGGCCATAACCATTACATGCTGTTAATACTGGTGCACAGTCACAAACTAATGTCACGTGCAGTGAGGTTTAGAAGTAAAATTCTGTGACTTGTTTGTCTGAGTGTGTCATCTGACTTTGGATGGATGCTCATCCGAGCATGTTTTTCTTTGTGTGTTTGTTTTCTGTTGTGCACATGATCGCAATAAGACATCGACTGCGCTTGTCTGCTGAGGATGCAACACTCGATGCGATCCAGGCTGGTGTTGATGGATTGCACGTCAGCTGTCTGGGGGGGCGAGAGGG
>CM050217.1:29490000-29502500 GCA_027475355.1 Coilia nasus
CTAGAACCCACTCCTCTCATCTCTGAGACCCTAAACACACACACACCCACACAGGCACACACACACACACTCGGTGTGCCTGTGGAGTGGCAGTGACTTTGATGTGGCCCTGCCCTGCTTGGGTTTGATCAGTGCCTGATTCCCCCGACACCTCTGATTTGCCAGCACCTGACTGGCCAGTGCCTGATTCTCTCGGTGCCTCTGATTGGCCAGCGCCTGATTCCCCCGACACCTCTGATTTGTCAGCACCTAACTGGCCAGCGCCTGATTTTCCTGGCGCCTCTGATTGGCCAGCGCCTGATTTCCCCCACATCTCTGGTTGGCCAGCACCTGATTCCCAACTCATTTGATTGGCCAGCACCTCATTCCCCCCACGCCTCTGATTTGCTGGTGTGGGTGTGTGTGTGTTGAGCATTGGTGTGGGTGCGTGTTCGTGTATATGTGCGCGGGTGTGTGTGTTGGGGTGATGGGCTGGGTGCGTGTGTGTGTTTGTGCTGGGGTGGTCGGGTGTGGTCATGTACAGTAATGTGCAAAAGCTTTAGGCAGGTGTGAAAAAATGCTGTCAACTAGGAATGCCTTCAAAAATGGAAGTGTTAATCATTTATGAATAATTTATTCATTTAATCATTATACTACAAAATGCAGTGACTGAACAAAAGAGAAACCTAAATCAAATCAATATTTGGTGTGACCATCCTTTGCCTTTAAAAGATCATCAATTCTTCTAGGTCTACTTGCATAGAGTTTTTAAAGGAACTTGGCTGGTAGCTTGCGCCAAACATCTTGAAGAACTACCACAGATCTTCTGTGGATGTATGCTTCCTGACATATACAACCAATTTGGTGTAATTGGTTGATCATACACCTGACTATAATCCTGCAAAATCCCTGACTTTGTGTGTTTTAACACTTTTATTTAACTGTATATCAAGCACTTATTATTTTCAAAGTCACACAGACACAGACAAATGCTTTTAAGGTAGGCCTAATGTCTGTTTTAATGTCTGGCTTAATGTTTGTCTTATTTCAATCTATACTGCCGAATCTGCACAGACTAAACTATAGTAGCCTCCTAGCCCACTAGCCTTCTAGACTCCTACATATACACATACAACTATAGTAGCCTCGTAGACTCCTACATACACACATACAACTATAGTAGCCTCCCAGACTCCCACATACACACACACAACTATAGTAGCTTTCTAGTCTACTAGCCTCCTACATACACACTCAACTATGGTAGCCTTCTAGTCTACTAGACTCCTACGTACACACACTGAACTATAGTAGCCTCCTAGCCTCCTAGACTCCTACATACACACACAACTATAGTAGCCTTCTAGTCTACCAGACTCCTACATACACACACACACAACTATAGTAGCCTCCTAGCCTCCTAGACTCCTACATACACACACACAACTATAGTAGCCTCGTAGTCTACTAGACTCCTACATACAGTACACACACACAACTATAGTAGCCTTCTAGTCTACTAGACTCCTACATACACACACTCAACTATATTAGCCTTCTAGTCTACTACACTCATACATACACACACAAAACTATAGTAGCATCCTAGCCTACAGGACTCCTGAATGCACATGCAAACAGCTAGTGTAGCCTGTCAAAAGGAAAAAGTATGATTCCAGAACGTGACATAAACGTAACATATTCAGTGCAGCCATAACGTGAGCTAGTTGGATCTTATTGCTGGGTCACTTCCTTTACCCCCACCCCACCCAACTCTCTCTCTTTCTCTGTCTCTCTCTCTCCCTATGTTTCTCTGTCTCTGTCTCTCTCTCTCCCTCTGTCTCTCTATCTGTCTTTCTCTCTCACACACACACTCTCTCTGTCTCTCTCTCTCTCTTTCCCCTTCTCTGTCTTTGTCTCTCTCTGAGTGTTGGTTGGTAGTGTGGGTGTGTTTATATTGTTCAGCAGCCTACAGTGTGTGTGTGTGTGTGCGTACATGTGTGTGTGTATGTGTGTGAGCATGTGCGTGTGTGTGTGCGTACGTGTGTGTGTGTGTGTGGAGAGAGGTAGCTGAGCCCCTGACTGTGGGGTGCTGTCTCCCCCCTCATTACCCAATGCAAATGACACGAGTCTACATGCTTAATATTTAGTGGCAGCAGAAATGTCAGCGGCACGCTGGATGGCATTAAACCGCAGACTCAGCCAGTGTGTGTGTGTGTGTGTGAGTGTGTGTGTGTGTGTGTGTGTGTGTGTGTGTGAGTGAACTCGGGCCTTTCTCAGCTATTTCGCCTCAGATTGAGTTACTGTCACCATCTATCCTGTTGCCACGCCAACACTCAACACCCAAATGCCCTCGGATAGTTCGCAACAAGCCTGCACATTCAACAAATGTAGACAGCGTGTGTGTGCGTGTGTGTGTGTCTGTGTGTGTGTGATGGTGAAAGACAGAGAATATGATTCTGGTGTAGGAATGTCTCCCTTTTATCTCCCTTAAATGTCCTCTAAAAGCACAAATAATGTATGTATGTGTGTGCGCTTGTGTGTGTGTCAGAAAGAAAAAGAGAGAAATAAAATCATTTAAATTTGTGTATGCATGTTTCCCTGAATTTGTGTGTGTGTGTGTGAGAGAGAGAGAGAGAGTGGGAGTGACAATGTGTGTATGTGTATGTGTGTGTGCGCACATGTGTGTGTGTGTGTGTGTGTGTGTGTGTTTGTGAGTGTGTGTGTGTCGTCATCAAGTCGTGCCTCCTCACTCCACACACACTTGGTAACAGGATTCATCACCAGCTGCACAGAGGCACACAGTCCATAGGAATATCACACAGATGCTCACATACAAACACTGGCACACACACTGGCACACACACACACACACACACACACACACACACACACATAAAGACACACACGCAAACATATACTTCAGTGGTGGAGAGGCTGTGAGTGTGGGCTGATTTTCATTAGTTAGGCAGGACTCTGTGGGGACTCAATTAAAATCCTGGAGCAGAAACACTGAGGAAGTTCCCCTACTCTCTCTCTCTCTCTGTCTCTATCCCTCTCTCTCTCTATCTCTCTCTCTCTCTCTAGGGTTAGCAACGCAACGTATTTCGTGGCCTCCTCAGTTCGCAGATACCAGGCATTGTTTGCCTTGATTTTGCGTGGTGCGTATCATGCTTGAAGCTCATCGCGTAATTAGCACTTTACCCCACTCTTACGCATTATTAGCGCTGCTTAAAAAGGCACAATTGAACTGTGATCATTTTAATGCCTTCACGAGTGTGAATGTGAGAACAGTCATTAAAATATGTGGTGGCAAACGTAAGCATAAAGTATGCCATTTTAAAACTGAACATGTAAGCCATCTGTAGATTTTTGAACTCGGACTTATCTTTGACAGATTTGTTGCATACCTTGTTGGGGACGTATTTCTGTAACCGTGTGTGTGCAAGCTGGCCAATTCTGCCTTTATTTACGTTTAGCTTTTTTCTCCTTTGTTTTTTAAAGCAAGTACATCATCGGATTTGGGCCCATCTTATCCGTCACTTATTGCTGTGATGTGCAAGGCAACACTGACAGGCTCAGCCCTCCCTCCTTTACCAACAGGAAAAGGAACACGGATAAAATTGATGAAAATATTTTGAATAAGCAAAGTGCCCAAACAAGGGCACTTTTAAGAAATACAAACTCACACACACACCCTGATGAACATTATCATTGACAAAGATCACTCATGCTTACCTGAACACTTTGGTTGAATCGAACCCTCAAACACACACACAGACACACACACACACACACTGATCAACAATATCATTGACAAATATCACTTGCTTACCTGAACACTTAAGTCGAGTCACTGCCTGATTTCTCACCATCAAAACACACACACAAATACACACACAGACACAAAGGCACATTGATCCCTAATGATGGACTTGGGTTACGTCTGTGAGCATCAATCACGCTGCCCTGGAAACCCAGAAGAGCTCAGTGGAGGTGCAGAGAGAGTGACCTGGGACAGAGAGACATAGAGAAGAAGAGGGAGAGAAGGAGAGAGAGAGAGAGAGAGTTTGAGAGCAGAAGAGAGAGACAGAGAGAGAGGAAGAAGAAGGAGAGAGGGCATCAGAGAGAGAGAGAAAGAGAGACAGAGAAAGCAGAAGAGGAAGAAAAGGAAAGGGGGGGAGACAAAGCAAGGAGAGAGAGATAAAGAAAGAGAGAAAGTAGAAGAAAGAGAAAAAGAACACATCTTTTACATTTCCTCAGCATCTGCATGTGTGTGTGATTTTGGTCACCTTGGATGTCTGTGTGTGTGTGTGTGCGTGTGTGTCAGGATTTTTTATAGTTAATGAAAACTAACCCTAAAAATAAAACTAGTGATTATTTCGTTAACTATAATAAAAAATAAAAATGATAGTTTTGTTTTAATACTGAAACTAAATAAAAACTTTAATTAACAATACAAAACTAACTAAAATGAAAAAAAAAATATTTCAAATTATCATTCTTTCTTGTTTACTGTCATATACAGTAAGAAAAAAACAGTTTCTATGTAATGAAATTCCAGAATCTGTAAATCACAGATGTCCACATAACACCTAAAATCTAAAACTAAGATTAAAACTAAGTAAAAACTTCACTAAAACCAAATCTCAAAACTAAACTAAAAGCGAGTGAGAGAGAGAGAGAGAGAGAGAGAGAGAAAGAGAGAGAGAGAGAGAGAGAGAGAGAGAGAGAGAGAGAGAGAGTCTCCTGATGACTCACTGTGACAGCTGTCCAGATGGTGGAGCCTCTTTCAAAACTTCCCACTTCCTTCTTAAAATACTCTACCAGTAAAATCACTTGGGCAAGGAAGACTCATTAAACACACACACACACACACACACACAAACGCACACACACACACACACACACACACACACACACACACACACACACACACACACACACACACACACAGGTGGGATGAATAGGATAATCAGTCTGCAATTTTACCCTGAAAGACACCCCCTCCATCCCTTACAGTGTTTGGATTGACAGCCTGAGTCATCACACACACACACACACACACACACACACACACGCACATCTCAAGTTATTACTCCTCATGTTTGATCAGTGCTGACTGGCAGGCAGAGATGCATCCTGGGAGGTGTAGTGCATTGCTCTGTTCTCCCTCTGTCTCCAGCATATCTCCCCTCATGTGTCATCAGTGCTGACTGGCAGACAGAGGTGCATGCTGGGATATGTAGGCTAGTCATGCTGGGACATGTAAGCTAGTTTTGTTAGTCATGCTGAGACATATAAGCTACTCATGCTAGTCATGATGGGCCATGTAGGCTACTCATGCTAGTCATAATGGGATATGTAGACTAGTCATGCTAGTCATGGTGGGATATGTAGGCTAGTCATGATGGGATATGTAGGCTCCTCATGCTAGTCATGATGGGACATGTAGGCTACTCATGCTAGTCATGCTGGGACATGTACAGTAAGCTAGTTTTGCTAGTCATGATGGACCATGTAGGCTACTCATGCTAGTCTTAATGGGATATGTAGGCTAGTCATGCTAGTCAAGGTGGGATATGTAGGCTAGTCATGATGGGACATGTAGGCTACTCATGCTAGTCATGATGGGACATGTAGGCTACTCACGCTAGTCATGATGGGATATGTAGGCTATTAATGCCGGGACATGTGTGCTAGTCATGCTGGAATATGTAGTTTGTTCATGTTGGGGCATGTAGGCCAGTTGTGCCAGTCATGCTGGAACATGTAGGTGCATACGCTGGGACATGTAGACGTGTATGCTGGGCTATGTAGGCGCGTTATGCTGGGATATATACAGTAGGGGTGTTATCTGGGATATGTAGGGGTGTATGCTGGGACATGTAGGCGCGTTGTGCTGGGATATGTAGGTGCGTATGCTGGGATATATACAGTAGGGGTGTATGCTGGGATATGTAGGCACGTATGCTGGGACTTGTAGGGGTGTATGCTGGGATATGTACGTAAGTGCATATGCTGGGATTTGTAGGCGCGTATGCTGGCATATATAGGTGCGTTATGCTGGGATATGTAGGCGTGTATGCTGGGATATGTAGGCACGTTATGCTGGGACATGTAGACGCGTATGCTGGAATATGTAGGTGTGTATGCTGGAATATGTAGGCGCATTATGCTGGGATATGTAGGCGCGTATGCTGGGATATGTAGGTGTGTATGCTGGAATATGTAGGCGCATTATGCTGGGATATGTAGGCGCGTTATGCTGGTATATTTAGGTGCATTTGCTGGGATATATACAGTAAGGGTGTATGCTGGAACATGTAGGGGCATGTGCTGGGACATGTAGGTGCGTATGCTGGAACATGTAGGCACGTGTGCTGGGACATGTAGGCGCGTACAGTGTATGCTAATGTACAGTAAGTAAGGTAAGTAAGCTGGGACATGTAAGGCGTGTATGTTAGGATATGTAGGGGTGTATGCTGGGACATGTAGGGGTGTGTGCTGGGATATGTAGGCGCGTGTGCTGGGACATGTAGGGGTGTGTGCTGGGACATGTAGGGGTGTATGCTGGGATATGTAGGCGTGTATGCTGGGATATGTAGGCGCGTGTGCTGGGACATGTAGGGGTGTGTGCTGGGACATGTAGGTGTGTATGCTGGGATATGTAGGCGTGTATGCTGGGATATGTAGGCGCGTGTGCTGGGACATGTAGGGGTGTGTGCTGGGCCGAGTGCCTCATTGAGAGGTGTCAGCCTGCAACTGAGGTTCAGTGAGCTCCTGCAGTCTATTAGTGTCAGAGGGACTTCATCAGTGAGGGGGAACGCCAGGGATTGCAGCAGACCTGTAGAATGTGTCTGCACTCTAGTATTTATGAGCGAGGTGATGCTGAGAGTGTGTGTGTGTGTGTGTGTGTAAGTGCGATGATGAGAATCACTGTGTGTTGTGTGTGTGTCTAAGTGCGATGATGAAAATAGCCTTATGTGTGTGTGTGTGTGTGTGTGTGTGTGTCTGAGTGTGATGATGAGAATAGCCTTGTGTGTGTGTGTGTGTGTGTGTGTGTGTGAGAGAGTGTTGCTGTGGAGGAGTGGCGAACAGAAGCTCTCAGCAAGAGTGAGGTGTAGGCCTGTTATTATCCCAAGGTGGTGCTTTAAAACAGCATTTTAAATGCGCTCCTGCTGCTCCACATCATGAAAACCTTTCATTTCATGCAAATGAGCAACCGCACGCACACCGCTTAATGTAAACGAACGAGAGAGAGAGAGAGAGATAGAGAGAGAGCCATAGATTGAGTGAGAGAAGTAGAGAGAGGGAGAGAAAGAAATTGAGAAAAAAAGAAGAGAAAGAAAGAGAGGGGTGGGGTAGAGAGAGAGAGAAAAAAATGAAAGAGAAAGAGAAAGCAAGTAGGGAAAGTGATGCCAAGAATAAAATTCCCAGGATTCTTTAATTGCTGTCTGAAATTATGTAAATCCCTTTGCCAGGCTGAGTGCAATTATCCCGGCGCTCTCGCTGCCAGCTTCACTAATGTCTAACAAAATATCGGCGCTGACATTTAGACGTGGTAATGCAAATGAGAATTCATTTTTCTTCCAAGACAAAGGCCAGTGGAAAGATCACATCGTTTGGATACAATAAAGGGCCAGATAGCAGACGCCACTGCCACAAAAGCACTGGGGGGAATACAACAGAAACAACAGCAAACAACGAAACGGAGCAGAAAAGAAAAAATAATACAAAAGAAAAGAAAAGATCAGAAAAGAAAAGAAAAGAAAAGCAAAGAACAGAAAAATAATAGAAAGGAAAAGGTGGAAAGGAATTCAATGGATGGAGGGAAAGAGAGAAAAAAAAAAGAATGAAAGAAGAACAGTGCTGTGTACCTCAGAATAATGCAACACCCTACAAGCTGTGTGTACAAGCACACGTGTGTGTGTGTGTGTGTGTGTGTGTGTGTGTGTGTGTGTGTGTGTGTGTGTGTGTGTGTAAAGAGGGAGGAGAGGAGAGGTGTGGT
Source organism: Coilia nasus (assembly GCA_027475355.1). Lineage (NCBI taxonomy): Eukaryota > Metazoa > Chordata > Actinopteri > Clupeiformes > Engraulidae > Coilia > Coilia nasus. Next base: position 29,497,991 of record CM050217.1, read on the forward strand.
GTATCTCAGTGTAATGCATTGCACAGCCATTTTTCAAACAATAACATATTCTCCCACTTGTGTGTGTGTGTGTGTGTGTGTGTGTGTGTGTGTGTGTGTGTGTGTGTGTGTGTGTGTGTGTGCGTGTGTGTGTGTGTGTGTGTGTGTGTGTGTGTGTGTGTGTGTGTGTGTTTGTGTGTGTGTGTTTCAAAGAATAACATATTCTTCCACTTTCACACCGATCTGTGGAGAAAATGTGGAGTCCTAAACCATCAACCTACTGTAGCAACAAACAGTGTGTGTGTGTGTGTGTGTGGATGTGTGTGTGTGTGTGTGTGTGTCAGAAAGAGAGTTTGGTGGTTGGCATTCTTGCCCTAAAACCCCATCTCCCTTCACACACACACACACACACACACACTTACACACTTACACACACACACATACACACACACACTTACACACACACACACACACACATACACATGCTCATTTATCTGTGTGTGCCGGGGAGATGGATGTGTGTGTTGTGTGGTGGCCGCGCTTGGCTCCCTGCTGGGGGGATGAGTACGCGTGTCTCCCTCTGTGCGGCCACACTCCCCCTTTACACACACACACACACACACACACACACACACACACACACACACACACACACACACACACACATACTCCCCCTTTACACACACACACACACACACACACTCCCCCTTTACACACACACACACACACACACACACACACACGCACACACACACATACACACACACACTCCCCCTCTTTACCAGGCCAAACAGCAACGCCATTTGTCTCCCACAGCCATTTACACACCCGCACACACTCACTCATGCACTCTCTCACATACACATACACACACCTCCATACCACCGCAGACACACGCACACACACACACACACACACACACACACACACACACACACACACACACACAAGCTCACAGATATAAACACTTCTGCAGTGAAACACATTTACAACACACACAGACAAACACACACACACACACACACACACGCACGCACACACACGCACACACACACACACACACACACACACACACACACACACACACACTCACCTCAAAACCATGGACATGAGCAGGAAAAGGCATATTTGTGTGTGTATGTGTGTGTATGCGAGCGTGTGTGTAAAGGGGGAGTGTGTGTGTTTAAAGGGGGAGTGTGTGTGTGTGTGTGTGTGTGTGTGTGTGTGTGTGTGTGTGTGTGTGTGTGTGTGTGTGTGTGTGTGTGTGAAATATTGCAATATACTGCATGTAATGTAGAAGACACCCAAATAATTTATCTGGATGCTCACAGTAGCATTTTGTGGCTGTTCTGGATAGGGAAGCCCTTTGCCAATAAATTTCATGTTATTGTGGTGTACTGTGCAATATGCTAATTATGGGTGAGACTATTTGAAACAACCTTAGTCTGCCTCACGACCTGCTGTATACAAAAAAAATATTAATTAAAAAAATAATACAGCCAAAATGTACGTCGTTATCCATACTACCTCTAGACAACCAACACTGTGACTGAATGAATGACCACCCAACTCCAGATGTAAGCTTTCTAAGCCGATAAAAAACTTGTTATAGTTTACACATCTGACCCGATAGGTAAGTTACACCATTAGGCAGGTTTTGTAGATCCTCCCACTTGTGATTTAGAGTTAATTTTTCATTGACGCCTCCTTTCACCAGCTTTTTTATCTGTTGCCACAGAGCAGCCACATCTGATTGGTTGATTCTCCCCAATTTTTCCCAATAGAAAAAGCAGGAGGTGAGGCCAAATGGGCGTGGCCTGAATTTCCCCTCCCTTGGCTATGCTATAACAGTAGTGTACTGCGTTCCCTATGGCTCAGTAGCGTACTACGTTCCCTATGGCTCAGTAGCGTACTGCGTTCCCTATGGCTCAGTAGAGTACTGCGTTCCCTATGGCTCAGTAGAGTACTGCGTTCCCTATGGCTATTCCCCCTGTGCAAGCTGGTACATCAGAAAATGCGTTAGGGATTTGACATTTCTAAACTTAAATATACAATGTACACAATCAGCAAATGTATACAAAACATGTACTGTTTAACTGTCGCATTTTACAAATAAATATTTATTCTTTTCTTTTTGTCACTATGCATTTAATTGTGAGGAGGCCGAGATTTCCTTGGCTTCCATTATGAGTTGCTGCGGGTTGCTGTGTTCATAAGGACATTGCTATTGCAGGTTTGATGGCTAGACGTCGTGAGTCTAGACTGGAAGTTGACTTTATAATACTTCCTTTGTCTTGCGACTAAATCTCTTGCTTCTTCCTATTAAGGAAGTACATAAAAGCATCACCACTTTCATACCCATAACACAAATGTATGTGTGTGTGTATGTGTGTGTGTGTGTGTGTGTGTGTGTGTGTGTGTGTGTGTGTCCAACCATTTAACACTGCTCACAATACCAACACTACTTGTCATTGCTCTTTTTATTTCCACATAACACACACACACACCGTATCACAGCACTCTGCAGCTAAACTGTGTTGTCTTTGATGTGCACTTCATCTGGCAGTAGATGGTGTGTTGGCAGGGGATGTTGTGTGAAGGCTGAATGCAGTCAGACAGGGTCAAACTCACATGTGTATGTGTGCCTTTCTGCTGTGACCCTGCTGTGTGTAAGTGTTTGTACGGCTATGCACGTGTAGTTGCAGTGTGTGTGTGTGTGTGTGTGTGTGTGTGTGTGTGTGTGTGCATATGTAACAGCGTTGTGTGTGTGTCTGTCCATGTGTGTGTGTGTGTTGAGATACGCACATGTAACCACACTGTCTAGGGGTATGCATGTGTAAAGTGTGGTGTGCGCGTGTGTGTGTGTGTTTGTGTGTTTGTGTGTGTGAGAGAGAGAGTTTTAGGGGTGTGCACATACTGAGCTGTGAGAGAAAAAAGAATAGTTATTTTTTCATGAAAATATCCCTCTGTGATGTGTATGTGAAATGTATGTAGCTCATTTAGTGTGTTTGCCGAACAGAGAAAACAATATTTGCAATGAGATGTCTTGTGCTTGTATATGCTTGTGTGTGTGAGAACACTTGCTGATTCCGGCAGATACACACACACACACACCAATTTGCAGAGCAGAGCACACACACACACACACACACACACACACACACACACACACACACACACACACACACACACACACACACACACACCCTTTTGTCATGTTAACGGATTCAGGCTGTAGAGGTTAAACCTAAGTAAGCTTCTCTGTGTTGTTTAAAGACATCAGCGAGCTTCAGATATAGAGAGCGTAGTCGGGGAGGAGGGAGCACACACACACACAGTCACACACACACACACACACACACACACACACACACACACACACTCACACTCACACACACACACACACACACACACACACACACACACACACACACACACACACTTACGTACGCGTAAACACACAGAGCATACATACATACATATATGGCCCATATGCAGACTGAAGTGCAATTGCACCTATTAGGAAATAAGTATAAATTATTTAAACAATTATTTCAGAATCATTTCCTGTCAAATTCTGTTTTGAACTTTATTTTTAAGTTGTAAATACTATTTCGTAAAACTGCATTTGTTAAAATAATAATAATAATAATAATAATAATAATAATAATAATGTATGTAATAATAATAATGTTCCTGTATAATGTTCATTAAAAAAAAGTGTTTGCTTTAGTAGATTCTCTATGAAAATATTTTGTAGGAAAAATGTCATGTCAAGCAGTATGTAAACATATGTTGTTTACTCTGTAAACAACCTGCAAATCTTTTTATGTTGCTGTACAGAATGGCAATGAGTTTCAGTGATATTTGCATTTGGATCAGGCCAGCCGAGCTCTGGTATTTTATTAAATTCATAATCAGCATACTTGGATTTATCTCACAATGGCAAATATGCAAATAAACAGAGCTACAATTGAACAAATTTTTTCCACTGAATGCATAAATACACACACACAACAAAGAAACACAACACGGAACAATACTACTTCAGCATCTCTCTCTCTCTCTCTCACACACACACACACACACACAAACACACACACACACACACAGTATTAGGAATATGTTCCTAGGCCACATACAGCTGAGATGTTGATTTACCCCGGTGTGTGTTTTGAGTCTTTGGCATTAGCAGTGAGGTGAGGGCGAGTCCTAATTCACCCAATCCAAAGCCCCAGGAATTAGGGCTCCTTTGAAGGGCACATTACTCCTACAGGTCAAATCCCCTTTTCATTCTTTATTAATCAAAAGCAGGGCTGCATTACACCAGTATATGTACGTGTGTGTGTGTGTGTGTGTGTGTGTGTGTGTGTGTGTGTGTGTGTGTGTGTGTACTAGTTCATACCGCCGGGCCATATTTCATAAGCAGGGTATTTGAATTTTCATGTACACAGGATGCAATATTCATGATGAACCGAACATGCAAATGGGTAACCTTTATTTATGAGGCAGTGGCTCTCTCTGCCTTTAA
>CM050217.1:29517500-29525000 GCA_027475355.1 Coilia nasus
GAAATCAGATGGGGTGGGGGTGGGGGGGTATGGGATGGCTCAGGGAGAAACGCTGAGGCAGTGTGTGTGTGTGTGTGTGTGTGTGTGTGTGTGCATGTGCATGTTAGTATGTGTATCTGTGTGTGTCTGGGTGTCTGTGTATGTGCGAGTATGTCCGACTATAAGTATGCATGTGTGCTTGTGTTACTGTATGCGATTCAGAAAGTTCAAAATCCATATATCCATATGACACACAGAACTAGCCTAGCCTCCTGCTGCAGAACATCAGAACATGGCCTAGCCAGCCTAGCGTAGTGCGTATAGGAGCTAGGGGGCTAGCATAGTGCGTATAGGAGCAAGGGGCTTCTCATCTCTTAATTCGTCCACCCTTTCTTAATTTGTCCACCCTCTCTTTCCTCCCGTCCTTCCATCAGGCCAAAAAACTCTTCATCTGTCCTAGACTCATAGTGCAGCGAATGAGAGCCAGCTTTGCCTACAGCAATCTACCCTTCAAAGGCAGCAAATGGGATCTCTCCTAGCCTGGTAGCACAGCCAATGGGATCTCGTCTAGCCGGGGTAGCACAGCCAATGGGATCCCGCCTAGCCTGGTAGCACAGCCAATGGGATCTCGCCTAGCCTTGTAGCACAGCGGACGACCAGCCCACTGTGATCTGGCTCCACCAGCTTCCTGTTTACTTAATTTGAATTCCGTGCCCCTGCCAGTGTGCTGATGGATTTATTGATCACACATGTGACTGAGGTTTGGCTACTCAGCAGCCACACCAAGCCAATTAAAACAAAGCGGCCACACCAAGCCAATTAAAACAAAGCAGATACACCCAGCCAATTAAAACAAAGCCTCCTGGTTGCCTGGACCATTTTAATAAAGGCTTTTGGAATGTACGTCTAATCAGTTCGAAATCCCAAACACATCGTAACTGAACCCCCCCACGAAAAAGAAGAATGAAAAAAAAAAAAGAATCTCCACTGGTGTGCGGCAGGCTTGAGAATGTTTGCTAGAGAATGTCTTTTTCTGAAGTAATACTTTATGCCCGCTAAATACTGCCTAGGTTAGGGTGAATGGCTGGGAAGCTGGATGCAGGATCATTCATATTCAACATGAGGTAAATGTGTTTAATTAATAATAATTTCTTAATTTAATAACCTAAAACAATGGTTCAGATCCATAATTTCTTTTTTATTAACAGTAACACCCAGATATGCAGTGGGACACAAGACTGGGGTCGTGCTCTATGTGTACTAAGAAGGCAAAACTCGTCCATTTCACGGGGTGCTGCTTTTGGTTTCAGGGAAAAAAAAACAAGATGAAATCTATTTTAAATCTTTTATATACAGTCTTTATTGCGGTCCTGAATTTTAATGGATTCCAACCACTAGCCTCATATGAAATACCATAAACATAAAACACATCTGCCTTATTTGACACACCCTGCACACACGCATGCACGCATACACACGCATGCACACACAAACACACGTACGCACATGCACACACACACGCACACACCACTTACCCCTACAGCACTGGCTGTTGATGTGATGTGTGAAAACTGCTGTATGCATTAAAAGTGAATATCATATAAAGATATAGAGAGATATGAAGCATTTTATCATGCCGGTCCCAGAGGAGGGAGAGGCCTCATGTTTGAGCTATGGAGATCCTGTTAGCCTCATCCAGCAGCGTGGCTGTGCTATGCTGTGCTGTGCTGTGCGATCAGCCATCAGACACGCTAGGGGCATTTATGAGTGCCGCTGCTCTTGTTTATTTATATAATAATAATCCAAAGCGCTGTCAGTGGGCTATGCTAGTGTGGAAGCACCCCTCTAAATCGTGTGAAATGGGGGCGCGATGCAGCCGCCACCACAGGGCTGATGCGCAGAGGAGCCCATGGGGGATAAGGGAGATAGGACAAGAGGAGCCAGCAACCCATCTGCCTCCCAGCACACACAAATCACCCAGATACACAACACAAACACACACACACACACACACACACACACACACAAATCACCCAGGCACACACACACAAACAAACACACATATACACACATACACACACACAAACACATATACACATACACACACACATGCACAAAAATCACCCATACACACACACACATACACACACACACACACACACACACACACACACACACAAATCACCACACATCGGAAGACCCCAGTCTGCTGTCGATCTAAGGCTAGGTTAAATTCTGATATTATTTGTAAATTATAATTTTTCTAAGGTTTGTAGGAAAGGTTTGGATGTAGTTTTCATATATATAGTATGCTACACCTTGTAATGTGTGTTTTCTGTCTTACGTGAAAGCAGTGCATTCATTCTGCTGCATAGACATTGATATGTGGCAGTCATGGACAGTATAGACCACACACACACACACACACTCACACACACACACACATACAAGGACAGGAGGGAGTGCTGAGGGGGCACTTACTGAAGGACAGTGATGTCACCTCCAGTGGCCTCGTTAAACACACACCGCTGACCTCGTTAAACACACACCTGCCCGGGGACTCTGATGAAGTCCCACCGTGTCGTCCCCCAGGCCCCAAGGGCAAACGGCTAGCCAGATTAGTTAGCCTGGCGGCGGTGCTGACCGGGGGCTGCCAACCTTAGCCGCAGCGCTAACCCAGCCACCCGCTGCACAGGTGTGCAGGTGTGTGTCTGAAGCAGTGCCCGCGCTAGCTAGCTAGCGGCTAAATCAGGTGAGCGGTGGCACCACGGGCAACATGAATCACACACCTGCCGTGATAATGACCTGCGAAATGACCTAGATTTCCCAGCTGACCTTCTCCAGAGCAAAACACACACACACACACACACACACACTCTCATGCAGGTTTACACCCACACACACACACAAACACACACACACACACTGTGTTAAGTGGTAAAAAAGTTCAAACTGAAGTTTAGAGATGAGGTTAGAGGCTGAAGTGCTGACGCTAGAAGAGGCGAGAGTAATAGCTTTAAAGGTCCTGAGATAGGCCTCTGTGTGTGTGTGTGTGTGTGTTTGTGAGTGTGTGTGTTTTAAGAGCAGATGGTGAAGTTCATCTCCACACACACACGAGGACGTCAGCGCTTTTGTGGCCCTCGCAGTGGCTGCAGTCCCCGTCACACTGCGTGACCCAGCCCTTGCCCATAAGTCACGTCGCCATGGGAACGACCCTTGATGTATTACTGGCTGCCCCAGTGGCACAGGGCGACTCAGCAAAATCAGCCCTACTTAGACACGCGCGCACACACACACAAAAATATAAACACACACACATACACACACACACACACACACACACCTGTGTCACCCTGCATAATGACCTGGCCTGACACCCTAAAGTAGGCCATAGAGCGAAGTCGTGTGTGAATGTGTGTGTGTGTGTGTGGGTGTGTGTCTGTGTCTGTGTCTGTGTTTTGCGGGGGGGTATGCAATCTTACAACTACTTCTCAGACAACTACCCCTTCTTGTTCTCTCAACATTAAGGGAACATTTCACTTCTGCATACACAGAGGTAACATTCTCTACAATGCAAGGAATGGTCTATGCTAAGCTAGTAGGCTAACGCTAGACAGTTGGCCGACAGCACATAATTCACACAAGGCTCTATGACTAGTTACAGTGATGAAATAATCTGAGAGGGAATAGCCATTATCTCGCTGTGTTCATTTCTCATCTGATTTTGTTTATTTCTCCTCTTATTTTAAAAAATCGAAGTGAAAAAGTGCCGAACAAAAGACATTTCAAAGCAAACAACTGTCGTTAGAGAGCTTACCACCAACACCCTATTTGCTTTAGAACTGGAACAGCAACACAGAGGAAATAATGTATTCCAGCTGGCCAGTCACAGCCTTCGTGGTCTGCGTCTGCTTGACATGTTGTTAGGATAAACGTTGATTGACCAGAATTCCCACAGTTTCCGCCCAAAGACTTAAAGTGCCCCGCTCAACCACACAAATGCGTTTTACAGCACATATCTCAGTTGACTATGGTGCAAAAAAATAGAACTTGAGAACGTAGCTGCAGATTCAAGCAGTTGTGTTTTGCGAGTTCTACGCATGTAATAACAAAAATGTCCAAGCGTGAATAGATAAATAAATGTATTTGTGAGCCAATATTTCACACATACAACTTATGTTGCATTAATTCACATGACAGTTTACAGATGACAGGACACTGCTAAACAGGCTTCTCACTAACTAACTAACACTCACTAACAGATGTTTTCATGGTTATGTTAAATGCAAGTATCATATAAAAATGTGAAGCAATTGTTTAAAAATGTAATGATTCATCAGAAAATGTATGAACATGTTGTTATTCATGTAAAATACTAGAATTCTTAGTCTTTTTGACCAAAACGGTAAAAATAGTGAAGATCGAAATGCGACAGGCTAGGTCATTTTTGCTTGTCGACAAACATACTAACTTGGTATGATGTTTTAACATGCCAATTTTCATTTTACACCGGACCTTTCCTTTAGCATTGCATGGACAACCTAAAGCCTTATGTGGGATACACATTTCTGAACAGTGCCTATACCTCATTGGTGCTAATGGTGATATTCTGTTATTACTATATTACACTTAGCTGATGCTCTTATCTAGAGGGACTTACAGTTATTTACAGGGTTTCGGTTACAGCCCCTGCAGCAGTGTGGGGTTAGATGCCTTGCTCAAGGGCATTTCAGCCATGGGTAGGGAAGGATTTGAACCTGCAACTCTGCGATCCCCAGACGAACTCCCTAACCACTGGACCACACCAAATATTGATTTGATTTAGGTTTCTCCTATTTTTCAGTCACTGCATTTTGTTAATTGATGAACATAAATGATTAACACTTCCATTTTTCAAGGCATTTCTAGTTGACAGCATTTTTTCACACCTGCCTAAGACTTTTGCACAGTACTTCATATATATATATATGAATTTGTGATTGGGTGGGCCATCTGTCAGACACAGTGTTGTTTGGGAGTTACCTGCTAAAAAGCTGAAGTTTACCCATCACTAAGCTGACCCACGAGGGCTGTGTAGGAGAGAAGCAGAGAAGCAAAGGCACGCAATTTTTCATTTTCTCTTTCACTCACTCACACACACACACACACACACTGACACACACACACACACACACACACACACACACACACACACACACACACACGCACACACACACACACAAAGACAGCCAAGAGGGACAGGAAACAGAGTGACACCGGGGGGGCTTGGTGACAAACACTCAGAGCAGCGTAATAAAGTGCCAAAATAATTCGGCGTCGGACACACTTCCTGGAGCAGAAAGCGTCTGAAAGGAGAGACAACATCTTGCGTCATCCATCTTCCTTAAAGAGTGGAGCCGAGACAAAGTGGAGAGAGAAACGATGATAAATGAAAAGATATATTTAGTCAATACCTGAATCCCTCACACACACACACACACACACCCCACCCCACCCCCACACCAGGCACCTGCCCCCCACCCTAACAAGGCCTACTTGGCATGAAGGCAAATGAGGAGACAGATTGTATGAAAGACACCTACATACTTGCATACACACACACACACTTGCATACTTGCATATATATACACACGTTCACATTTACAGACACTTACTTGCACACAAAAGCACACACACACACACACACACACACACACATGAATGTCCATACACATACATGCACACATAAAAACATACACACCCACACAGGAGTATGCATGCCCATACACATAATGGACATAGACAATACATGCACACATACACATACAGAAACATACACACATGCACACACATTTACATGCATGTGAAAAGACAAGCACACACACACACACACACACACACACACACACACACACACACACACACACACACACACACACACACACACACCACACACACATATACATTACAAAATATACCAATGCAGAGAAACACACTCACACACCAGCATTGTCGGTCCTCAGTCAGTGAAAAGAATCTGTCGGCACCAAATGGATCCCCAAAATTAGTGCGTAGTTCCAATCAGGCCGTAATTGAGAGCCATATTGTGGCGCTAATGAAAACGGGCATGTGATAGGTCAATCTGAGCCGCTCCATCATGGAGACGAAGCACCAGAGGGCCCTCGAGGGCCCCAGTGTCCCCACAACGTGTTTAGCACGGGCTCTTTTCACATCACGCCACCACCAACACAGCCACAGACACCACCACTGGGACCTGTCCACACACACACACACACACGCACACACGCACACACACACGCGCACACGCACACACATACACACACACACACGTAACCACGGGGACCTGTCCACACACACACACACATGCAACCACTGGGACCTGTCCACACACATACATGCAACCACTGGGACCGGTCCACACACACACAAACACACACACACACACACACACACACACACACACACACAACCACTGGGACCTATCCACACACACACACAAACACACACACATGCACACACACAATATGAATGCACAAGAGCACACACACCCATGCATGTAAATGCACACAGACACACACACACACAAGCGCACGCAGACACACATGCATGGACACATGGGCATACGAGGAGGCATCGTTTATTTTGCTGCCTCGTTGCACTATGATGAATGTGGCCTCCATTTATGTTTCCACCACAACACGATAATTGTGAGATCAGATTGTCTGATGCTGCAGAATGCATTGCACATAGCAGTCTGCTGTTTCACAGTCAGCCAGGTAGCCAGCCAGTCAGTTGGTCAGTTGGTCAGTTGGTCAGTCTGTCAGCCATGGTGATGTGCATATTCCTCATTCATGTCTTAACCTTTTTGGGAACATTTGATATTCTGAAAGTATTTACATAGCATTTATAACAGTGCGTACTAAACCATGTGTGAATAATAATATTGATAATAATTAATAAACTATTATTATTATTATTATTATTATTATTATTATTATTATTATTATTATTATTATTGTTGTTGTTGTTGTTGTTGTTGTTGTTGTTGTTATTATTATTATTAATAATAATATTCATAATATTATTGGTATTATAATCTGTATTTTTGTGGTCTATGCTGTCTAGATTAAGGAGTGTTTCTGTAATCTTTGAGCTGAGGCCTGAGTTGAATTGTGTTGCTTTATCAGAGTGATCAGTATTCAGTAGTACAGTATAATAGTGATCACTATGAGGGCTACAGCATAATAGTGATCAGTGTGAGGACTATAGTATAATAGTGATCAGTATGGGCACTACAATTATAATAGTGGTCAGTGTGGGGCTACAGTATAATAGTGGTCAGTGTGGGGCTATAACAGCGATTAGTGTGTGGGCTATACTAATGATCAATTTGTGGACTACAGTATAATAGTGTTCAGTGTGGGACTACAGTATAATAGAGATCAGTGTGGGGGCTACATTGTTATAGTGATCAGTGTGGGGGCTACAGTATAATATTGATCAGTGTGTGGCAACAGTATA
>CM050217.1:29530000-29537500 GCA_027475355.1 Coilia nasus
TCTGCATTGACGAAGGAGCTGCTTTTCATGTCATGGTACATGTGTATAGTGACAATAAAATGCATTCTATTCTATTCTATTCTATTCTAATGTTATAAATAACAACATTAGTAATAGTGTGTGTGTGTGTGTGTGTGTGTGTGTGTGTGTGTGTGTGTGTGTGTGTGTGTGTGTGTGTGTGTGTGTGTGTGTATGTGCACGCTTGTGTGTGTGTGTGTGTGTGTGTGTGTGTGTGTGTGTGTGTGTGTGTGTGTGTGTGTGTGTATGTGTGTGTACCTGTGTGTGTCCTTAAAGGGAGCCTGTCAGTGCTGTTAGGAATCATCCTGACCCAACTGTCCTAATCCTGCCCCTGGGAAAGAACACACCCCTAGTCACCTGTAGGATACCTCACCTCCTCTGGGACATTTCATCTGCAGTATCTACATACCCTCTATGTGCTGTTGTGGAGTCAGGTGTGTGTGTGTATGTGTGCATGCTGCTGTGGAGTGTGGATGTGTGTGCGTGTGTGTGTGTGTGTTTGGGTCTGTGTCTCTGCGCTGCTGTTGAGTCAGGTTTGCGTGGGGCGTGACAAGGGCCCCTCCCTCTCAGTGTGTCTGCTCCCATAGTGTGTGTGTGTGTGTGTGTGTCAGTGGCAGGGAGTCCCAAAGGGCGAGTCCCCCTGGCTAATGTTTCAGTCTCACAGCTCTGACCTCTTTACTTGCCTGACAATACAGGAACACACACACACATACAGACACACACACACACATTTATTTGCCTGACAATATGAGCACAGACAATATGGATTATGGAATGTGATGCTGCCAGACACTCCTCACAGTTGTGTGTCTCAGTATAAATTAGAGCCTATTACACTGGAATATACACTGGAAAAGTGCTGATCATGTAGCTCATTAGATCTCCCCTAGTCCTACCGCCTACAGCACAAGTAGGCTATTAAATGTTTTATAAAGTTGATGGCTATACATAAGCTGGCGTTTGACTTTGCTTCATACATAGATTGGATATTAAATCAGGTGCTTTCAAACAACTCAAAAGGACAACAAAACAGGTCTGTGTTCTGTGATGGTAAAACAGATGGGAGGATTTCCTTATCCTCATCCTTATAATCATCATGATCATCATCATCAACATAATCATCATCATCATAATCAGCATCACCATCATCATCAACATCATCATCAGCAGTAACAGAAGCCACGACAGCAGAGAGCCAACCTGCCGCGCACACCGTTAAAGAGCAGGTGTTCTCTGCATACCGGCAGCCTGAAATGAGGTCATTGTTCGGGCGGTGAGTTAATCATTTCTAACGCTCACCATACCTGCCAATACTTCCTGAAGGAGCTAAAGGCGAAAGACATAAAGACAAGGAAAACGGAACAAAACATTTCGTTGAAGTTAACTTCACCTGGTAAGACGACACTGGGTAAATACACTCACTATGGGCCAGTCTCTTTTGGTTAACGTTACCGTGTTCTGTGAATACTGTAATTGCAATCCTGCTTACTGATAGAGCTTATCCTTGTTGTTTGGTACTTTGAACGGAAAGTTATGACATGCAATTAGCACTTGGGCACAATGTGTCTCACTGGTTTTAGCCTACATCTTTCTGTAGGCTACTTTCTTTTAAACTGGACACTGTTTCCCAGTGCCTTCCTAATGCGCCATCGGTTCAGTCTCAATCTGTACCGTCACCTCACTAACCCTTCGGAATAAGTGTACTCTCTTATAAGAAATTAATTTGTCAAATCGGCCAGGACTATTCGGATTCTTCTTTAGATTAGACAAACGTTTACCAGTCTAAACATGTTTGGGATCTGTCATGAAGAAAGGGGGTCAACACATATTACAACCCCGAATCAAATTCTGTAAGCAACATGCAGCCTACCTGTCTAATGCTACAAATTGGCATTAGCAAGATCACCCTTTTTTCGCCTCTAGGTACAGCTACACTCCTGGTGCTAGTTAATATAAATGTAATTTCTGCAAATAGGGGTATTAATTGCCTTTGTTTAAAATGTATTCTTTTGTTCCAGAAAAATAATTAATTCACAGGCATTTTGTGACCTACGGGTCAAGTTTCTGCCTTTAGGTCTTGTGAGCTTGAGTTATATCTGAGTCAGTGCTATGAATATGTGTGTGTGTACATGTGTGTTATATCTAAGTCTATATCTAAGTCATTGCTAAGAGGCATTATACTCTTTGTGGCATTTATCTACACATTTATTAACCGCAACAGCGTTCCTTGGCTCAGCCAATCAGCTCTCTATGCAGACCAGTGTCTAGCAATCAGTTGTCTATATAGACCAGACCAGTGTCAAGCAATCAGCTGTCTATACAGACCAGTGTCTAGCAATAAGTTGTCTATATAGACCAGACCAGTGTCAAGCAATCAGCTTATATAGACCAGTGTCTAGCAATCAGTTGTCTATATAGACCAGTGTCTAGCAATCAGTTGTCTATATAGACCAGTGTCTAGCAATCAGTTGTCTATATAGACCAGACCAGTGTCAAGTAATCAGCTGTCTATACAGGCCAGTGTCTAGCAATCAGCTGTCTGTATAGACCAGACCAGTGTCTACCAATCAGCTGTCTGTATAGACCAGTGTCAACTAATCAGCTGTCTTTATAGACCAGACCAGTGTCTATATAGACCAGTGTGTAGCAGTCAGCTTGAGTCACACAAACAGACCTGTTTCCTCATGCACCTATGCTCACTCCCCTAAGGATTAGACATCTAGCGAGGTGCGGCTATTCTCTTATGCATATTTTACAGTCTGCATCACCTTTTAGACTACTGTCAGGATGGCCATATTTTTATGATGCCCCCCTCATAATTTTGAACACAGTTGTGATATTATTCTGCCAGCACAGATGCTTCCATGCACACACACACAGACAGACAGACACACACAAGCACACACATTTATAGTCGCTCTATCAAGATGATTGTGTTTCTGTGTTTTAAGCCCACTGTGAATAGCACACAATCCCCAACCACCCATGTCCACAAACACAGACACAGACACTGAATCACACACACACACACACACACACACACACACACACACACACACACACACACACACACACACACACACACACACACACACACACACACACACAAACAGTCTGCTCTTTAATGTCACTCCATTAAGATGAGTGTGTGTCATTAGCGAATGCGGTGTGTCTCTCAGTCTGGCCGAGCAAGCCGCCATTTTCCAATTAAAGTCAGTTTGCTCCCCAACAACGCGTGGCAGTTTGGGAAAAGCCGGATTGATTAGGGCGCAAATTAACACAAGAAAGAAATCATTCTCCCTCTCTAAGCTAATTTGCTGCCCAGTGCCCCACTAATAAGTTCCTCCGATGAACTTTTTCAGGCAGAAGAACTACAGGCCCAGTAAATCCTGCAGATTCAATAAATGTAATTACAATAAATTCAGTAAACATTTAGATTGAATGCGATTACTGCATCACTTACTCCACGAGCCTTCTTTAAGCGTAATTTAATCAAATGGCAAAGAGAAACCTCAAAGACGCCAGTGGCCCGCCCCGAGGCCATTAGGCCAACGCTTCTCCCAGCAGAAATAGACAACAATTGATCTGGATTTCCCTAAAATATGGGAGTGTCTGGCTGCTGTTATTGGTTGACTTCACTGCATGCGGCCTAATTGCCTGCTGTCCCTGTGCTCCGCTGTCATTAGTGTGAGAACTCCCCGGCCTCCATCTTTCTTCTGCTCCATAAGGATCCCACAGGTACACCACACACGCGCCATGGGAATACAGCGGTGGTAGGGGTGGGGTAGGTTGGTGTGGGGTAGGGATGGGGTAGGGATAGGGGTAGGGATAGGGTAGGGATGGGGTAGGGATGGGGTAGGGGTGGGGTAGGTTGGTGTGGGGTAGGGATGGGGTAGGGATAGGGGTGGGGTAGGTTGGTGTGGGGTAGGGATGGGGTAGGGATAGGGGTGGGGTAGGGATGGGGTAGGGATAGGGGTGTGGTTTACAGTAGTTTGCACGGCTTGGCATTAAGCTGTAATACTGTGCTTATATGACAACCTGCTAAAATCTCTCTCACTCTCTCTTTCTGTCTCCCTGTCTCTGTCTCTGTTTCTGTCTCTCTATCTCTTTATCTCTTTCTCTGGCTAGTTGGCTTGGTATGACATGGTGGTTTAATGCTGCCAACTTGCGGAAACCTGTCTGTGTCTGTCTGAGCAGTTGGCTTGGCGGGTGTGGAGGTGCAATACTCTGGGTTTGAGCCCAGTGCAGTAATACCTTTGTGTGGTTAATGCTGTGCTTGTATGATGACATCATCAGAGCTGTATCTCTGTACCTCTCCTCTCTTCTCCTCTCCTCTCCTCTCTTGCCATCTCCTCCCCTGCTTTCCTCTGTTCTTGTGTCTTGTCCTCTCCCCTCTCTAGCTTTCTCTCCTATTCTCTCCTCTCTTTTCCTCTTCTCTCGGGCTGAATACTCTCTGGCTAGTTGAAATCTGGCTTTAGAAACTGCAATCTAATACCATCAATTCCAAAGCAACTGATTCTACCAGTGCAGGTAGGACAGTCAATTTCACTAACTTAGTCTTCTTCTTGGCTGAGGTGTTTATCAGCTGATGTAGTGAATAGCTACATGTGTGCTGTTGGATTGCAGC
Source organism: Coilia nasus (assembly GCA_027475355.1). Lineage (NCBI taxonomy): Eukaryota > Metazoa > Chordata > Actinopteri > Clupeiformes > Engraulidae > Coilia > Coilia nasus. The sequence continues at coordinate 29,534,646 of CM050217.1, forward strand.
TTCTCACGCTAGCTCTCCCATCACTACTAGTTGGCACGGCGGGGCAGTGCTTCACTGGTAAGCAGACATGCTCTCTCTCTCTCGCTGGCTGACTGTCACACACACACACACACACACACACACACACACACACACACACACACACACACACACACACACACAGAAGGCTGGCATGGCAGCCCATTTTTGTTTTGGGGTGGCAGGGCAGGGCACTAGGGATACCATGTTTGGCATCATTGGTATGCCGACATGATCTCTCTATAGCTGTCTGGCTGTGAGGGCACGCATGGCCTCTCTCTCTCTCTCTCTCTCTGTCTCTTTCTCTACCTCTCTCTACTCTCTCTCTGTCTGTCTCTTTCTCGCCCCCCCCCCATCTCCCCCTGTCTCTCTCTTTGTCTCTCTCTCTCTCTGTCTCTCTCTCTCTTTGGCGTAGCCTAGCTTGAAATTCTGTTTTCAGTCTGCCCCCCTGCCCCCAGCATCATTTGCCATGATGACCTCTGATGACATTATTTTATCCTCCTGTGATTGTGTGACACGGCGACCTTTGACCCCCTCCATGGCTAGGGTGGCATGTGCCCTGTGCCAGTGTGTGCCCTTTCAGAGGGTGGGTGGGGGCATGTCACTGTGGGTGTGGAGATATACATAGTCCTTAACATGGTGACATGGCGTTTGGCCCAGGACTGTCTGTGTGGGTGAGCTCGTTAAGCACAGTGGCCTGTCTGTGTGGGTGAGCTCGTTAAGCACAGAGGCTGGGCTCGTCAGCTCGTTAAGCACAGAGGTTGGGCTGGACTGCGTGGGCTCGTTAAGAACAGAGGTTGGGCTAGGCTGTGTGGGCTCGTTAAGAACAGAGGACTTCCTCATAATTAATTATGGGACTAATTGGAGCCTGTGCCATGCTGTGTGTGTGTGTGTGTGTGTGTGTGTGTGTGTGTGTGTGTGTGTGTGTGCGTGTGTGTGTGTGTGCAGCTTATTGAGTGTGTAAATGACCCTGGCAGCATCACTAATGGGATCAGGAGTGAGTCTTGCATGGCTTTCACATGGCTAGCAGTGTGCTGCTGTGCTTGCTGTGATGCCCAGGGTCACCTGCTGATAATGTGTGTGTGTGTGTGTGTGTGTGTGTGTGTGTGTGTGTGTGTGCGTGCGCTGCCTTGCTTGCTGCTCTGCTCCACGCAGCCGACTGGGCATGCTGCTGATGCTGAGGGTCGCCTGCTGATAATGTGTGTGTGTGTGTGTGTGTGTGTGTGTGTGTGTGTGTTTTGTTTTGCTTGCCGCTCTGCTCCATGTGGCCGATTGGACATGCAGCTGACGCCCAGGGTCACCTGCTAATAGTGTGTGTGTGTGTGTGTGTTGTTTGGCTTGCTGCTCTGCTTCATGCGGACGATTGGGGTTGCGTTTTGTCTGCTGCTAATGATAGGGGAGTTTTTCCATGTCACGTCACGTCACCACAATTAGTCCTTGCTCGCATGAGTTCACGTCACGCATTTCACGGTCAAAGTGGAACCATGTTGAACTTTGACCTTGGCAAGCGGTAGCGCGGCAGAGACATGGTTATGGGTGCGGAAACGCAACATTTTCCACACTGCTCCACACACACACACACGCACACACACGCAACACTTGCACCTGCACTGATCTGCCACTGGGGAAACAGTTGAAAGCAGGGAGCTCAGCGTACAGTGGTGCAGCTACTGTGTGCAATCTGAAAGCATCTTTAAACACTCACACACTCCCACACACACCCCTCACACACCCCTGGCTTACACACTCTTCCGCATTAACAGCGCCAATACGTCATCACTCATCACACACACCTAACAGAACCACTCACACCCAGGACTGTCATCATGATGAAATACACTACTCACACACACACACACACACACACACACACACACACACACACACACACACACACACACACACACACTCACACATGATGGGTGTTCTGTGTGTGTGATGTGTTGTCTGCAGAGGGCCCAGCAGTATGCCTGAGGTGCAGGAGGCAACTAGAGCACAGCCCTCCACGACCTTTGACCCCATCACTGCAGTCGGGGTGGTCACGTCCAAAACCGGGGCACCTGACAATTATTATGTGGTGAGTAACTCTGCTGTTGGTGAAACATACAGTACACACACACACACACACACACTTACTCATTGCTATGTGATGAGTAACTGTGCTGTTGGCTAAATGATTGACCTGACTGCTTTTAAGTTCTGCACTGCAAAGGAGGTTCAGTCAAAAGTGCTATTTTTATTGTGTTTAAAGTGTGTGTGTGTGCGCTTGAAGTGTGTGTATGTATAAGTGTGTGTGTGTGTGTGAGAGAGAGAGAGAGAGAGAGAGAGAGAGCGAGAGAGACAGAGAGAGAGAGAGCAGGCCTTTTGAAAAAGAGAGGAAGAGAGTTATGGAGGAATAAAAGTCAATTTCTAGCACTCGCTGATCCCACCTGACACCCGTAAATATTTTTCACATTGTCAGCTTCATTAACAGTAACATCACACACACACACACACACACAGCATGACACAAGGGCACATTACAGGAAGTCCTGACAGCTTGTTTCGCTAGCAGTTAATTGTGTGAAAGCATAATGGACACACGGAAACACACACACACACACACACACACACACACAGTGGCTGTCCCTTTGACCAGATACTGTTACTCAGACCAGAGACAGGTGGGCGACATGACCACCCCGCAGCTGAAGAGGAGCAGCCTGGTCAGTCATGCTCAGGAGAAGCAGTGGAACAGGGAGGGATTGAGGAGAGATACAGACAACCATTATACCCAATTTGTCCTGCATTGAGAGTAGGAGACAATCAACCTCTTCCAGTTAATGGCTAACCTTCAA
>CM050217.1:29542500-29545000 GCA_027475355.1 Coilia nasus
GTGTGTGTGTGTGTGTGTGTGTCTGCATATGCTTTTTTGTCTGCATACATTTCTGTGTACATTTCTGTGTGTGTGCGGAGTTATGTGTGCGTGTGTGTGCTCATGCATGCGTGTGTGTGTGTGTGTACAGTATGTATGTGTGTGTGTGTGTGTGTGTGTGTGTATGTATGTGTGTGTGTATGTATGTGTGTGTGTGTGTCTGTGTGTGTGTGTGTGTGTGCATGTCTGTGTGTGTGTGTGTGTGTGTGTGCGTGTCTGTGTGTGTGTGTGTGTGCATGTGTGTGCTCACGCATGTGTGTGTGTTTGTGTGTGTGTATGTGTGTGCATGAGTCTGTGTGTGTGTTGTGTGTGTGTGTGTGTGTGTGTGTGTGTGTGTGTGTGTGTGTGTGTGTGTGTGTGTGTGTGCCCTCGCTGCTCTCCTGCCTGACTGTGGCTCCTGAGTGCTGTGCCTTTGTTTACACTGACAGCATGCGCTGGCTACTGACCTGGAAAAACCTGCTTCGACGGCCTGTCTTTTAAGGAGAGGTGTGTGTGTGTGTGTGTGTGTGTGTGTGTGTGTGTGTGTGTGTGTGTGTGTGTGTGTGTGTGTGTGTGAAGGTGTGTGTGAAGGTGTGTGTGTGTGTGATGTATAGACTCTTCCTATGAGACTTCTGCTCGACCTCCACCTCTGTCTCTCTTTCTCTCTCTCTCTCCTTTCTCCCCATCTGATCTGCTCTCCCACTCTGCCTATCCATCTTCCTCTCCTCTGCTCCTCTTCTCTGTGTCCCTCGTTCTCTTCCTCTCACTCTTCCATCCTCTCTTCATCCCTTTCCATCTTCATCTCCATCTCTGCCTGTCTTTCTGCTTGCTCCTCTCTTCTCATCTCCTCTCCTCTTCTCTCCTCCTCTTTTCTCTTCTTTCATCTCTCTTCATCTCCTCTTCTCCTTTCCACATCCTATCCCTCTCTCCTCTTCTCTCCTCTCATCCTCCTGTCTCCCCTCTCCCTCTCATCTCCTCCTCTCCCTCTCTTCTCTCCTTTCATGTCCTTCTCACATGTCCCCTCTCCTTCTCATCTCATCTCCTTCTCTCCTCCTCTCTCCTTCTCTCCTCCTCTCTTCTTCTCTCCTCCTCTCTTCTCCTCTCTCCTTCTCTCCTCCTCTCTTCTTCTCTCCTCCTCTCTTCCCTGTGTCTCTAGTCACAGGGTTGTTTATTAGCAGTGACACTCATGTGTGTGTGGAGAGGAGGATCAAGAGAGAACATATTGCTCTTAGTACAGACCCCCTTTCTCAGGGTTGCACACACACACACACACACACACACACATGTGCAGTCATGCCATACACACACTCGTGCACTCACACGCACACACACACACACACACACCTATACACATACACACACACACACACACTCACATACACCTTTTCAGTTGCCAAGGTTATTAACCTGTCATGGCGATGCACTGAAGACTAATGTGTGTGTGGGCCCTGATGGTGCCTCATGCCTGACTAGTCACAAACACACACTGATCATCCGTGTGTGTGTGTGTATCTGAAGTGATGTGTGTGTGTATGATGATCTGCACTAGTTTGAGCAGTATGTCTGTGTGTGTCTATTGTAAGTTGTGTGTGTGTATGGTCATCTGGACTAGTTTGAGTAGTGTGCTTTTGTGTGTGTATTGTAAGTTGTGTGTGTGTGTGTGTGTATGATCATGCACTATAGTTTGAGTAGTGTGTTTTTGTGTGTGTATTGTAAGTTGTGTGTGTGTATGATCATGCACTATAGTTTGAGTAGTGTGTTTTTGTGTGTGTATTGTAAGTTGTGTGTGTGTATGATCATGCACTATAGTTTGAGCAGTGTGTTTTTGTGTGTGTTTTGTAAGTGTGTGTGTGTGTGTATGATGATCTACAGTAGTTTGACTATTGTGTTTTTGTGTGTGTGTTGTAAGTTGTGTGTGTGTGTGTGGTCATCTGCACTAGTTTGAGTAGTGTGTGTTTGTGTGTGTATTGTAAGTTGTGTAAGTGTATGACCATGTGCTATAGTCTGAGTAGTGTGATTTTGTGTGTGTGTGTATGCATTTTTTATGCACAGCATGTAACACAACACATTTAAAAGATTAAGATACAATAACCATTGAAATCAAACAAACAAAGCAATTAAAAGTGTGTGTGTGTGTGTGTGTGTATGTTTGTGTGTATGTTGGCTGTTCCACACTCATGACTGAATGTGTGTGCGTGTGTGTGTCAGTGTGTGTGTGTGTGGTTTTATTGGTCCCCACCCTTAACTGAGTGTGTGTGTGTCGGTGTGTGTCTGTGTCTGTGTGAGTGTGTCGTGTGTGTGGTGGTATTAGTCTCCACCCCTAACTAATTGTGTGTGTGTGTGTGTGTGTGTGTGTGTGTGTGTGTGTGTGTGTGTGTGTGTGTGTGTGTGTGTGTGTGTGTGTGTGTGTTATTGGTCTCTACCCCTAACTGAGTGCTCTCTGGCCATCATGGCTTCTTAAGCGCACCATAAAGTTTCATTT
>CM050217.1:29550000-29552500 GCA_027475355.1 Coilia nasus
AGATGGTTACCATGGGAACAGTGATGCTGCTTGTCCCTTGTCACATGTGTCTCACATCCATAAGGAGATGGTTACCTTAGGAACAGTGATGATGCTTGTGTTGTCAGGCCCATAAGGGAGATGGTTACTAGTGGAACAGTGATGATGCTTGTCTCTTCTCTTATATGTCTCAGGCCCATGAGGAGATGGTTACCATGGGAACAGTAGTGATGCTTGTGTTGTCAGGCCCATAAGGAGATGGTTACCATGGGAACAGTGGTGATGCTTGTGTTGTCAGGCCCCTGAGAAGATATTTACCATGGGAACAGTGATGATGCTTGTCTTGTCAGGCTTACAAAGGAAATGGTTGCCATGGGAGCAGTGAGGATGCTTGTCTTGTCAGGCTTACAAAGGACATGGTTGCCATGGGAGCAGTGATGATGCTTGTGTTCTCAGGCCCATAAAGAGATGATTACCATGGGAACAGTGATGATGGTTGTCTCTTCTCTTATATGTCTCAGGCCCATGAGGAGATGGTTACCATGGGAACAGTGATGATGCTTGTGTTCTCAGGCCCATAAAGAGATGATTACCATGGGAACAGTGATGATGCTCGTCTCTCCTCTTACATGTCTCAGGCCCATGAGGAGATGGTGCTGGTGGACCTGAAGCTGCTTGACCTGAAGGACACAATGCCAGCGGATTTTACCCTCATCCAGCACACCATAGACAACCGTAAGCCACCCTACACCCCTCTAAAACCACTTCTCCTTTCCTCTCCTCTCCTCTCCTCTTCTCTTCTCTTCTCCTCCTTTCTTTTCATCTTCTCTTCTTGTCCCTTCTGTTCTCTGAAAAACTACTTGTCTTTTTTCTCTGACCACCACACTCCTCTAACCTCTCAAAACCAACCGCTCTCTGTCTTTCTCTTTCTCTCTGTTTCTCTCTCTATCTTCTCTGTTTACTCCCCCCAAACTGCCCATCCCCTCCTGGGCCCGTGGCCTCGTACGCACTGGCTGGTGAATGTTTCATGGCTCAGGTTACGCTAATTTATGGTGCTGTGGGGCGGAAATAAAGATGGTGGCTGGAGGTGTTGGCGCTGAGAGTGATGAGTCATTGTTTATCTGCGGCCGCGGCCCGCTCCGGTCTGTTCCGGTCGCCGTGGCTACGCCGCTCTTTATGAGCGCCGCGTTTATTTATTTATGTATTTATTTGGGACGAGTGCGAGAGCAAGGCGCTTATCTAATATTAATGAAGTGCATTCCCTGTTGGTTTAATGCTTTCTTAGCGCGGCAGACCCCCTGCCCCCCCTGCCCCCCCCCAGAGGGCGTAATAATCCACATGCATCCACACCCAGGATGGTCTGTTTATTATTTTCATTATTATTGCATTTATGGTGCACTCGCCGACACCCTCACTGAATAAATGGGATGGGCACATAGGCAATATGTGGAAGATGAACACACACACACATGCATACACACACACACACACACGCGCGCGCGCACACACACACACAGGGCTGGCCGGGAATGGCTGAGAGGATGATGAGGGCTTGTTCATCCTGTGCTGAAGTGCTGTGTGTGTGTGTTTTATTGTGTGAAACCGTGTTTAATAGATACCTCAGCCTCCACAGCGCCATCTGACACTCAATCAACTCCCCCAAATGCCACGCTCTCATTTCCCAGACAGAGAGAGATACTCTCGTTTGCCACAGATAGAGAGAGATGCTCTCGTTTGCCACAGAGAGAGAGAGAGATGCTCTCGTTTCCCAGAGAGAGAGAGAGAGATGCCACACTGCCCAAGATTACTGCCTCTGCAGGCCTGTCTCATTCTCCAAACCCACCCATACTCCAATACATCACTTTGTCTCACACTAATCACTCATCTCTCTCTCCCTCTCTTTTGCTCTCTCTCTCACACACACACACACACATACACATACTTTTATTCGCTACCAAAATGTGCTCACTTTATTCCTGAGTACCAAATGCATGCCTCATAAACAGGCAGTGAAGTAGAAGAGGCTGATTTCTATGGGCTGCCTCGCACCTGCCACCTGTCTCATCTGCGTAGCCTCATGCTACAATGCTACTGAACCATTCTGTATGTTTACAGCTAAAGACTGCTTAGCCTCGCGCTTCAATGCTACTGTGCACTTCGTATGTTGTTTACAGCTAAAGTGTGCTTAGCCTCGCGCTACAATGCTACTGTGCACTTCTGTATGTTGTTTACAGCTAAAGACTGCTTAGCCTTGCGTTACAATGCTACTGAACCATTCTGTATGTTTACAGCTAAAGACTGCTTATCCTCGCGCTACAATGCTACTGTGCACTTCTGTATGTTGTTTACAGCTAAAGACTGCTTAGCCTCGCGCTGCAATGCTATTGAATGTTTATAGCTTAGCCTCATGTGCTACAGTGCTACTTAATCATGTTTACAGCTTAGCCTCATGCTACAGTATGTGTGTGTGTGTGTGTGTGTGTGTGTGTGTGTGTGTGTGTGTGTGTGTGTGCAGAGGAGC
>CM050217.1:29562500-29565000 GCA_027475355.1 Coilia nasus
TGTGTGTGTGTGTGTGTGTGTGTGTGTGTGTGTGTGTGTGTGTATGTGTGTGTGTGTGTGTGTGTGTGTGTGTGTGTGTGTGTGATGCATAGCTTTAAGAGGTATATGGGTTTTAAGAGGGATATGAGGTTGAGGTTATTGGCCTGCTTAGACTGTGATATGTTGGTAGTGCATATTAATGCATGAGAAATAAAGTGTGTGTGTGTGGGGGGGGGTGTCTATGGGAGATATGAGAATGCTGTATGAATGTGAATGATAAGCTTATCGAATATTAACCTGCCTAGCCCTCACACACAGCTGAAATTCATATCATTATGCACCACGACCTGCTGACTACCAGCCCCGCACCCCATACTACATTACACACTACACCCCATATCACTACACACTACACCCCATATCACTACACACTACACCCCATATCACACTACACACTACACCCCATATCACTACACACTACATCCCTCACCACACTACACCCCTCACCACACTACACACTACACCCCTCACCACACTACATACTACACCCCTCACCACACTACACCCCTCACCACACTACACACTACACCCCATATCACACTACACACTACATCCCTCACCACACTAAACACTACACACTACACCCCATATCACTACACACTACACCCCATATCACACTACACACTACATCCCTCACCACACTAAACACTACACACTACACCCCTCACCACACTACACACTACACCCATCACCACACTACATACTACACCCCTCACCACACTACACACTACACCCCTCACCACACTACATACTACACCCCTCACCACACTACACCCCTCACCACACTAAACACTACACACTACACCACATATCACACTACACACTACACACTACACCCCTCACCACACTACACACCACACATCTCACCACACTGAACCCCTTACCACACTACACACTACACCCCATATCACACTACACACTACACCCCATATCACACTACACACTACACCTCTCACCACACTACACACTACACCCCTCACCACACTACACCCCTCACCACACTACCCACTACACCCCTCACCACACTACACCCCTCACCACACTACTACACACTGCACCCCATATCACACTACACACTCACCCCTCTATACCCCTTACAATCACCTCACAGGTAGACCCTCACCACACTACACCCCTCACCACACTATACCCCACACTACACACTACACTACACTACATATTTATGTGTGTGCCAATGTGTAAGTTGAATGTGTTAATGATTCCCCAATGATGTGTGACTGTCTTATAGGAAACACCCTTCCTCATCTCCAACATCACTATGTATAGCAAGACTCGACCTGACTATGAGCAGTACAACTCAGGAGGCCTCTACACCATATCAGGTGAACAGTGTGTGTGTGTGTGTGTGTGTGTGTATGTGTGTGTGTGTGTGTGTGTGTGTGTGTGTGTCTGTCTGTCTGTCTGTCTGTCTGTCTGTCTGTCTTTGTGTGTATGTGTTTTTGTGTGTGTGTTTAAGTCTCTGTGCACACATGAGGAAATTTGAATCCACCAAGAAATCCCTTTTTCTAAAAACCAAGAGATGAGTGTTTGAGCATGTGTGAGCATGTGTGTGTGTGTGTGAGTGTGAGTCTGAGTGTGTGTGTGTCTGTGTGTGTACATACATTGTGTGTGTGTATGTATTTTGTCTCTTTTGTGACAGATTGAGGGGCACATTATGCACATAATGTTCTCCTTGTCACTACACCTTAATGTATTTTACTTCTTTGTAGAATTAATGGATTTTGTTCTTCCAATGCTGGATTGAATTAAAAATTCAGTGTGGAAATGTTTTTTTTTTCTCTATGTAAAGCTCAGATTTATTCTGTAAAGTCACATGCGCTCTGGCTTCCATGTGCTGCCTTGAGACGCGAGGTGTGTGCGTGTGGGTGTGTGTGGTCATGAGATGTGTGTGTGAGAGGGCGGCTTCCCCAGAGTTGTTGTGATGCCCACTGCGTCTCATGATTGGGGGGACTACTCTGCTCTTCTCCTCTCCTCTCCTCTTCCTCTCCTCTCCTCTCCTCTCCTCTCATCTCATCTCATCTCATCTCATCTCATCTCATCTCATCTCATCTCCTCTCCTCTCCTCTCCTCTCCTCTCCGCTCCGCTCCTCTCCTCTCCTCTCCTCTCCTCTCCTCTCCTCTCATCTCATCTCATCTCATCTCATCTCATCTCATCTCATCTCATCTCATCTCATCTCATCTCATCTCATCTCATCTCCTCTACTCTTCTCTCCTCTCCTCTCCTCTCCTCTCCTCTCCTCTCCTCTCCTCTCCTCTCCTCTCCTCTCCTCTCCTCTCCTCTCCTCTCCTCTCCTCTCCTCTCATCTCCTCTACTCTTCTCTCCTCTCCTCTCCTCTCCTCTCCTCTCCTCTCCTCTCCTCTCCCTCTCCTCTCCTCTACTCTACTCTTCTCTCCTCTTTTCCTCTTCTCTTCACTTCTCTGCTCCTCTCTTGAGCTCATT
>CM050217.1:29570000-29572500 GCA_027475355.1 Coilia nasus
GGGAGGCTGGCTGCTGCCTGGGCTCTCCGCCGCCAGGCTGCTCATGGCTGGGGGGTGTGGGGGGGGGTGGGGGATGGTCGCTGGTGGCTGGGGATGGGGGGATAACCTGGCCCACATGGCTACAGTGCTGGCCCGGGTCCGGCTGTGATGCGCTGTAATGCAGCTGTGATGTGGTCCGTAATCTCTGTGTTTGAATCTCAAACATGCCTGGCCACCCCTGTCAGTGCAGTCGTGTGTTATGGGGCTCAGAAAGACTCCCAAAAACACTAGGGCTGCTAGCGCAGGTGCGTGTGTGTTGATGTAGTGCTTTAAAGGTCCTGTATAGCATTACCCTGAAAAGGGTCTTTTCATTCACACACACACACGCACACACACACACACACACACACACACACACACACACACACACACACACACACACACACACACACACACACACACACACACACACACACACACACTCCACTGCCATAAGCAGTAGGCTGAGTGAGTTGACCTTGGTGTTGTTGAGCAGGAGCTAAGTTGTGCTAAATAAATGGTGTATGGCTGTGTGATGGGGTCGCTGCATGGGCTCAGATTTACTGTGCTGTGTTACCTCAGACGGGACGCCATTTAAAACACACCATTCTCAGCGCAGTAAAAATGTTCACAGTGTCTGAAAGTAAGCCAAGGCCACAAGGCTAACGATGGGCTGAGAGAGTGCGCACACACACACAAACACACACACAAAAGCATCCACACACACACACACTGACGCACACAGACACCAACACACACACACCGAACACACACACACACACACAGGCAAGCACAGGAACACACAGATACACACACGGTCCCAAAAAGCCTGCAGTGATGTATGCTTTGGAAAGGTCCTTGCTGCTGGAACTAGAGAGTTCCAAAGAGCATACACGACCAGACAGGCATGGACATTCCTAATGCGGGTGATGTAATGCTATCTGTAAGCAGCATCTAGACCGTTTTTTATCCACATTTCTGCAAATGTGTGTGCAGGAGAGGATGCTACCTCTGGACCATTCACACCAATGAACAGGTCGACATCTGAGTTTTTTTCTTCATCATGAGACTGGGATATAACCTCCATCACAACATCATCATTTGTTGTGCTGCTATTTTCAGGTGTTAACTTACTTTTGTGTGCGGTACCTGTGAAATGTGATGATATGCTGGTCTATACGTGTTTCATATACAACACAGTATAAGAATACAGAAACAGAGAGGCATGGATCAAAACAGGGCCTTTCGTAACGCAGTTCTTGCAATAGCAGACGTGCCTTAAGTATAGGATAATGGATGACAATGGATGATAATGGTTTGTATATCAGAAAGTTAATGCACGTTCGAAGTGGTTAAACCTCGAAGTGCATTAACTTTCTGAAATACAAACACCATTATCTGGCTTACACCAAGGTTACCACACTTGTGTGACATTAATTTCAGGTAATATTTCTACATTTTAATTGCTAAATCAGACTTACTTATAGAACTACTTCCTTCCGCCACAAGATGTGTCTTTTCATAACTGTCGTTACTAATTCCAAACTGAAGGTTGCTATGGCCAAGGCCCAGTCGTTAGTTCCATGCTATTGGTTGTCAAGCTAGCGGTTCCAAAGTTCTGTTAACGCTTGCTTAACAAAATTACATTACTAGAGAGTCCAAATGCAGCGTGACAGCACTAAAGGCAATGTTGCAACTCTGTGTTCTTCAATCTGCTCGTCATTTGCTAAAGGTGTCACATCTTTACTGTTTATTTACAGTTCACCATGTACTTAGTGTTTGATACGGACGGAAAGCAGGAACTACTTCACTTCTTCATAGGTGTGCGTATATAGGAAATGAATTGCCATTCTGAAAAACGTATCACAATGGGAAATTGAATGAAGCCGTGGTATAACACATTTCATGCAATAGTAGAGGTGCCTACACTGACTTTGCTCAGTCGGGCTGATTTCCATGAGCTAGAGGGGGACTGTTTTTGTCCATTTAATGAGCCAGAGGACCTGTTTGGTATTCCTTTATTTTGGATCTCAGATCGGGGTGTGTCCACTCCCTCAAACACACATGCCCTTGCACAGAGCAGAGTGTGACATGTGTGTGTGTGTGTGTGTGTGTGAGTGTGTGTCGGTCTAATCGGTGTGTGTGTGTGTAGGTCTAATATGGGTGCCAGCCACCATTCCTCATCCGTCCATCTCCCCGCCCAGAATAAGCACCCAGAGCCATCCGTCACACACACACCCACACACACACACACACACACACACACACACACACACACACACACCACTCCCCATCAAACACACACACACACCACACTGCACAACGTGACACAATGTGACGCGGTCTCGCACCCTCCTCTTCCTGCTTGCACACACACACACACACACACACACACACACATACACCCTCCTCTCTCTGCTTGCATGCAGCAGCCTTTGTTATCACACGTCTAATTAGAAGTTGATAAAAATATTTCCCCCAA
>CM050217.1:29577500-29580000 GCA_027475355.1 Coilia nasus
ATCAAACTGCCGGTTGTATTAACCATTACCCCCCTTGGCCTCCAAGCTACACACCCCCATTGCCCCCTTTTGTCTTCAGTGAAGAAGAAGAAGAAGAAGAAGAAGAAAAACTTTGTTGGCATTTTCCTTCTGTGGCCAGGGGCCGGACTCGAGAGGATAGAAGAGAGGAGCGGCGGAGGAGAAGAAAGGAGAAGACGGAGGAGAGGGCGAGACAAAGGATGGAAATGGATGGGCTGCTCGTGTGTGTGTGTGTCTGAGGGAAACGAATGGTCTGCTGTGGGTAGTGGCACAGTCATTAGAAGAGGCTGAAAATAGCTCGGCACTCTCATCCGTTCTGCTGTAGGGTCAGGCGCTTTGACACCTCCAAAACTCCCCCTGTCAGATGGGGGGGGGTTCGGGGGGGTGCAGGGGCATTTGTATTCTCTCTCATTAGCCCATTTGACTAATGACCAGCAGGGGCAGAGCAGCCAGCCCTTACACCCCTGCACAGAGTGGGCACCCCGCCCCACCACCTGCCCCCCCATAGCCCCCCAATCCCAACCCCCCCACTCTGCTGCCTCGGCACAGATGGCGCCCCCGCGCCACAAAATAAACCCAATATGTCTCCCGCACGCCGGCCGCGGCCCACACTATTCCTCACGCCCGTGGAGTTGGGGGGGTTAGTAGGGTTGGTGGGTGTGTGTGTGTGTGGGGGGGGGGGGGGGGGGGCAGATGGGGTTGGCGGCGGGCGGATGGGGTGGTGTTAGGGGGGGTGGAGGGGGAATTGAGGAGTCTTCCAAGGGAGCTGAAGGAATCCACCTAAACCTCCACCTTTTTCACCACACTTCTCTCTATCTCTCTTTCTCTCTTTCTCTCTCTCTCCCCCGCTCTCTCTTTCCTCTTCTGTCTTTCTCTCTCTCTCCATTCCCTCACATTCCTTTACTCAGTGATTTGATACAGACAGAAATAGATCTTTCTAGTTTGGAGATCAGTCTTATAAAGGTTGAGTCCTTCTGTAGATCTCTATGTAGTTTTATTGCCTCCTGTAGATCTCTATGTAGTTTTATTGTCTCCTGTAGATCTCTATGTAGTTTTATTGCCTCCTGTAGATCTCTATGTAGTTTTATAGTCTCCTTCTGTAGATCTCTATGTAGTTTTATAGTCTCCTTCTGTAGATCTCTATGTAGTTTTATTGTCTCCTGTAGATCTCTATGTAGTTTTATTGTCTCCTTCTGTAGATCTCTATGTAGTTTTATTGTCTCCTGTAGATCTCTATGTAGTTTAATTGTCTCCTTCTGTAGATCTCTATGTAGTTTTATTGTCTCCTGTAGATCTCTATGTATTTCTATTGTCTCCTTCTGTAGATCTCTATGTAGTTTTATTATCTCCTGTAGATCTCTATGTAGTTTTATTGTCTCCTGTAGATCTCTATGTAGTTTTATTGTCTCCTGTAGATCTCTATGTATTTCTATTGTCTCCTTCTGTACATCTCTATGTAGTTCTTTTGTCATACATATGAGAGTTCTGCTGTAGATCGCTGTACAGTTCTACAGTCATAAAATCATCCTCCGTAGACAGTTCTGCAATTCTAAGGTCATAGAATAGAGGATGTGCTAAAGATGCAGGTTCTGTGATGGAACCTTTGGATCAGGAGGACTTTCACTCCAGAACACTACACTAGCATGGCCCTTATTTCAGTGGATACATAAAGTAGTATGAAGGCTGTCTCTGTCTCCCTCTCAACCCCCCCCCCCCCCCCCCCCCCACACACACACACACACACACACAAAAAACACACCAGACACTTTTCATCATGTTTTATATGAGCACTCCCGTAAGTTCCACATTCGCCAGAAATCCTCTGCAGCGCTCCTCCACTGTTCTTGGGAAGATACCGCAGCAAGGCCTGGCACACCTGTGGAGTCCAGCTGGACGTGGTGCAGTGCTCTCAGCCTGGAGCTACCGGCCATGCAGCTTCCAGAAGACAAAAACAGCAGTCACGTTAAGCCCATAGGCTACACAAAGCATCCACACGCTTTAAAAACAAAGTATGCGTAAGGTTTGCGATGTGCACTACGCGCATATTGCCGTATGCATAGGAGTATTCGGTGTCCTTCAGGCAGACCTGGTGCCCATCTGAATTTGGGGGGGTGGGGGTTGGGGAAGGAAGGGGGGTGTCTCCCCTAGGGATGAAGAAGCAGTCAAAGAGAAACTATGCACCTCACCTGAGCATACTAAAAAGCACATATTATTCCACAGCCCCTGCAAGAAGACAGACAGACAAGCCCCCTTTGGGGAGAGAACACAGAGTGCAGCTGGGAAGAAGGGATAGAGAGAGAGAGAATGAAGGTAGAAAAGGGGAGAGAGAGTGAAGAGTGAGAGAGAGAAGGATTGTAGGGAAGGGGAGAGGGTGACGAGTGATGGGGGGTATGAGAGAGAGAGAAAGACTGGGGGTTGAAAAGAGTGGAGGTAAAGTTAGTCTCTTTCCCTTTTTCACTTTTTATTTAGTAGTTTTTTTGTT
>CM050217.1:29587500-29625000 GCA_027475355.1 Coilia nasus
GCTCCCCACTCACTCATACAAGGTAATGAACACCTATAGTCATGCACACAAGGTAATGAACACCTATAGTCATGCACACAAGGTAATGAACACCTATAGCCATGCACACAAGGTAATGAACACCTGTAGTCATGCACACAAGGTAATGACCACCTGCTCCCTGGTGCCAAAGTAATGCAGGTACAAGGAGAAGCAAGTACAAGACAGGTTACAGTAGATCTAAAGGCAATCATAAATATATGAATGCTATTAACATCAACATTATGGCTTCAACACTCTTCCTAACACACACACACACACACACACACACACACACACACAAGCATTCTTTAAGAAGATGGCACATAGGCATCATTTAAGATGCCTGTTCCAATTAATGCCAGATGTAAATTAATATTCTCCATTACTTTTATATAATTAACGTTGTGTTGTGATTAGCAGTAAGTGACATGCTTTTGTTCTCCTCATCTCCCTTTGTGTGTGTGTGTGTGTGTGTGTGTGTGTGTGTGTGTGTGTGTGTGTGTGTGTGTGTGTGTATGTAAGCGTGTGTGTGTCGTACATGTATGTCATTTAGCCAGGTAAAAAAGCATGAAGTTTCTTCTGTGAGTTTGAGTGAGTGAGTGAGCGTGAGCGTGTGTGTGTGTGTGTGTGTGTGGGTGTGTGGGTGTGTGGTTTTGACTGGTGGAACAGTGTCAAACTGACATTTCTCTTAAAGGGAGCTGTGATGCACATCACAGGAGACGGGCCCTTAATGCTACACAGAAGAGATTAATTAGCGCGGGGCGCTGGGGGTAGGGGGAGTGTGTGTGTGTGTGTGTGTGTGTGTGTGTGTGTGTGTGTGTGTGTGTGTGTGTGTGTGTGTGTGTGTGTGTGTGTGCACATGTAATTGCCTGAACACCAGTGCAGTCGCCGGCGTTGCGCACTTGTAGCGAGAAGAGGCTCTGTCCGCCCGCACCCATCACTTGGGCTGTTTTTGGGAGATGTTGGTTCCAGCAATTAGGCATTCTCTTCATTCCCCAGATGACTCGCAGAACTCGCCGAGATTATAATTGCTTTTAGCCGCGCATATCTAATTTGTGTCTTTTTAAGTGTTAATTAGTAGGCGATTTGAGTTGACGTCTTTATGTAGTTTGCACTGCTGAAAAATGTTGTTGTTGGCAACTCACTAATGATTGTGTGTGTGTGTGTGTGTGTGTGTGTGTGTGTGTGTGTGTGTGTGTGTGTGTTGTCTGTCTCTGTTTATGTGTGCATGCCTGTATTATATGTGACACTTGTGTTAGTCAACTTTTTGTGTGTGTGTGTGTGTGTATGTGTGTGTGTGTGTGTGTGTGTGTGTGTGTGCACATATATTATGCTGGTGCGAGCACTTTTGTGTGTACATGTGTACAAATCTGCATGTGTCTGTGTGTGAGTTTGTGTGTGTGTGTGTGTGTGTGTGTGTATCTGTGTGTGTGTTTGTGAAAGTAAGTGTGAGGCAGAAATTCAAATGTAGTTGGAATTAATGGAGACAACATGTCAGATATTTTGGTGTGTGTGTGTGTGTGTGTGTGTGTGTGTTTGAAACAGGAAATGAAGTTGTGCTGATGGTGACGGCTGCCTCCCATGTTCCTGCGTGTCACTGTGCTGTCACAGGCCTGTAAAAATGGCAGACAGTGATACATGCTCTCCCACATAACACCCCCTTCACACCATCCATCATCTACACACACAAGCCCTCACACGCACACACACACACATAGTCCCTAATACACACGCACACTCACGCATACTGTCCCCAATACACACACACACACACACACACACATACACAGTCCCACACACACACACATGTCTGTGTTTATATATTCATTTTTGCCAGAGCTGAGGCCAAGTGTGGTCATCATTGTTCAACTCATGTGCAGTTGACACATGACACCTTTGTGTATCTTGCATTTCCCTGCCACTCAATGCGACTGATTGGGTGTGTGAGGTGTCAGTATGCGTGTGTGCATGTGTGTGTGCGTGTGTGTGTGTGAGGTGTTAGTATGTTTATGTGTGTGTGGAGGAGGGGGGAGGCTGCATTTAGAGAGGGTGTGTTCAGGTAAAAACACCCCCTTTAGTGATCTTACAGCAGCACCTACTGTTCTACCGGAGTACTGCGCACAGCTTTAAGGCTCTGTGTGTGTGGGTGTGTGTCTATGTACATGTGTATGTGTATCTGTGTATGTGTAATTTACTATTGAGTGGCTGGTGAATTTCAGCATTTATTTGTCAGCGGCTGAAAAAGTTCACATTTTGAAAAGTTAATTTCAACCCCTGGTGTGGGTGTGTGTATGTGTGGGTGCTGTATAAAGAATTTGAGTGCTTTCTCTGCAGTAAAATATCACACCCACTTGGCTGTTGCTTTAAAACATACCTCATCTGACACACACATAAGGTTCAGAAATATACACCAGTAGTCTACATAGTACACAGTAGTACCAAGAGAGGACAGGACAGTATCAGACAAAGAGAGTAATCTATTACCAGTGTATGGATTACTGCATATTATTCATGAAACAGTCATCGAGTTACCTGAACTCAAACTCACTTGAAAAAGTCCATTCACATACAAATATGGCTAACTTTGTTGTGTGCTACATTGGCCATCCAGGGGTACAGAGCAGGGGTCGAAAGCAACAAATAAATAAATGGTCAGATTCACCAGCCACTCAACAGTAAATTATTTTATTATTTTGGGTACGAAATCTGGTGGCTGATGCCAGTTTTCATCCATAGTCTGTTTATGTGGTCTCATCCTATGTATGTGTGTGTGTGTGTGTGTGTGTGTGTGTGTGTGTGTGTGTGTGTGTGCGCGTGCGTGTGCCCTTCGCCTCTCAAATGCAGCGCAGTGCAACGGGCACACCAGGGCATCAAAGCATTGTTTGGGAAGGCTGTGTTCCTCTCCTGAATGGACACAAGGGGGCACTGTTTCACAGGATATTTGTCCTGGGCTGCAGTTCTTTACACTTTCCCCAAACACAAAAGCAGCACAAAAGGACAATAATATATTTGTATTCCCTGCTATCCTACTGCTATTCCACTGTGAACCAAAGCAAAACTGGTAGAACTGTGTATTTCCTAGATAGTTTTACTTATAGGTACACACATGCTACATACTATATAAGCAGTTCTAATTTATAGATTGTCAAATTCAGCAATTAGTTTAGCATTATTTTGCATGCTCATGTGTGTGCTCCCAGTATTGCACAGACTTGCAAGCACACTCCTACACAATCCTGTACACACTTACACACTCATACACACACAAACACACTCTTGCACACACTTACGAAGTCCTACACACTCTCTACAGACTGTTTCCATCAGGTGTGTTTTATCTGTCATGGGGTTTGTGTGTGTGTGTGAGTCTTTGTCTCTCCTCTGTGTTTCAGTACCAGTACACCTTCAGCACCGAGTACAGCTCTGCACCCTACATGGCCTCCAAGCACACTCAAAGCCAGCCATGATGCCACACACACATTACACACACACTCAGAGCCAGCCATGGTGCTACACATGCACACGCACACACACATTACACGCAAACACTCTCTCAGTGCCAGCCATGATGCCACACACACACGCACACACACTCTCAGAGCCAGCCATAATGCTACACACACACACACTAGGACCCAGCCATGATGCCCCCCCCCCCCCCCCACACACACACACAGAACCAGCCATGATGCCAGACACCTGGACAACAGCACGAGGATTGTTGGGGTGGCCAGAGAGGATGCTGGGATGGCCAGAGAGGATGCAGCGATGGCCAGAGAGAATGCTGGGATGGCCAGAGAGGGTGCTGGGACACCAGCTAGAGCTGGTTTTGTGCTTGAGGAATGTAGTTTCCCATCTCATCTAATCTCATGTCATTTTTAATGAAAGCAGTCATTTATTCCAGCCATCATTAATGCTATTGATCTCTTGAGGAAATAGAGTGTTAATCATTGCTCCAGTTGAAGGAGAAATGTGTTTAAAATGAAATGATGAGAGCAGGCTTTACCCTAGTGTCAAGTGTCTCTCCTCTGCTCTTCTCTCCTCTTCTCTTCTCATGTGTAACAGACCTGCTGTCTCTAAATAAAAGGTGTACATTGCATCACACTGATCATTTCATCAACAAAACATCAAAATTCGTCACATTTTAAATCTGTTGGTCTTTTTTTCTCCAGATTTTCTCGACTACTAAACTGCAGTCTAAAATACCGTCTAGGTTCTCTGTGACAGTCTGTGAGAGAAATCATCTGAGCTTTGGATCACCTCCATATGTCCTACTGGACTCGATAAAGCTCTGTTTAATCAATACGCACATAACGCCACCTAGACTGGAACACCTGGACAGGAAGAATGTTCAACCCCATTGTTACATGTTCAACTCCATCACTACAATGGCCATGGTGTTCAGTTATACTGCGGATGCCCACTAGATGACACTGTTGTTAACCCATGTTTACAGTAATTCATTCTTAATGTGCGGTCTGTCAATTTGTGTGTGTGTGTGTGTGTGTGTGTGTGTGTGTGTGTGTGTGTGTGTGTGTGTGTGTGATCATAATGAGGGGTGTGGTCTACAGCTCCACCTCCAGTGGTCCAGAGATACAGCTCCTGGTTCCGCTTCATCAGGCCAGAACTGAAGAAGCCCTAGCAAACATTTTATGGTAGACATACACATGTTGCTGAGCGTCAAAACTGATTGGCTTAACTAGGGAATGTTAAAGCAATCACTCTATTGGGTAACAATGACCATTTAAATCCTTTGACACTGTGTGAATTAAAATATAGCCCTACAACTTAAACATTTGTTCTGAGAATATATATATTATAATAATAATATATTAGTTTTAAAAAAGTTACCCTGACCTCCGTGGTCTGTGTTGCCCGCTTTTTTGCTTTTATTTCTGTCCCATGTGTCTCCCTTCTGCTTTGATTTCTCTGCCATACTTCCCTCTTTCCCTTTTATACACTTCCTTCTTTTGCTTTTCTAGTCATTGCATCATGGATCTGCTGGACACTAGGCCTCCGTGTTGTGGTCAATGTGTGTGTGTGTGTGTGTGTGTGTGTGTGTGTCTTTTACGGGAGCTCATGAGGGAAACAGACACTCATATTTATGAGGTGCCGTGAACTATGACATCATTGCTAATGCACACTCCATCTCTCTCTCTCTCTCTCATCCTCTCATCTCTCTCTCTTTCTCTCTCTCTCTCATCTTTCTCACACACAGTGTGTGTATGGAGTGTCTCTCCCGTCCCCTCCTCTCTCTCTCCCTCACTGTCTGTCTCTTTAACTTTCTCTCTCTCTCTCTCATCCTCTCCTCTCTCACACAGTGCATATGGAGTGTCTCTCCTATCCCCCCCCCCTCTCTCTTTAACTCTCTCTCTCTCTCTCTCTCTCTCTCTCTCTCTCTCTCTCTCTCTCTCTCTCTCTCTCTCTCTCTCTCTCTCTCTCTCTCTCTCTCTCTCTCTCTCTCTCTCGCCCCCCCCCCCCCCCCTCTATCATTCTCTCTCTGTCTTTTTTTATTCACAGTGGTCCTTCTTTAATATACGTACATCTGGAACTGTGTCACTCCCAGACTGGCCATCCACAACTGTCCTTCAGGTTGTGTCTATCTTGGGTCGTGTCCCTCTCAGCTTGTCACCTTCTCCCTCTTGTGTCCTTTTTAGGTTGTCTCTCCCTCTCAAGCTGTGTCTAGGCCTGTCACGTTAACATATTTTGCTGGACGATAAATTGTCCCAGAAATTATTGCGATAAACAATAATATTGCCGTTTTGAGACCATTTAACTAATATAATGATAATGGCATAATAATGCCTCATTTCTAAAGAATATTTTACACTGGGACTGTAAGACATTTTAAATATCCAAAATAAATTAACAAAACAACCAAACACAATAAATAAAATGGACTGTCAGTCTCTGTTGACAAAAAAAATACACTTGAATAAAAAGCAAACAACAAAAATCAATAAATAAAATGGAAATAAAAACCACACAAAACTAAAACAATAAATAAAATGGATTATCAAGTCTTTACACTTGGAAAGATATGAACCATCAAGCCTTGGTAGGGTGACCAGATGGGACTGTCTGAAATTCGGGATTTTTTTTCTTTTTGGGGTGGCATAGAGAATAAATGTATGTTCTATGTATATTGGGGGGGGGGGGGGGGGGGGGGGGGGTCCTATTGCCTACATAGACAATAAAACCTGATTCAAACCTGTCACAAACATGTTTTTATTCAAAGATCAAGTCTTATCATTCTTTTATTAATATTTCTCCCACCAGCCATGTTGAACGTTTATCGCAATGGCTTAGCGTCAATGCATATTCGCGCCTAATTGTATAGAAAGTCAAAGAATAAACAAAATAGGTACACTGTAGCAGGGGCTGTGCGCTCCGTGACGGGCCGCCTCTCAGCAGTAGTCGTGCAGTTGACTCAACCTCTCCACGAACAGTCTAATGTTTATCAGAAAATTCAGTATTCTGTCTGACTGTAATTTTCGGGACATTTAGTGCTGGATTCGGGATTCGGGACAACAGCTTATATTTCGGGACTGTCCCGAATTTTTCGGGGATGTCTGGTCACCCTAAAGGCCTGGATATACTCGCCGCGCGCAGTGGTGTGCGCGCAAAAGTGACGTCAAAATGACGTCAGTGCACATCTGGCGCGGCGTTCTCAAGCGCATATTTGCCGTGTCTGCACCTCCGATTTTTTGTAACTTGCGCGCGGCAGCCCCATTGAAAACAATAGGCAATGGCTAGTCTGGTTTCAGCTAACTTTAGCCTAGTAACTACCAGCCTAAACATGTATTTTCCATTGCTACAAATCAGCTAATATTACTGGAAACTCACAAGAACTACAAACACTGACTAAAGACTTTTAGGATTTTGTTCAGTTTTATCCACAAACCAACTTAGGTGCAAACCTGCAGTTCGTTTATTAGACATTGCCTATTGTTTTCAATGGGGCTGCCGTGCGCAAGTTAAAAAAAAAGAGGTGCAGACACGGCAAACCTGCGCTTGAGAACGCCGCGCCAGATGTGCACTGACGTAATTTTCACGTCACCTTTGCGCCCGCAAGACTGTGCACGGCGAGTATACACCCGGCTTTAGGCTACAGCAAAGATCTTCCAGAACATAGTTCATCAACCGTCTCTGCCTGCAGTCTCTTTGGTAGAGAGAGAGATTCGTGCAAAACATACAAGCATGCAAATGAAGATGATGAAGGCCAGCAAAGTTATGTGCTCATTTTAAGTTATCATGTGATTAATTGATTTATTGATTTATTAATTATTGCGACAGGCCTAGTTGTGTCCCTCACAGGTGTGGCTGTGGTCATCAGTAGAGAGTCCATGTGACCTCTGGGCTTGGCCTTGTAGCCCTGCAGGTGAATGGTACAGTAATGATCTAGCATGAAGCTCCTCTTTTCTTAACACACCAACTCCTCTCATCCTCACACACACACACACACACACACACACACACAGGTGAATGATCTTGTAATGATCCAGCATGAAGCATTGAGGTCCAGCAGGTCAAGACTAAGCTCTCATGCTTGGCAAAGCTCTTCCTGGACAACAGCACAGAAAAGTGAAGTGTGTTTGTGTGTGTGTGTGAGGAAGAGGGGAGTTGGGTGTTAAGAACAGAGGTGTGTGTGTGTGTGTGTGTGTGTGTGTGTGTGTGTGTGTGTGTGTGCAAAGGAAGAGATGAGTTGAAGGTGTGTTTGTGTGTGTGTGTACAAGGAAGAGAGGAGTGTGTGTGGGTGTGTGTGTGTCTGTGTGTGAGAGAGAGAGAGTTGGGGTGGGGAGGAGTTGGGGTGTTAAGAAGAGGTTTGTGTGTGTGTGTGTGTGTATGTGTGTTAAGAAGAGAGGTGGTCGGGTGACTTGGGTCAGGAGCGGGACATACCACTGTGGTGATGGACGGGGGGGGGCTCCGCCTGTAACGAGCCCAAAGTGGACTCTGGGGAAAGGAGATGAAAACCAGCTTGGAGGACTTACAGGGAATGTGTGTGTGTGTGTGTGTGTGTGCTCATGTGCCTCGTGTTAGTCTAATGGAGCTGTGCTGGACAGAGGTGTGAGCTGATCTCTCTCTTTCTCTCCCTTCCTCTTCCCCTCTCTTTTCTTCTTTCGCCCCCTTCTCTTTTTTCCTTTCTTTTACCCCCCCCCTTTCCTTGTCTCATTCTTTCTCTCTACCTTTCTCTTTCTCTCTGTACATCCCTCCATCCCCTGTCTTTCTCTAAGGGGCCTTACCCCATTTCTCTTTCTTTCTATCCATCCTCCCTTCTATCCATCTTTCTCCCTTCCTCTTATCCATCTATCACTGGGGTGTGTGAAGTCTTGCTTTAGTGTTCAAGGTGTGAGTGTGCATGTTTGTGTGTATGTGTGATTGTGTGTGTGTGTGTGTGTGTGTGTGTGTGTAAGAGAAATAGACGGAGAGGGGGGGTGGGGGTGGGTTGTGTGTGTTGTTTTGGAACATGGCGGGAGCATGGAGATCAATTAGATCTTTTCGAGTGAGATCAAAGCTGTGTGGCATCAACTGGACACGTGAGATCAAAGTCGTGTGTGTGTGTGCGTCTGTGCGTGTGTGTGTGTGTGTGTGTGTGTGTGTATGTGTGTGGTGTCCACTGGACATGTGCAGCAGCTGGACATTTACAGGAGTGCACACCAATTACAGCGGCCTGATCACAGGACACACACACACACACACACACACACAGCACAGGGCTTCTGTCCGAGACCTAGACGCCAGGCAACATTCATGGCCATACTGCTGGCAGCGGCTAAAGACAGAGAAGACATATTCAGCATTTTATTTTTTAATAATACACTAAATACAATTTATCTATGCAGTTTATCCATGTTGCCAGATCTACCTATCTGTCTATCTATCTGTCTATCTATCTGTCTATCTATCTATCACAATTACAAAAAAAAATGTGTGCGCACTTATGTGTCTGTGTATGTGATTGCAAATGTGTCTGTGTGTGTCTTCATGCATGACTGCATGTGTGTGTGTGTGTGTGTGTGTGTGTGTGTATGTGTGTGTTTATACCCATGCCCACGTTAGGAGCAGAGGGGGTAGGGGTGTTAGACAGGTGCAGTGACCCTCCTGACCTCTAGAGGTGCTACTTGGCCTTTATTGGACATTTACGGCGCAGTGCTGGCCTGTTACCACGGCCACCTGGGGCCAATCAGCACGCAGCGTCCAGGCTGAGGGCCCCATCCTGAGGCCCCAGGGGACAGAGTGTGTGAGGAGCTTTACGAGTGTGTGAGTAGTCCAGAGGGAAAACACACACACACACACACACACACACACACACACACACGTATGCAGACAGAAGGAAACACAGAGAGGGGTTTGCAAGGAGGGGAAAGAGTAGTGAAGGAAGGCGGAGTGAGAGGGAGAGGAGAGGACAGGAGAGGAGGCTTTAGCCCCCCCCATAAAAGGCTCTGCCCCCCTGTAGCAGGTTTACATCTTTCTTTGGGAATTAAACTGGACAAATCCGAAAAGGTTCGGGTCAGAGTATATATTTACTGTGTTGTCAGCTGTATAAGATGTTATGAGTGATGATAGGATGATAGGATAAAGGCAAAGGATAGGGCAAAATAAGTTAGCTTAATAAACAAATTGCAGGCATGCACCCATATTGGTTTGTGGATAAAACTAAACAAAATGGCAGAAGTTTTTGGTCAGTGGTTTTATTTCTTGTGAGTTTCCAGCAATATTAGCCTATTTCTATCAATAGAAAAGATGTATTTAGGCTGGTAGTTGCTAGGCTACAGTTAACTTAATCACACTCGTCATTGCCTATTGTTTTGAACAGGCAGCTTCGCGTGCCCAAGTTACAAAAACATTAGGTGTAGAGTATGGTGCAGACGCGCCACTTAAGGACGCTGCCAGATGTGGCACTTACGTCATGGCAAGAATAATTGTTTACCCTCTATTGCAGTGTTATTTGTTGATGTAGGTGTCTGATGTGTCAGATTAGATTAGCCCCTCCTATAAACAATTAGCCCCCACCATAGCCCCCCAATAATAATTCTCTGGCACCGCCACTGGGCGTAAGAAGAGAAAGATAGAAACAGGGAGGCACAGGAATGCAGAAGGTTGGGTAAAAAAGGGATAATGAAGAACAGAGAGAAGTGGAAGAGAGGATAGATTCTCAGTTTGTCTAAAATCACGTTCTGCCAACAGTACTCTTCATTCTGTCTGCCAACTCTACTCTTCACTCTTCATGTGTGTGGTCTTCATGTTTTGGTCTTTTTTTTATTTTTTCATGAATCAATGCCATTGGCCAGTCTCTAAGTGGGTGTGTAAGTCAGTTTAGAAATGAATAACCAATTGAAAGTGTTGAAAATAACTCGGGTCTATATCTCTTAACTCCATTGAACACCCCAACTGTCCATAAAACTTCTTAACTCCTCCCCCGCATCAGCCTGACAACTTGAGAGCCTCACTGAAACTCCCTGTAAACAACACAAAGTCATCTAAGGTAAGCATCTTATTGTCATACGATTCTCAAAGTCATCTAAGGTGAACATTCTATTTACAATTCTTCAAGTAATCCAAGGTAAATATCTTACTGTCTTTACGATTCTCAAAGTCATTGAGGTAAATATCTTATTGTCTTTACGTTTCTCCATTTTTTGTATTTTGGTAGTGTGATGTAGTTTCTGAGCATGATAAGCTAGCAAGATATAGTTTTTTTCTAGCTGCTACGTAGGTCTAATGTTAGACTTTGTTAGAAGCTATTTCAAGTTCAAATTTCAAATTAAATTTTTATTCACCATATACAAATTATACATAATACAATGTGCAGTGAAATACTTGGCTGGCACTGACAAGCAAAGACTTAATTTAAAAATAAAATATATAACAATAACATAAGCATGTTTAAGATATATACAGGAATGTTATCTCTTGTGGTCCTGTGTGAGGAAAAGTTTTTTATCCCCAATCTATACAATCTTTCAGTCCTTGTTTTCAGGCTTCTGTGATGCTTCCCGGACTTGAACAGAGAGCAAAGACTGTTGTTGGGATGACTGGGGTCTCTAATAATTTTCCTGGCCTTTGGACCTACATATTCTAGTGTAGATCTCTCAAGATTTGTTAGTGTAGTCCTGATGTAGCATTCTGGTACCTCTGGTTGATGCAGATTTTCCATGGGATATGTAACTGGGTTAATAACCTAACTGGTATGTGGTAAGTGTGAGTTTTTCAGGAGCTCACTTGAGTATTTAGGTCACATAATTGATCCAGCAGGACTCCACAAGTCTCCCGAGAAGATCTGAGCTATCATGGATGCCCCTGTGCCGATCGTCAACTGACCGATCCCAAGTCTGACCCATCGATTGTTATGCATTGCTACTGTCATAGAAAAAAACTTCTACCAACACTGAGTAACTTAAACAAAAGTGGCACTCTGAATCCATAGCAAAAAGAGACCAGTTGGGATGTGAAGTTCGATGATGACTGGAGGACCTTTTATTCACAACTCCACTCAAAACCAACAGCTTGCCTGCCTGCCAAGACTGTTGTGCTGATAAGATGATGGCCAATGTCCAACCAGTGTGTTCTGCAAAAGACCAGCTGCCTCTGACATCCAAAGTGATCTGAAAGGGACCTGTCCGTCTCCGTCTCCGTTACATTAGCATTGCTACTATGTCAAACAGTCTAACATGTCATCAGAAATATATCTGTCACACTACCTTGGACATGGTTGACTCATTCAGGCATGAGGGAACACGAGTTTAATATGGTACCTTTCAGCCAGGTACGTCACCTCACTGGTACCTTTCAGCCAGGTACCTCAATCGGTATTAGAAAGTTTCTGTTCTTCCGGTAGTATTGGCTTAAGGAGCCAAGACTAAGGCCTACCGTATGTGACGGAGAGGTACATACACAATGTTAGATTGAAGACTGAGGCCGAGTAAATTACCTGTCAACGTTGTTCCTGCACTGCTGGGTAAGGTAGCACCTAATAATAACACAGATAGTTGTGTTGTTGTGTTGTGTAGGTGTTTGGAGAGACATTAGCACCTTATACTACTTCCTAATAAGCACTTTATTTCACATAACTCTTACTTAACACTTTGTACATTTGTAGCCATTGCTTTTACACTATTTCCCATCAGTAAATCATTTATAATTGGAAACGCAGACCAGCTCAGATCACCACCAAAATCTAATCACTTTTAAGTACTTCACTGATAATTTAATTAAAATCCATCCATAACTTTTTGAGTTATGTTTCTAACTAACCAACCAACCAACCAACCAACCAACCAACCAACAAACAAACAAACAAACAAACAAACAAACAAACAAACAAACAAACAAACAAACAAACAAACAAACAAACAAACAAACACACACACACAGATGATTACATAACCTTCACCTGGTGCCGCCTGGCAGAAATAAATAAATCTACAAATGTTAAAGCAGACAGAAAAGACAATAGACAGAAATGCAGTTGGCTGAGATAGATAGCATAAACACAAACAGCCAGACATACAGACAGATAGCTGACCTAGATAGATGTGTGCCAGTATGTTTGTAAATGATTATAATAAATATGTAATAAAGGTTAATAAATGATTAATAAATAAATGACTATAATGAGTCATATGAGCCATGTGTCTGTAGTATCCTAGCAACAAAAACAAGCGGCTGGCTATGAGCTAATGAGATCAATGACAAAAGGCCCCAATAAGTTATTTGGCAAACCAGCCAGACAGGGAGAGGTGTGAGGGACACCATGTGCTCTATAGGGATCTGCCGAAACCCAATCGCCAACATCTGCTCCTGTGTTCAGTTAGCCTGGCTATAAGCCTGCCTATGCACTACAGTTTAAATGTAGTGCACAAAGTCGACATCATCGCTCATGAACACTCCCTCTGTTCGCTGACTGCTCCGGTAAAGACACGACCAGAGTCAACCATGTCAACTGCAGCAAACCCAGACTAATCACTGTAGGCAGGGGCGTGGCCACGTGGGGGCCAGGGGGGGCCATGGCCACCACTGGTCAGAGGATGGCCACCCCGCTGGCCCCCCCTACGGACCCACCCTTTGCCTACTTAATTGTTGAACTTAATATTTTGCACTCACAATGAAAGCTTACTAGCTCGACAGATAGTTAAACAAAGTCAGCCAACAATAAGAAGTCAATTTTCCTCATTTGGTCTTTACTTTTTAGTGAAACTGAAGCACAATAAAACACGAAATACAAATAAGCATCTGTAATTCAACGGTTAGCATAAGGCTAGCTTAACATTAGAAAGTCCATAGGCAGGCTAACCGCGATTAGCATCGCTATATTTAACATTTACTTTAAAAACGTTAGAATCGTGTTTTTATAAAATACTCAGTAGGAATTACAAAAATAATATAAAGTTAAAAAATCCATCAGTACTGTAACTTACAGATATGAATTCTCTGCGTCTTAAAAAAGAAACTGATTTATTGAAACTCTTTCCAGTCTCCCATAGTAAGGCAACTACGTAACTACGGCAAGCCTAGAGGGACAACATTTACTACAATTCTTGCAGGGACAGAAGTTTATTTGTGTATTGAGACGTGGGGAATTAAAAAAAAGAACCCTGCTAGAAACACTCCCGTTATCTGTGGAGTCTGCAGAGTTCATCTGAGAGTTCATCATGAGAAATTGTATAGTCAACAAATATGGATACAATTACGATTTTGTGAAGCATCGTAACAGTGAGCTACCCCTGCTGGTAATGTAGGTAAAATGCTAAACAGGTTAACTCCCCCACGTTTTGGTTCAGTTTATAATCATGCAATTGACTCAACAAGATACCAAGGCTACGTTAATCTTTAGACATGTATTCACTGGCGGTCTCGGTCTACTTCTTAATTTAGAAGTTGCTAAACATACGTCTTATTTCTTAAGTTATTTTTTCCAAATTTTCTTCGGCAATCAATAGACCTGATATTTCCATTAGACCAATAGACCTGATATTTCCATTCATAAGAAACATCACAGCAAAACACCTTATTAAGCAGTAGGTGCATTTTAAGACATAACTATGACAGAAGCACAAATGAAACCATTTTATTTCCACAGTTGAGTTGTGTATGATAACATGCCATTGAACTAACATTTTTATCAGCCAAATACGTTATATCAGCTTTGTCGTAAGTTATTTGTTTAGCCTGATGGCAACAGTTAATCACCATCAATATTACAAATGCTTTAACCTATTTTAACTTTAGCAAGTGGGAACATACATGCAATTTCACACCATTTTTTAATAGTTTTCTAATCATCTGCTCCTTTTGCTCCATAAAAAAAGAAGTGAAAAGAGGTCTAAGGTGTGTGATGGGCATATGGAGAAAACACTGGACAGGTCTGCCTTAATTACTACTGAACTACTGGCACCATATGACTCCAAATACACCAGAATACACGAAATCAAATCTAGCTAATTAAAAAATATCCGGGGGAGGATCCCCCGGACCGCCAAACTACATTGGTCACAACATGGCCACCCTTTAATAACACTGGCCACCCTTTGGCCACCCCATGTAAAAACGTCTGGCTACGCCCCTGACTGTAGGGAGAAAATAATCGAGCAAAAGTGCGCAGGCAGACTTATAGCCTGGCTATGGGACACCATCCACCCTATAGGGAGTGCTCTGAGCTACCAGGTAAGGACACAGGGAGAGAACAACACTAATGTAGGGAGGGAAAATCTGACTACCTAGACAGGATGTAGCCTGGTAAACCAGCCCCTCGTACTTCACTTCATTTTGTACAGGGGTTCTGGAGTGGAGGCCGTGAGAAACGATTTCTTCCTGAAAGTGTGGACTCTGCTGAAGTTTAAAACAAGTGGCTCTGCCTTTACCCAGTCGCTAATGTCTGGTCGTCACATATGCAATTAGTCTACCTACGGACTACAATTCAAATGTAGCACAAAGTCAACGTCATGGCTCACGAACACACCCTCTGTTCGCTGATTGGCTAGGAGTTGCTCGGTCCTCTTACATGAACTTCAACAGCCGCCGCTTCAGGCCCTCTGTACAAAATGAAATGAAGTACAAGGGGTGGGTTTGCCAGGCTAGACAGCATATTGGTATGGAAGTTCGTTAAAACGCAAACAACACTTCAAATCTGGTTGGTGTTGCTGATAATGGATTCAGGGACTCGACCTGACACAATTTTACTTTTAATTTTAATTTCTACATGCACCCTGTTCTTTGCAATCCTTTTTGTTTTCTCCACATCTTGTGATGCCATCTGTATGTTTGCTTTTGCTAGGGGATGGATATTTAGTTTTAGGCAAATCTCTTCGACATGTTTCTCACTGAACAATCCCTTGTCTGCCATTATGTCATCACCAAGGTGAAGATGTCCAAACTCAATTACAGCGGAGAGAAGCGTAGTTATGTTGCTTTTTTCTGAAAATCTCTCTTGTGTGATTGGTATAGAGCCAGTGAGGGTTTCACCCAAGGGGGAAGGTTGCTGGCCTCTGGGCTGCACTTATATCTCTGTAGGCCCAAACTGGTATATGCCCAAGTCTGTGATGCATGTCATTCACCCAAGCATTGCAAACTACACTGACACTCAGCACATTCATTTCACACTTGAATGCAGTCTTTAATATCACAGTTTCATTAACACATCATTAACACTTCATTTACAGCTGGTCTCGCAGAGGCATAGTTTTTGTGTCAAAGGCTTGTCATTTGTACGTGAATGGGGTTTGTGTTTGTGGTGTGGTACAGTCACCAATGGGTGTGTGGGGGCCCCAGAGGTGGTGCTCTGCCATGGCACCAAACAGGCTGGGCCCGCCCCTGGCTCAGCCTGCCTGCGTGTGACCAAGATGAGGATACCGTGTCGTGCTCTGAATATCCCGCTGCCCCTGTCCCCTGACATCAGAACGCCAGCCCTCCAGAACAATCCAAGTTTCACACTTGGGCACGCCAACCACATACGGAAACACGCCCCTAGTTAGGCAGACTCACAATTGCGGCCCACATAACGTCTGGTATGGATAACAGCGTTAAAATTTGGAGAAGTCATCAAAAAGGAAAAGGTCACACAGTTTTTCATTATTTCAATTTACAGGCCTAAAGCTTTTTCATCTGTACAGTATGGTAGCATCAACGAAACAGCAGCCAAAGAGGAACACCACAGAATGTTCCCAGGGAGGCATACACACAAGTGAGGCCTACTGCTCTGAACCAGCCTCCCCTTCCTCGGAGCTACACCAAATGTCACAGTTTGTGATGGAGGGCAAAGTGGACTGTTGGAAATAAAATATCCATATAGTGCCAGAGACACGACTGTAATGGAAGCAGCACCCGCAGTTACACATTTCCATCTAAAAAAAGATGGTGAGTGCATTAATATATCTGAAATTCACAACACTTATAACCAAATACAGGGTCAACTTCTAATGTCAGGTCTTAACGTTTGTGATCTTGTACTGTTGTATACGCATTAGTGTTAGTTTGACCAGAGTACATTGTGCCAATAGTCCTTTTTCCATCAGATTCTGTAGCGAATTAAAAGTTATATCGCATTATTTTGTAGCAATATAAGATGCGTTCGCTTGGTTTTCCATCAAACAAGACGATTCTAGCGAAATAAAATGACATCACAATGAACGTGCTGATGCGCATTATTTTGACTCGACAGATGATTTTCCATAACAAAAAGTAGCGAATTAGAACGTTCATTAGCGGGAACTTAATTGAGCTCACGCTGTTGTCAGCTTCTCGGAATAGTAAGGTCACATTAACTGTCACTTGCTACCGAGTTTTATTCACCGCGTTTGATTTTATTTACGGAAGTATGGATCGTATATTGAACATGTTGATCGTGCTTTGTCAGCTGATAACAGCTGTCATCACTTTGAGAAGAAGGGTGAGGGCGAGAAGACGGCTGGAGCTAATGATGCTCATTCAGGACCTTGACACACCTTACCGAGCCTCACCACAAACATGGCAGCGACCTAGATCAAGTTTATGGTGGGAAAATGACGTTTTGGGAAATTTTACAGACCGTGAGTGGTTGACTTCATTGCGAATGACAAGGCAGACATTTGAGCGCCTTCGTAACATGTTACCATCACTTCAACTGGACCCATCCAGCCGTAGGCCGCCAGTACCTCACCAAAAGAGAGTCGCTATTGCCATTTACAAGTTGGCCAGCTGTTGTGAGTACAGGGTGGTGGCGGGCAAATTTGGTGTTAGTCTCACCACCGTCCACCACTGCGTTTAATGCCATCTGCGCCTGCGTGGCTAGACTGTATTGCATTAACCTTTTCCATCACGTCTGTAGCGATACAACTTAGCCCTAGACCACCTGTTCCGAGCGAACTAACTTTGTGCAACAAAACAGGAGTTAGAGCGATATAACCGCTTTTCCATCACATGTATCGCACTAACTTCTTGATGCGCATCACAATAAAGTGAATCATCTTGTTGATGGAAAAAGGACTAATGACTTCATTAATGAAATGATTGTACAGCTCAGCCAGTTTCACAACACACATGGTGGCACTGTGTTATAGTCATACATAATCATTATTTAGACGCAGTGGTTTCCTTGTAAAAAGTGACCAATTAGCAATAATGTGAAATATGATTTTTAACATAAACTCACCTTTGTTTTGTGCCTCAGTTGGTTGGTGTTTCTTCTGTCTGTCATGTCCACACACATACGAAAGGGGGTGAGTAACCAAGCTGAGTAGTATTGCCTACTGATGTGTTTCAGATTAATATATAAAAGAAACAATTCTCACTTGCCTTGTACTTGGATGAGCTAGCATCATGTGGGTAATGTTAATATTACTATACTAAATATTACTATTACACTATAATGTCATGATAGGGTTGTGAAAACTGCAACATAGATGTAACTTTTAATATAATAACAAACTTACCTTTGAGCATACGTAGGTGCTAATGGTGTTTATGATGAGCGGATGATGGGGTCTTCCACAGAGTTTTATCCACTCTTTGCAAAGATCTAATCATGTCTTCAGTTTTGAAAGGGTATAAATACCACTTCTTTTACACAGGACCCATCATCTTCCATTGACTGCACAATGATGAGGAGCAACCCACACCTACTACAATACAGAAACACTACCCACATCTGCCATGCCTTTTTACTGCAATACAGAAACACTACCCATGCCTACTACAATACAGCAACACTACCCATGCCTACTACAATACAGAAACACTACCCATGCCTACTACAATACAGAAACACTTCCCACATCCCCCATGCCTTTTTACTACAATACAGCAACACTACCCATGTCTACTACAATACAGAAACACTACCAGTGCCTACTACAATACAGAAACACTTCCCATGCCTACTACAATAGAGAAACACTTCCCATGCCTACTACAATAGAGAAACACTTCCCATGCCTACTACAATACAGAAACACTGCACACACCTACTACAATACAGAAACACTACCCATATCCGCCATGCCTTTTTACTACAATACAGAAACACTACCCATGCCTACTACAATACAAAAACACTACCCATGCCTACTACAATACAGAAACACTACCCATGCCTACTACAATACAGAAACACTGCCCACATCCGCCATGCCTTTTTACTACAATACAGAAACACTACCCATCACTATTACAATACAGAAACACTACCCATGCCTACTGCAATACAGAAACACTTACACTACCCATGCCTACTGCAATACAGAAACACTACCCATGGTATTCCTCCATCGCCAGCTTTGCACCCATCTTGATCTATTGAAGCCGAGTGTGGCAGCTTGATCAAGCACAAGAGGCCCAACAACATTACATGGACACACACACCAAAGCCAGAACTCCCCGCGGTCCCTCCGGACACCGAAACATTGACTCTCTTCCCCTGTTCAAGCCCAGACTCACAAATCACCTGTTCCAGTTAGCATACTCACTGTAACTGCAGTTCCGTTTCATGTTCCATTTCAGTTTGTTAAGGTTTCTCTGTGTTTTATTGTGTCTTATTGTTTTTCAATTATCTTTGTATAGTGTCCTTGGGTGCTTTGAAAGGTGCTTATAAATAAAATGTGTAAATAATAATAATAATAATAATAATAATAATAATAATAATAATAATAATAATAATAATATCACCATAAGAACTTTCAGTGTGGGTGATCCAGTTCTAGTTTGGGACTACCGGAAGGGGGAGGAACAGTGGATGACTGGAACGGTGACATCGCAAGCAGGACTGCTGTCGTACCAGAGAAAAAGTTGGTTCAAAACAGCAGTGGAATCAGCATGCACATCAGATAATGGCCTGTCACCCCAGCATCGTACAGTCTGTGGCTGACGCACCCACCACTGTCAAAGTCAAAGTCACAGTCAAAGCGTACTTTATTGTCAATTCACTATGTAACAAGCATTACACAGACGACTGAAATTGTGTTTCACCAGACACCAAATGGGCAATTTAAACTAAAACATGCACACACACGTACACACACGCACACACACGCACACAAACACGCAGCTACACTCACTAAAACACTCAGTCAGTCCGATAGTTATGCTATCATAGGTTATATGCAAGACACACCCAGCCCTGTCACTCTGACAAGCCCACTTCCAGGTCGGTCAGACAGCGCACACACTGAAACCACAACACCAGCACACACAATCGAAAGATATTTGAGACGGATCTGTACACCACCAGACAAACTGAACCTTTAAACAGCT
Organism: Coilia nasus; assembly: GCA_027475355.1. Taxonomy (NCBI): domain Eukaryota; kingdom Metazoa; phylum Chordata; class Actinopteri; order Clupeiformes; family Engraulidae; genus Coilia; species Coilia nasus. The sequence goes on from CM050217.1 coordinate 29,607,244, forward strand.
GGTGAATGATTTCAAGTGTTGGGTTAGAGAGTGCGGTCTCAAGAAAGGGTACAGCCAGAGTTGAAATTGGGCTGGAGCCCTCTGGGCCTCAGCTCTCCCTCCTCACCTCAGCAATACAGCCAGGCAGAGCTGAGCTCCCTCTGCTACACTATTTATGGTAATACAAATGAGGGAGATATTGACCACTTGGAGTAATGAAGGGCTCCCCCTCCTTACAAAAGCCAATTTAACTACTGGGCACAATAATTCCTGACATATTGCTGACATATTGACATACTGACATATTGTTAGTATAGCGTGACGTAGGCAGTACGAATATGTTTACGAGATACAGCAAACACAAACAGCTGTGTTCCAGACCACTGTGGAACATTCATAGCTGTGTTCAAGGCCAGCGAGCAAGACTCGTAACTGTGTTCAAGAGCAGTAGGGAACACTCATAGCTGTGTTCAAGACCAATGAGGAACACTCATAGCTGTGTTCAAGGCCAGTAGGGAACACTCATAGCTGTGTTCAAGAACAGTAGGGAACACTCATAGCTGTGTTCAAGGCCAGTAGGGAACACTCATAACTGTGTTCAAGACCAACGGGGAACACTCATAGCCTTGTTCAATACAGGCCAGCACCACTTCAGTTTGACAATCGCCAAAGAGATCACCACCACCAGATCCACCCAGCTGAACAGCATCTGGATAATCTGTCTATTCATCATTTGTCTATCTACGCATAGTCCCTTCCTCACACACACACACACACACACACACACACACGGAGACTGGAATAACTACCACTCTACATACTCCACCAGAATATAGCTTTCCAGAGGGATCTGGCAAAACTTTCTGCAGTCACACTTCATTTTGCTGACGTCTGTGTTGACGTGAGGAGCCCAATTATAATGCCACTCTTTCTCTTAACAGTGTTTTAATGCATCACCTCTCCTGTGTCTTACAATTACAGTCACACAGTTCATCTTAGACCTGCTGCGGAGTGCACACATAATTGTGTGTGTGTGTGTGTGTGTGTGTGTGTGTGTGTGTGTGTGTGTGTGTGTGTGTGTGTGTGTGTGTATTGGTGTATGACTGTGTTTGCATGAGTCCATATGTGTGTGTGTGTGTGTGTGTGTATGTGTGTAGGTGCATGTGTGTATGAGTGTATGACTGTGTTTGCATGCATCCGTATGTGTGTGTATGTGTGTGTGTGTGTAGGTGTATGAGTGTATGACTGTTTGCATGCATCCGTGTGTGTGTGTGTGTGTGTGTGTGTGTGTGTGTGTGCTACATTGGGTGGCCCTACTGGGACAAACAAGAAGCCACCACCGACCCAAGTGATGGATATGACATCTTTTGAAATGTCCCCACACAGTGGTATTTATTACATAAAGACAAAGACACAACGAAACCCAGACAGGGAGGCTTCTGGTGTGGGCCTGCTGGCTGTGTATATATGTGTGCATGTGTGTGTGTGGGTGTATGTGTGTGTGAGGCTTCTGGTGTGGGACTGCTGGCTGTCCTGCTGCATCTCAGCCTGGTATTTTGTGACATTTATTTTGGTGGCTTGTTGCTTGTCTCAGTAGAGCCACCCAAGGGTAGGGCGTAACAGTGTGTGTGTGTAGGTGAGTGTGAATATGAATGTACATGTGTGTACCTGCAGTGTGTGTGTGTGAGGCCTGGCAGCTCCACAGTGCTGTGTTTCATAGTTTATTACGTACTGCCTTCCTGGCTAATCAGCCTCCTCCGCGGTTAGTGGAGGTGTTTGGGACTTTGTGCCACCACAACTAGAGCCCAACACACACACACACACACACACACACAGACACACACAGTTTTTCAGAGACAGTATTACTGAAGGTCATAACCCCAAAAACAGATGTGCTGTACGAACGACTGCAGTGTGTGTGTGTGTGCGTGCGTGTGTGAGCATGTGCGTGCCTGTGTGTGTGTGGTGTAGGCATGAGTGCAGTTACCTCAGACCCTTCATACTCCTCAAACACCAACATGTCTGCAGCCCGGCCAACACAACAACAGGTGACATTCAGACATGAGGGGACATTTAGACACAAGAGGGGACATTTACACATAAGAGCATTTAGACAGAAGAGGGGACATTACACACAAGAGGGGGCATTTAGACACAAGAGGGGACATTTAGACACAGAAGGGTACATTTAGACATTAGACGTGCAAGGGGACATTTAGACACAAGCGGGGACATTTAGACACAAGCGGGGACATTTAGACACAAGAGGGGACATTTAGACACAAGAGGGGACATTTAGACACAGAAGGGATCATTTAGACATTAGATGTGCAAGGGGACATTTAGACACAAGCCGGGACATTTAGACACATGAGGGGACATTTAGTGTACATCATGGCACATGCTGTGGGCCACACTGCCCAGCTCTGCTTTAATCAGAGCCCAGGCCTCACCTAGGAGCAGAACAACGTGCCCATGAAAAGGCCTCGTGAATCCCACCTTGGTTGTGTATCGTACCGCACCGCACCACACACTATACCACACCACACACTGCACTACTACTACACCACAGCACACCACACACACACTGCACCACACTCTACCACACCATACAATCCATACTGCACCTTACTGTACCACAGCTCCATACGATCACAGCTCCAACACACCGCACCTCACCACACCACTGTTCCACAGCACCATACGACCACAGCTCCAACACACCGCACCTCACCACACCACTGTTCCACATCACCATACGACCACAGCACCACCACAAACCACCACACAATGCACCACACCACACCTCACACACCATACTGCTCCAACACACCGCACCTTACCACACCACTGTTCCACATCACCATACGACCACAGCACCACCACACACAGTACCACATTACACCACACCACACCTCACACACCATACTGCTCCAACACACCGCACCTTACCACACCACTGTTCCACATCACCATACGACCACAGCTCCAACACACCGCACCTTACCACACCACTGTTCCACATCACCATACGACCACAGCACCACCACACCACACAGCACCACAAACCACCACACAATGCACCAAACCACACCTCACACACCATACTGCACCAACACACCGCACCTCACCACACCACACTGTTCCACAGCACCATACGACCACAACACCAACACACCACCACACACACACACAGCACCACATTACACCACACCACACCTCACACACCATACTGCACCAACACACCACACCAACACACCACACAGCCCCACACACCACACACTGCACCACACTGTTCCCCAACACCACCATACCTCACCTCACAAACCATACGACCACAGCACCACACACTACACCACACCTCACCACACGACACAAATCATAATGCATCATACCGCACCGCAGCACCGTACGACCACACACCGCACCACACTTCCACAGCACCATACGACCACACCCCCATACAACTACACCCCCATAAGACCACAGTACCACCATACGACTGCAGCACCACTATACGACCAGAGCACCCCCATACGACCACAGCAGCCCCATACGACCACAGCACCACCATATGACCAGAACACCACCATATGACTTCAGCACCACCATATGACCAGAGCACCCCCAATACGACTGCATCACCCCCAATACAACTGCATCACCCCCATACGACCAGAGCACCCCCAATACGGCTGTATCACCCCCAATACGACTGCATCACCCCCAATACGACTGCATCACCCCCAATACGACTGCAACACCCCCAATACGACTGCATCACCCCCAATACGACCAGAGCACCCCCATACAACCACAGCACCATACGATCACAGCATCATACAAACAGAGCAGTATATGACTGCAGCAGCATACGATCACAGCACGATACCACCACAGCAGTGTATGACTAGAGCAGCATACGACCACAGCACCACCTCACCACACAGCACTACACCACTGCAGTATATGACCACAGCACCATACAACCGCAGCGTTATATGACCACTGCAGTATATGACCACAGCACCATACAACCGCAGCGTTATATGACCACTGCAGTATATGACCACAGCACCATACAACCGCAGCGTTATATGACCACTGCAGTATATGACCACAGCACCATACAACCGCAGCGTTATATGACCACTGCAGTATATGACCACAGCACCATACAACCGCAGCGTTATATGACCACTGCAGTATATGACCACAGCACCATACAACCAGCAACCATAGCACCATACAGCAACCTACGACTGGAGCAGCATACAGCCACAGCAGCATATGACTAGAGCAGCATATGACCACAGCACCATGACCACACCACTACACCACTGCAGTATACGACCACAGCAGCATATGACTACAGCAGCATACAGCCACAGCAGCATACAACCGTACCAGCATCATACAGCAGCATACAACTGTAGGAGCACATGACCACAGCAGCATATGACTGGAGCAGCATACAGCCACAGCACCATATGACCACACCACACTACACCACTGCAGTATACGACCACAGCAGCATGTGACTGGAGCAGCATACAACTGTAGGAGCACATGACCACAGCAGCATGTGACTGGAGCAGCATACAGCCACAGCACCATATGACCACAGCGCACTACACTACTGCAGTATATAACCACAGCAGTATGTGACTGGAGCAGCATACAGCCACAGCAGCATATGACCACAGCACACTACACTACTGCAGTATATAACCACAGCAGTATGTGACTGGAGCAGCATACAGCCAGTCACAGCGGTGCACAGACACGACCCAGAGCCACGACCCAGAGCCACTTCCTGCTCCTGCGCCTGGCGCGGCCAGAAGCTCTGGGATTTCCTCCCTCCGTATTTGCTTTTCATTTACGTGTGTCGGGGACATCACGTTGGCACATGTAGCCAGGTGTGTGTATGTGTGTGTGCGCGTGTATACGTGTGTGTGTGAAAGGAGTATAACCATGTGCACCTGGCCTAGCACAAAGGTTAACTAGCCTCATGTCCATGCACATACAAACACGTGCTATTCTATTCCATGGTATGTATGTATATAGGCACTGAACACACACACACACACACACATATGAAGCATATACAAAAATACAAACACATTCCTGCGGACATACAGTATGCGGACATATGTTTACACATGCCCATATTTGCTCACATGCGTAGACATGCCGACACAGACAGACACACACACGCGCGCACACAGGTTCAGCCAAAGAGGGAGGGATGTTTTTCTCTCTTCTGAGAGTCTGTGCTGCTTTTTAAAGACACTCATCAATCTGGAGCAAATGAGGGCGACCAGCACAGCCTGTTACCTAATTATACATGATAATTACGGCAGCAGGCCTTGATAGAGAGGCCCATTACTGTGTGTGTGTGTGTGAGAGACAGAGAGAGAGAGAGAGAGAGAGAGAGAGAGAGAGAGAGAGAGAGAGAGAGAGAGAGAGAGAGAGAGAGACTCTTCTACAACTGATGCACACGCACACACAAAGTATGTCTTATTTTTCTAACATACAAGTTTTAGTATTTTATTATTTATCACACACTAACAGAGACAAACACACACACACACACACACACAAAGTAAGTCTTACATTTTTAAAATACAAGTTCCAGTATTTTATTCACCATTCACTCAGAGGGACACAAACACACACACACACATACAGCATCAGTGAGGCACAGCAACTCACCTTGAACACACACACATACACATACCTAAACTGAACAAACATATGCAGAGAGAAAGACACAGAGAGAAAGAGATGAAGAGAGAGAGAGAGAGAGATAGATAGAGAGAGAGAGAGAGAGAGAGAGAGAGAGAGCAAGCATCTGTGAGGTAGAACAACTTACCATACTCATGAACACACACGCACACACACACTCTTATACACACATACACACACAACGCACTACCATTTTCTTTTTGGAAACTGTCTAAGTAAAAGTTCTTTTAAGCTCAGTTCTTTTCAGCAAATTCCAAGTGTTTTTTTCCTGCCCATTTTTGTCGTGTTGTGTTGCACTGCTTTATTAGATCATTTGCTACACTTGTGTTTACAGGCCTCGACCCTGTAGGTTGACATCCTTTCAAAACAAATAAAACAAGTATTGACTATTTCAAGCTATTGTGAAAGGATTGTGCATTCCAACACCTAGAAATGTGTCCCTAATCAATGTTTAATTTCCTGTCGGTAGTGTTTGGCGGCATTTAACCCCCTTTGAAGTCTGGACCATGACCACTCGCTTAATTACAACAACATTTCAAGAGTTAGGTGTAATACATCATCCTCCCACATGAGGGCAGCAATGCTACTCACAACTGGACCTCTGATCATCTAAATTCTCTCATATTTTTCCACCCTAGTGTGTGTGTGTGTGTGTGTGTGTGTGTGTGTGTTGGTACAAAGTGGCAAATTCAATACCTTGGCCAAAAAACATAAAAAATCCAACAAACGTTTTTTTTTTTTTTTTTAAACACTGAACATTTAAACGTGATATAATGTACATATTCTTACAATTGTTACAATGTGAACACAAAAAAAGTTTTGACACTGAACTGGTTCAACCCTAGTTAGCACTACACCTGCATCATGTGTTCATGTATAGTTTTGGCAGTAACAACAGGTGTGAATGCGAAGAAAAGCTGTGAGCACATTGCAAGAGGATTCCTCTGCACCTAGGAATATTATTATTCACAGTGTTTGTACATTATTATCTATTAGTTATTATTTCCCTGTATATACTCTGTTCTTCACTTGATACTTTCTTCTTTACTTGACCCTTTGTGGCCTTGCTTTCTAACTTTGTTGTACAGGCAAATGTTCAATGACAGTAAAGGTCTTGGATCTTGACTCTTAAATCTAGATATGACTATCATACTCCCATTCTGCAACAAGTCAACTATTTCAGTCTGCGCTGTACAAATGCTATCTGTATTTGTGCTGATTCACCTGAAGCTGATGGAAAAAAAAAGAGATTACTTAACTAGAGCCTGCTCAAACAACAACAACAACACCACACACAACAACATCAGCAACAAAAACCATCACAGCATTGTATCAGCAGCTTGGCGAACATCAGGACAACTTAGGTATTACCTTTTATGGGAGGTGCTACATTAACATTTTACATGAAGTACATGAATATGCTGCCATCACCCAACTCTGCTATTTTTGTTTCTTTGTGGGGATCCTGGGTCTTGTTCGGGTGGTACCATTCCCCACAGTACCCCGCTGTAATTCGAAGTACGGCTTAGCGTAGGTGTAGGCTTTGTGTGGGATACATGCCTCGGAATCCCTTTGTAAACTGCTGAAGTCTGTCATGGCTAGAAAAGTGACATGTTTTGTGCCTGTCATGACTGGTGCTGGATCCTATGGGCTTACAGTCACATAGAGATACTTTACAGCACAGAACCCCACAGGACACAATGCATTGACCCAGAACAGGGTACTCTAACTGGTGAACAATATGTTTCAATACACTGCCAATTATGCTCCAGTGTAACTGCAATACAGTTTAAAAAATGGAAATGTAGTCTTTAATCTGATTCCCTAACGCGTCTAATTAATTCTTTGGCACCTGACATGAAATACATGAACGGTTGAGCTTGTTTGGCCGGTCGTAGCCTGACACGTGCAATTAGACTCCTCTGAGAGTGCCTGAGCCACATTCTGGAGCGAGCTAAAGACTACAAGGACGCTTTTATCCCGCCTTGAAAAGACGGAGCAAGGGTTCAGAGGAACACTCATTAAAAGATCAAAGTGGATCCAAACATGCAGGCTAGCGGCCTCCACTCCTTACAGTAGCCTGCCTCGGCTGTCAGTGGAGCTCATGGCTTCACTAGCCGGCTAGATACGGCAACGCGTAAAGACGTGCGGCGGAGATTATTTTGCGATTTCATCTTTTCAAGTGGACCCCTTCACAGAAAATGTGACATTTTTACACCTTTCAAGACTTGCTCAAGGCTACTGTTAAACTCCTTTGGCATCAGCATGTTTCACTTGTGCTAACAGCTCGCATATTGACAAAAGGCTGTTTTAAATTGAGCTAATGTGTTGGTGCACTTTTCTTTGGCGGCGAAGTAAGTAAAGCAAGCAGTTTATCGTCGTGAATGTTAGACCTCTTATTATACAATTTAACTTTACCCTGCAGGAGCAGTAGGCTAGTCTCTATCTGTCCCACCCGTGGAGCTGCCGTAAAACAAGCAATTTTTAGATTAGTCTTTAAACGTTCCACAAACAGCGAAAACGGTGGATAAATACATGACGCCATCCACTATTTTTTCTCTCATAAGGAAGTAAGCATAGAGTCAGTGCCAGCTCAAGTCAGTGCGAAAGGAGAACGACCTCTGCGTTTGATCCGACTTCGACACAGGCCTCGTGTTTCATCGGCACGCAGCCTCTTGCTGAGTGAATGTCTTCGAAGAAAGACTTAGGGAGAATCTCCTGCTCATGCTGCACAAATCCACTGGGAGGCAGCAGTCAGTAGAGAGCGCAGGTTGCCCTCAAAACCCCGTTTTTTATCTCGAGTGTGAATTTTTATTTTGTTAAGGTTACATTTTTAACAATACAGAAGTCCTTATAAAAAATAATAACATGCCTGTATAATATATATAGTCAATGCTAGTGAAAATTGTTTAATTGTGCATTTTGATTTATAAATTATTCTTCATGTGGTTGGGCTGCTGTATTTCTTGATATTTTAAAGAATGCCCACAAAGCCTAAAAGGCCTTGATTTGAGGAGGAATGATTTTTTCCCCTCGTGTTTCACGTATTTTCGGAGAGAAAACATAGCAGGCTGTGATGGCTCTTTGAACATGCAACACGCAACTGTCACTGAATGCATATTTAAATTACAGCAGGGTAAAAAAAACTCTCGTGCATCCTAATTACACCACGCCGTCCGTTCACGACAGCAGCCTTTTGAACAACTTTAAATATGCAAAAAAATTGTAAACTGTCCTGTGCAAATTTTAAGTGTGATTTTGAACGATTTTTGTAATTGCCTGAACATTATTAATGCTTTGCATCAGACATTTTCCATAACTAAAGAACAAGAACAAATTTTAGGATAAGTAAAAAAAATACATTTAATAATAGGCTACATTTTCATTTATCATTTCATTTAAAAAATAACAATAAAATGAAAACACTTGAAAACTGACTTATGTGTCTTTCTTTAGCTCAGATGTTTAATTTTATTTTAATTAGGTAGCCTGCTGTTTCCAATATCGGTAGCCTCAGTGATTTGGGTGTCACTAGATCTGCTGTGCATATAAAGCGCGTGCTCCAGTTCTCGAGCGGGAATCACTAAGCTTTGGCTGGCTAATTTCATGTCTCAATTTGTAAAAGCTGCACAGTTAACAAAAAATGCGTAGCATAAAAGTTGTTTTTGTAAAGAATTGGAAAGGTTCTTACCAACGTTATGGGCTGTGGATGAATTCAGTCTTGCACGCAAGCGATGAGAAAGTAGTTTAGCTCAGTTAAACTTACCCCAGGTTTCATCACATAATTTGTGAGCCAAAACAGAATGTGTTATACTTAAAATAACTACTAAAATAAACTTTAGGCCTACCTGGTTTGTTTGTTTTGTTTGTTTCTGTTGTTTGTTTTGCATAGATGCTATGTAGGCCTACGCATGCTGCTGCGCCACTGCCTCCTCTCCTTAGAACAAACCTCCAGTGAGATCATTTTGGCGACGCCATTTGGTTAACTAACAACGCCAATGGTTAACGCATTTAATAATATTCTTCACCCCCACACCTATTCCCCCGCAAACACACACATACACCTCTTAAATAATAAAGGAGAGCGAGGGAAACGGAAGGCTGGAAAGGTACACGTGTCACGCACCTGCAGTTCAGACTCCGGGGGGAAGGGTCGGCCTGCACGACGGAAATGAAAAATACCAACGAGCCCCAAGATCTCCTCTCAACCTAAAGAATCTGGCCATAGCAGAGGTGAATGAAGTCATAGCTGAAGCTCTTTGTTGTTGCGCTATTCAACTCTATAATGTCACACACACGATAAGACATCTCGCCAGTGGTGTGAAGGCAGTGGTTTCAACCCCTACCCTGGGCCCTGTAGTGATTTTAACAGAGAGCAAGAGGATTACTCCTCATTGCGACTGTTATCTACCTCTGAACAATCTGCAGATGCGTTTTGGTAAAGCCATCATGGGAAAACGAACAGTCTCTTAGCCTGAGATTCCTTAGCGAGCTGCAGGCCAGGAATGTTTGACAACTCTAGTAGTGGAATTCATATAGACACAGCGGGTGCGCAGAGATTAAAAATACAAAGCTGAAGGCCAAACTAGAAAGGACACAGCTGGTCCCAGCTGGTCAGTGATGCTCTTCTCTATAGCAGATTTCTCCCATAGCCTTCTAACCCGCTGCGTTGCTCCTAACGACTCTTGTTTACGTTGAGTTAGACAAAAGTAGAGTAACTAGTCTAAACTCAAATTAATCTCCATCTTTAATGCAGTTTTTGTTACCTTATCCCAGAGGGCATGGGCCAGCGCAGAGTCCAAGCGCTAGAGGGCGCAGTGTAGCTACAAGCCGACGGGTGCTGTGTGGTTGCTGCATCGAGACTATGCTGCTGCTGCGCGTCACTTCACGAGCAATTGGCGGGGAAAAGCAGCTGAGCCGATGGATGCAAGGTAACCATCCTTTCTGCTGTCCTACTTTTAATTTAGTCGTGTTTTTTGTTGTTACAGTTGGTCAGTTGAAGAATTATAGCTCTTTGAATTGAATTGATTCACTGATGCCGCTGTTCACATTAGCTGTCTGTAAATCTTGATGGAAACAGTATTTAAACGGGTTATTCAATCTACAAAATTATTATTATTATTATTATTATTATTATTATTATTATTATTATTATTATTATTATTATTATTATTATTAGCTAACATATTCATCTTTTGCTGTTGTTATTGTAGGTTATTTGCAAAACTTTTTTTTGTTTTTTTGCACTTTTTTTGCACCGACTTTTTTTTTTTTAATCATTATTACATATAATCAGGTCTAATCTAACAAAGATAATTATGCTGCAGATAAACCACTAATCTAAATCATTTTGGGAAATCCGATACGCGTCAATATTGCATGCCTAAAATTGGGCCTGTCCGACATTGTCAATTCCCCTCAAATGTTTTTTCGGCTTCGCCAAGGCTGTCAAACAGCATCTGAACTGCAAATTGCTCTCCACTGCGGACAGATAAATCTTCCCCGTCTTGTTGCGACTCCGGGCTGCGATGCCTCTCCTGAAGACGTTTGACCAGCAATTAAAAAGGCATAAACTACTTTTAATTGTCACAGTCTAGATTTAATCGCCTTCGTTTTGACAGCGCAAATCAACACAGTGTGCCCCCACAGCGGGCCTTTGTTAGCAATAAAAGCCGCACCACTCGGCGCTCCTTAAATCTATTAAAACAATTTATAAGATAGTTATTCGCAGCCTCCTCGGTCGTGCGCCGTGAAGGTGCGTTTGTGTTTGACAGAGAATGTATTTGGGCTTCTGCAGTCTTCCCCATTCTTCGGACTCTGTGTGATAAATAATAGCCTTCTCAAGTAATTAACTGTAGCCACGGCCCTTCTCTCCTGCCGGAGATTGTATGCCTGCTCATCTCCACATCACAGTTCTGCTAGCGCTGAGCGCTCCAGTAAAGTAGTGCATTCCTACACTATTCCAAACTAAACGCCACACAACTGGAATGCGAAATAGAGATTTGAGGGTTTGGGTGATAGAAGCAGCTTGTTGTTGTTATTTACAGATTCATTCATTGGTGTCGATATAAAAATACATGGGTTTGGTGCCGGTAGGTATCGAGGGAAGGGCAAATAATAGCTTTAAACAACTGCATAACGGTGAGGGTTCCAGGCCTCTATGCCACCTTGCATGGCCATGGGTCAGACAGGAGGTATCTTTGAAGGTTGCGTGTGTGTGTGTATGTGTGTGTGTGTGTGTGTGTGTGTGTGTGTGTGTGTGTGTGTGTGTGTGTGTGTGTGTGTGTGTGTGTGTGTGTGTGTGTGTGTGTGTGTGTGTGTTTCCTTTCGCGGGGAGAGTGTATGGAAATCCGGATGGGGAGTCCAGAGCATCTCAGCAGCAGGCGAGGACACATGCAATTAATATACCGCCCCCCCCATCACACACACACACACACACACACACACACACACACACACACACACACACACACCGCCCGCCGGACGAGAGGGAACCAAGTTCAAACTACACAGACGCGGCCGGTGCAAAAGGTTGCCATCCATGCTGTGCTGGAAAGTTCCATTAATAAAATTGACTTAATGCTATTATACTTTGAACAATAATTCGGGCAAAATGCACTACAATATTGAAATCATTTTATATAGTCACATATAGAAATTATCATGTCGTTTAAAATATGCTTCTATGGTTAAACGGCATAGATTAAATATAGTAAAACAACATTTTTTGTTTTAAATCTTGTTTAGCAATGGCTGCAGGCTGAGGCCGGGACCGTGGGCTAAATGCACACTCGATTGCAGCACACTGTAGTAGCCATGAAGCTGATTATGCAGATAACGCCATTCACATAAACTATAGCCATATATTGGCCCATCAAGTGCAGTGTAATAAAAAATCTCCACATGTTCTAGTTTGTAAAATATATTTTTGCTTTATTATTTACAACGTTTTAATGTATGAATTAATTATTGTATTACATTCAATGAATTATTCGTTTCTTATATTATATTTTCATTATGCAGGATATCCCGTTTTCTTTTCCCTATATGCTTTCCCGTTTGCTTTCTTTCTAGGGTTAGAAAAGAAAGAAAGAAAAAAACAAACCAAACAAACAAAAAACAAAAACAAATAAACAACCAAACTACAAAAAAACGATGAACAGTTCTTCCCTGCACGTTAACAATCCGAGGGAAAAAAGAATGCAAGCCAAGTGATCCTGTTTGAACACATTTGCGAAGTCGCCGCCAGAAAGGCGGTAAGAATGTGCAATTGTTGAGTGCTATATCTTCTATCTTTTTCTTCATCGGGGCTTTTATTAGGCCGAATTATCATTCGCGCCTGGCGAAGGAACGGGGAACAAAGACCTCTAGTCCGCCTCTCCCTCCCTCCACAGGCCGGTCTGTCTGTGCACTTATCGGCCCCATCACCAGGTGCATCGGCGGGGTGGAGAGGGGTTCGCTGGCGGGGAGGGGGGTCATAAGGTCCGGCCGCTCCAGAAAGGATATAAAGCCTGGAAGTTGCGGATGCCAGCCCTGATGCAAATAGCGAGAGATGTGGACAATTAGCTACTAGTAAGAAGCAACAGCAACCACTTATTATTATTATTATTATTATTATTATTATTATTATTATTATTATTATTATTATTATTATTATTATTATTATTATTATTATTATAAATATAATAATAATATTTGTATTCATACTATTCATAGAGTTTGGCACGAACAAATAAATACACAATTAATTTTGTGTCTTTTTCTTTCTTTAGCAAAAAAAGCATTCTTATTTACACTCAAACTGCACCACACACACACACACACACACACACATACACAGAGAGATAATAACTGGAAGAGTTGTGTTTATAATATGAGTTGTGTTTATGTTTACAATGCATTCCAGTAATTAAACTAGCACGTGACATCACAGTCATGTAGAAGGCAGATAGACAGAGCTTGCTTTCTTTTATTTCTTTCTCTCTATTCTAGATGTTTTTTTTTCTGTAATAGTGAGTGGCGACACTAGTTCTTTTTCTCAGACATCTCTGCGACCCGCGTCGTCATGCGCCCTCCTCTCGCGCCCGTCAGCCAGAGCTCCATTACAGAATGAGAGGCGGATCGCTGGCTTCTGCTCGCCTGCTCGAGGACACCGCACAGCCAATCGCATCTCCATGTGGGTAAATAGTCTGCGAAAGTGACGCGCTGGGAAAGGGGAGGGTGCTGTGCTTTACTTCAGGCTCGATGTCGGGCTTTCAGGCGGCGTGGATCCCAATGGCACACTAATTTAGGAGTTAACGCCAGGACATCTCACTTATCTTTCCGGGATTTACTCGTCTCGCTCGGGCTGGCCATCACGGGGCAAGTTTGCGAATCCCAGACAAGTTGCAGCTGCCGCGCTGGGGTGTGTGTGTGTGTTGTGTCATAGGCTAGTTCTGCAGAGGAAGCGGCGTGCACAATCGCTGCTAACTAACAGGTGATTAAGTGCTTCTGAAGTTGACCATATCTTAATGATAGTCTACTCCACAGTGTCTGTGAACTGACACCTACTTTGCCATGTTGACATTAGCATTTGCACATGTTTAAAAACTATACAGATGTGCACATATGTGTACAACTTTTGGTGGAAAACAAAAGGGTTTTTATTTTAGATTTCGAGACAGTGGTCTCACAGAAATCTTTGCGTGCATATTTCAATAGGTCCCAAGTCCCTGGAGCGGACCCTTTGTGCTGGGAGTAGGTGCAGGTTTGCAGAGATGTTGGACGGTATAAAGCTGGAGGATCGCCCCATACGCTCGGGGCCAGCTACACTGGGCGTCATGCTGGGTAAGTCTGCCTTCTTTTCCCTGCTCGGGCTGGAACTCAGAGCCACGTACTTGTCAGCCAGCTTTACACACTGACAAGCTGAGCATGTCGTTTTACACGATAAATCCAAAAACAACGCATTGGTTTTGAGGTGTGTTCCTCCTGTAATACATTTTAACCTTTACCTCTGCGTCATCCTCATGAATTTCTCGCAGCCAAGCATGTCTTCTCAGAAGGCCAAATTATGACAGGACCCCCCTGTCCTAAGTTTGAGGTAAAATTACGCAAAATTTATTATAATAAATATGGCCAATTATTACATTAAATTAGTCCTGTCTCCAGCCTCCTGCTCCAGTTAGTTTTAATTTACAGACCACTGGTCTGTCGCTAAATGTGCAAGCCCGAGTAAAGTTGTAGTTTTAATCTTCCTTCAGGAGTGTTGCTCTAAACGTTGCTCTCCACAGTGGTCAATTGCGCAGTGATCTGTCTGTAGCACAGTCAAACCCTAAGCCGGTGCATCACCCAGCGACAAAACAAAGGCCAGGCCGCACATAAGAATTGCCTTGTGTGAATTTGAATAGGCCATTATTAGTCACGGCAAGATAAACATTTGCAAATGTTTTCTTTTCAACAAGACTGCTTTTCAGATTGAAAGATTTTCCACAATATGAATTAATACTTTTTTGTTGATATCAAATTGCCCATCTTCCTGAAATAATTTACATGTACAAGAATAATTCAACAAATCGTTTTCTGTTCAAAAGTTTTTCACGAGGAAACCAGCTTCGAAGAAAAACATATTTGACTGAAATGTTTAATGTTTTCTTTCGCCTTTTTCGTCAGGAACCGACTGTCATCACCCTGCAGTGTGTGAGGGATGCACGCGGCCCATAGCCGACCGATTTCTCATGCGAGTCAACGACTCGTCCTGGCACGAGGAGTGCTTGCAGTGTGCAGTATGTCAACAGCCCCTCACCACGAGCTGCTACTTCCGGGAGAGGAAACTCTACTGTAAACACGACTACCAACAGTAAGCACCTGGATTATTTTTGATATTCAAATGATCAGTCTGACACCAGAGTAGCACAGCACATGACGAAATGGCCTAAATCAAAGCCAGTAGGCAAGCTGTCACACACAAGCACACACACAGATCTGTATCTGTAGACGTTAACACCTTAAAATAAACTACAGACAATTTTTCAGTTTCAAGCAGACTTTAGCCGACCTCGGAAGCTTTCTGCTAGGCTGTCTGTGTCGGACTAACCCATTGCCTAGCCACACAGCTCTGCGTTTACTGAAGGTTTTCTCTCGTGCCTGGCTGGATCCGCTTACAACCATGCAAATATCCCCACGCCGGAAAGACTGTGTTTTATTAAAACATTATTTATATGATTTATTGCCCTTAAGACGTAGTTTTAATTTATGCAGGGGACGCGCTCATTTTGTTCAAAACTGTATTGAATTATTCAGGGCAGATTGGCAAATAGCACACTGGCCACTGTCAATGTTTGGGTGACGTTTTGTGCATTTGGTGCGCTCTGAGTAAGTGATTAGGCTATTAGCTGTTTGATCACCTGTCCGGCGTCATTTGCTCCAGTGATGGCGATAAGGAGGCTACGGATGATTGATCTCCTCTCTTCACGTGGCTGCTGTCTGTTTGCTCGCGACATATGGCGGCTTTAAAAAAGGATATATTTATTTCATCGATTCATCGCTATTTCCATTGATTTAGTTGAAGTTGAAGTTAAATTGAAGTTAAAAAAAATTATAGTCAAAATAATATAGCACTAATTTAGTTCTCTCTAGCTCTCTCTAGTACTCAGCGTTTTGCAACAGACTCCGTGTATTGTTGTTATTATTATTATTATTATTATTATTATTATTATTATGATTATTATTATTGTTGTTGTTGTTGTTGTTGTTGTTGTTTTGATTATTGTTGATTTTGGAAAGAAACATTTTCTTTATTTATAAAAAAAAGAAATGAAGAAAAGCAACAGAAATATACAAAATTAATTTATAGTGGTTACAAAATATTGTTGATGTAAAATACACCTTTAGAAAAAGATTTAAATAAAGATTGTTTAATTATGTTCCACATTAATTTGTAATAGATGCCCGTTTAATGTAATAAGTCAATGGTAGAACACATTGAAGAACAATTGTCTGACAGATTGATGGAAATACATTCAGAAAATTGTTATCACAATGAAATTAAAGCCATCCCATGTCTGTGCACGCTGCATTAATTTATGTTTTTTGTAACTCATATTTCACTGTGTGGAAACAAAAGCAAGCTGATCTAGTTGTTTTCTTCGATAGGAAAATGTGGTATGAAATGAAATAATAGCCGTTCTCTGGTTTGGTTTGAAAGCCAAGTGCCTGTGTAAAATACAGATGTCCAATTATGTCATAGAGTACGGATGGTCTGCTTCAGAGTACGGATGTGGTGTTATTTCTTTGGAGTATGGATGGTCTGTCTTTAGGGTACGCCTGTGGTGTTATTTCTTCGGAGTATGGATGGCCTGTTTGTAGAGAATGGATGTGGTGTTATGTCTGAATGGATATCCAGCTTTATCTTGAGAGACACCCAGTTCTGTGTTTAATGTAGCGATGTTGAGTTCAGTCTTTAGTGTAGCGATGTTGAGTTCAGTCTTTAGTGTAGCGATGTTGAGTTCAGTCTTTAGTGGTAAGATGTTGAGTTCAGTGTTTAGTGATGTTGAGTTAATTTTTTAGTGTAGAGATGTTGAGTTCTGTCTTAAGTGGTGAGATGTTGAGTTCATTCTTTGATGAGATGTTGAGCTCTGGAGTGGTGGATGGGCAGTGACTGTGTTTTAGTGTCTGTGACTCTGTGTGTGTGTGTGTGTGCGTGCTTGTATACCTGTGTGTGTGTGTGTGTGTGTGTGTGTGTGTGTGTGTGTGTGTGTATGTGTGCATGTGTGTGTGTGGGGCATGACATCTCTATGTTAGGTGCCTGGTAACCCACAAAGGAGGGACATTTATTGCAGCTGGTACCCCATTCTGTGGTGCACCCCACCAGCATCCGCAGTGTGTGTGTGTGTGTGTGTGTGTGTGTGTTTGTTGCAGCTGGTACCCCATTCTGTGCTGCACCCCACCAGCATCCCCAGTGTGTGTGTGCGCGCTAGCGTGCGTGCATGCATGTGTTGGTTCACATGTGTTTGTGGGTGTGGGTGTGTGTGTGTGTGTGTGTGTGTGTGTGTG
>CM050217.1:29635000-29640000 GCA_027475355.1 Coilia nasus
TCTCAGAGGTGAATAGAAGCAGGCATACATAAACAAATATAAACAACAGTTTATATATTTTTGCATAAAGTCTCACTGACCACTTCAGCAATGCTACGATGCCTGTAAAACACACACATGAATGAAACATACACACACATACACACACACACACACACACTCTCATAGTGTAGTCACATTTTGCATGGGTTGAATATTAGGGGTGGGAATTGATTTTATCAAGATTTTATCGACATCGATGCCATTGTCGGTTCTGCGTATCGATCCAATTCCTTATCAATTCTCTTATAAATTTCTGAGTAGTTATTGAATGGCAAATGTATGTATGAATGTTTGATACCGACAAATCACTGTTTCCGAGTCTTAAAAACATCGTGTCTGTTACGTGAACTAGCAAGCTAATGAAACAGCTCATTCAAGTGGATTACAATAACTGGCAATACACCTATGTGCTAAAATCAGACTTTCGCTGTAACCTTATAACTTCATATTGCTCTTTCCACTTAGGCTAATGTCAGTAGTATTATCTAGGTGGGTGTAAGATAACACTTCTCAATTTAATATATTATGTTTGCCTAGTTCGGTATTGTTAGCTTGCTAACAACTACATAGCAAGTGGTAGCTGCCTGACCTGAAGTTATATTCATTGTCTCCTAATCCAAACACTATTAGGCTTAAAATGATCAAAAATAGTTGTGGAATATGATACATGATTCCAAAAAAACCCTCAATAACGGCAAAAGGACTTTATGACCAATTTATTGGTAAAATAAACATGTCCCATTCATGTCAATGCAACAACAACTGTGGTCTACTTGCGAAAATAGAACGTGGAATTTGAAGTAAACAGATGTTGCCAACTCTCATTACCTCAGTGCTCATAAGTTCTTTTACTGTATGTGGCTAAACAATTGTGCAGCAAAATGAGGGAATCGTTAAGAATAATTGACAACATCGGAGGTGTACAATTCCGATGGAATTGGCTAATTGGAAGCGGATCTAAGTTGGAACCGGTTCTCAATTCCCACCCCTAATGATATACACAATGATATGCACAGTGAAATACACTGACTGTCAAATATGAGTGGGAGCCAGCTTGAATATCTCTTGTTGTTTGTTTGTGTCTGTGTGTGTGTTTGTGTGTGTGTGTGTGTGTGTGTGTGTGTGCGCACCTGTGTGTGGGTGTGTGTGTGTAGTGTAAGCATCTAAGTGCTTTCAGAATCCCACTGTCTCTTCAGTACCATAGAGGGAGCAGAGCTTTTGAAGAGGCTGCTTGTGCATTCTGCTATCTACAGCGCGCTCTATCCTGCAAACCATCATTGACAGGTCACACACACACACACACACACACACACACACACACACACACACACACACACACACACACACACACACACACACACACATGTGCACCCCACATGCGAGCGGGCACATGCATACACATGTTGTCGGATTTGGGAGACTAATCAGCTGAATTGTCCCATCCCTCCTTGGAAACCAAACACACACACACACACATACACACACAGACATACACACACACACACACACACACACACACACACACTGCATCAGGGTAGGATCAGCATTTCACTACCCAGGAGCTCTGTTCCAGCTCTGGGGTCATGGAGGTTCATCGCAGAGCACAACCCCATGCCCCCCCCACTCCCCCTTGGCTGTCTCCTGTAACGAAGACCCCTCCACTACCTTTACTGCCAACACTTAATGAGACTGAGACGGACTTTCGTCATTTTTATTCACCAGCACTGATATCTTAGAAGACTTAGAAGAGTGTATCTGTGTGTGTGTGTGTGTGTTTGTGTGTGTGTGTGTGCGTGTGTATGTGTGTGTGTGTGTGGTTTTGTGTGTGTTCATGCTGGCTGGTGGGTGCTATATCTCTGTGCATGTGTGGAAACATGAGTGGGGCTGCTTGACTGGATCTAATGTGTGTGTGTGTGTGTGTGTGAGTGTGAGTGTGTGTGTGTGTGTGTGTCTGTGTGTGTCTGTGTGTGTGTGTGTGTGTTTTTGGGGGTAGGGGGGTGCATTAGCTGAAGTATGGTTCTAATCCTTATTAGCATTCTCCACAGTCAGCCATGAAATATATGGCCAGTGCCACACACACACACACACACACACACACACACACACACACACACACTCACACACACACACAAACACACAAACACACACTCACACAGCCATGAAGTATAGGCCCAGTGCCACGCATACACATACATGCAAACACACACTCACACAGCCATGACATATAGGGCCAGTGCCACGCACACACACATACACACAAACACACACTCACACACACACACACACACACACACACACTCACACAGCCATGAAGTATAGCACCAGTGCCACACTCTTCGGTATGGGTTTCTCTTCTGCACTGCATACACTGCTACACACACACACACACACACACACACACACACACACACACACACACACACACACAACCCTTCATTATTTCATCATACATTGGAGCTCACCACAACTTTATTGTGTGTGTGTGTGTGTGTGTGTGTGTATGTGTTTATGTGTGTGTGTATATGTGTGAGTATGTGTGTGTGTGTGTGTGTGTGCACATGTGTATGTGTGTGTGTCATTCTGTCTTCCTGTCTCGCCTCTGTATCCCAGGAGCCTTTGCTCTCATTCGTTAGTGAGGTGATACGATGATGTGGACATGTGTGGATGTGCCACATGTGTGTGTGCACGTGTGTGTGTGTGTGTGTGTGTGTGTGTGTGTGTGCGTCTGTGTGTGTGTGTGTGTGTGCACATGTGTGTGTGTGTCCACGTGTGTTTGTGTCTGAGTGTGTGTGTGTGCGTGTGTGTGTGTGCTTGTGTCAATGAGGTGAGTGGATGATATGGATGCCTGGACTGAAAAAGCAGAGCTTCATCCAAGCCAAGGCATGCTGTCACTGTGGCAACAAGCAAAGACTGCATGCACACTGTTTGCACATGTGTGTTCATCTGTGTGTGTGTGTTTGTGTGTGTGTGTGTGTGTGTTTGTGCAGAAGTGCATAGGTACAGTATGTATTTTGTGGGTTAATGTCTGTATGTGTACGTGTGTGTGTGTGTGTGTGTGTGTGTGTGTGTGTTTCTATGAGTGTGTGTGTGTGAGTGTGTGCGTGTGTGTGTGTTTCTATGAGTGTGTGTGTGTGTGTGTGTGTGTGTGTGTGAATGAATGTAGGTATGTATGTATGTGTATGTGTGTGTGTGTGTGTGTGTGTGTGTGTGTGTGTGAATGAATGTAGGTATGTATGTATGTGTATGTGTGTGTGTGTGTGTGTGTGTGTGTGTGTGTGTGTGTGTGTGTGTGTGAGTGTGTGCGTGTGTTTGTGTGTTTCTATGGGTGTGTGTTTCTATGGGTGTGTGTGTGTGTGTGTGTGTGTGTACAGATGGTTGTCAGTAAAAGCTGAAAGAGTAAGCAGAGTATTAACCACTCTGTCAACAATGCACATGGGAGACAGAGAGAGACAGAGATACAGACAGACAGAGAAAGAGAGAAATAGAGACAGAGAGACAGAGAAGACAGAGAGGGAGAGAAAAGCACACGCAAGAGAGGGAGAGAAAAGTGAGAAAAAGAGAGAGGGAGGGAGAGAGAGAGGGAGAGAAAAGCGAAAGAGAAAGGGGGAGAGAGGGAGAGAGAGGGGTAGAGAGGGACAGTGGGAGAGCAGAGGCCAAATATGTAGTTTTGGCAGAGCTGAGGATATGAGTTCAGCTATAACTCCAGAAAGGAGCATATAGTCATATATAGTTATATATATATATATATATATCGTTCCAGCATTTTAAGGGCTGTTGTAAAAATGCATCCATAACCAAGTTGTGAATGTGTGTGGGTGTGTGTGTGTGTATGTGTGTGCTGCCTTCACATTGATCAGAGGCATTACAGCAGATTTACGCCTCACACACACACACACATACACACACACACACACACACACACACACACACACACACACATACACATTGATCAGAGGCATTACAGCAGATTTATACATCACACACACACACATGCGCATACACACACACACACACACACACACACATACACACACACACAGTGAGCACAGGCAATACAGCAGATATACACCCTACACACACATATACACACACACACTGATACATAGCCGATTTATGCCTCGCAAAGCAGTTTGTTTTCGTTCACAACTCATGCCTAAACACACTTACATGTAAATGGGGTGTGAGGTAGCTTAGAAGCACACACATACACACACAGGCATTCTCACTCACACAGACACACATGCAGGCACACACACAAATACATACAAACTCACAGTCATGCCTTTGTCAAATGTTGCCTTGAAAAGCTGTATGTGTGTGTGTGTGTGTGTGTGTGTGTGTGTGTGTGTGTGTGTGTGTGTGTGTGTGTGTGTGTATTCATGTTGTGCACAGCATATCCACCCCTGTCTGGGAACCTGTGCATGCGATACAGTAGATGTGTGAGTTTGTGTGTGCGCCTGTGTATGTAAGCATGTGCAATTATATATATATATGGGTGTGTTTGCATGTGCATCTGAGTGTTTGTCTGTGTGTGTGTGTGCGCGTGTGTGTGTGTATATATTTGTGCAAGTGTGTGTGTGTAATTATTCATGTGTGTATGTGTGTCTGTTTATGGTAGTGTTTGTGAATGTGTATGTGTATGGGTGTGTGTGTATATGTTTGTGTGTGTATTTGTGCGGCGTATGTATATTTGTGTGAGTGTGTGTGTGTGTGTGTGTGTGTGTGTGTGTGTGTGTGTGTGTGTGCCAGGGGTTCTTTGAAGCTGGCTGCAGTGGTCCAGAGCTGGGTTCTGTTCAGTGTAGGTTGTCATTGTGCTGTAGTGTATGTTGGGTGTGTGCCTGTTAGTGTGTGTGTGTGTGTGTGTGTGTGTGTGTGTGTGTGTGTGTGTGTGTGTGTGTGTGTGTGTGTGTGTGTGTGTGTGTGTGTGTGTGTGTGTAGGTTGTCCCTGTGCTGTAGTG
>CM050217.1:29655000-29657500 GCA_027475355.1 Coilia nasus
CATTGCTATCAATTTCTTGGGACAGTCACCGAATGTTTGGCAATTCTTTGATGCCACCACAGATTTTGAGTTAAGGGGACCGTTGTCATTTCACAGAGCTCTGTGAGATCATGTTGAAAGGTCACTGTGAAGGAGATACCCATCGCCCCCAGAGGTGGCGCTGTTGCCAGCTGTGAATGAATGACTGCCAGATTTTAGCCCCCATTAGGCGATGGCTAGCAGATGCAGAGATCCATGCTGTGTTACATGATGGAAACACATGTTGTGCTTTGTGATGACTACTTCATCGGTAAGGATTGGACATAAAGACTGTCTACCACAGCAGAGTTAGTAAGAACATACTTTACAGATGCAATTAGCACATTTGATTGTTAAATTGGTCCTGAATACCAATGAAATTAGGCTATTTAATAGTTAAATTGGTTGTGATTATCAATGTAATTATGCTATTTAATAGTTAAATTGGTCATGATTGAAAAAAAATTAGGCTACCTAATATTTAAATTCATTGCGACTCTCATAAAACCTGTGGAGCAACACATGCAGCTGGTCTGGAACTAGACAGAGAAATTCTGTGTCTGTCTGTGTGTGTGTGTGTGTGTTTGTGTGTGTGTGTGTTTGTGTGTGTGTGTGTGTGTGTGTGTGTGTGTGTGTGTGTGATAGACACAGAAAGAGAGGGATGAAAGGCATGTGTGTAAAAGAGAGCAGGAGACGGACAGCATCAATGGAGGGCTATTGATTTGTTTAACAAATTAACGCTGGTACAGGCAGGTGTGTGTGTGTGTGTGTAAGTGTGTGTGCGTGTGTCGGGGTCAGGCTTTCATATGGTGGCTCACACACACAATATTGCTCCTCTCCAGAAGCCTCTCATTCTCACACAATGGCACTGGTGTCACCCCAGGGAAATAAACACTGCCTGACCCCCCCCCCCCCCCCCCCCCCCCCCCCCCCCACTCCTTCCAGTCATACACCCCCCCCCTCACACACACACACACACACACACACACACACACACACTCACTCACTCACTCACTCACTCACATACACACACACACACACTCACTCACTCACACACACACACACACACACACACAGACACACAGGCTGCTCAAATTAACTCTTCAGAAGGTTAAGCTCCCCGATTCATAATTATTCAGAGCCTCTGTCACTCTCTATCCCTCCCTCCCTCCCTTCCACTCTCTCCCGCCCTCTGTCACTCCCTCTCTCTTTCTCTCTGCCCCTCCCTCTCTCCCTCCCTCCCTCTCTCCCTCCCTCCCTTTCGCTCCTCCCTCTGTCACTCTCTCCCTCCCTCTCTCCCTCCCTCTCTCCCCCTAGCCCCCCTTCCCTCCTCCACTCTGCCTGACTGGCACTTGTCTTGTGTTGGAAAGCCCAGGAATTAAATTAGCTCAGCCTGACCTGTGTGTGTGTGTGTGTGTGTGTGTGTGTGTGTGTGTGTGTGTGTGTGTGTGTGTGTGTGTGTGTGTGTGTGTGTGTGTGTGTGTGTGTGTGTGTGTGTGTGTGTGACAGAGAGGAAAAGACAGGCAGACAGGATTTACTATGATAGCTGTCTGTCGAACTGTCACCATGTCTGGCAATATTGCACACACACACACACACACACACACACACACACACACACACACACACACACACACACACACACACACACACACACACACACACACACACACACACAGAGTTCTCTGTGGACTGTGGTTCAGGCCCCTTGGCCCTCATCCAAGTGTGATTGTGATGGAGATAGACGCAGTGTTATGGGCACATCAGTCAAAGCCAACTCTGTGTGTGTCTGTGTGTGTGTGTGTGTGTGTGTGTGTGTGTGTGTGTGGATGTGTGTGTGTGCATGTGTGCCAGTGCATGGAGGTTTGACTTTAAGATGCAGTCTGCCATAGAGCTGCTATCTGCACACGTGAGACAGAGACTGCTGGTTGGCATGGGAATGTTTCTCCTAGCTTGGCTTCAGAGTGTTTTTGTTTGTGTGTGTGTGTGTGTGTGTGGTCAGCTTTAACTAACTGTGTGGCATTTGGAAGTGGCTCTGTTTCTAAGGCTTCAAAGTCTTCCAATACTCATTTACATATGGTCCTCTGCAACTTCAGTGTGATTTGTGATACCAGTTAAGGATTAACCCCTTGTGCACACACACATGCACACACACAAACACACACACATAGTCACATACACACATGCTGAGTTAGGAGTGTGTCACATGATGCAAATGCTAGTGTCTGTAGCATCAACAGCCGTGAGGCAGGTGAAGCATAATGCCCATTGGTCTGCTTGGATTTGGTGTGTGTGTGTGTGTGTGTGTGTGTATGTGTGTATCCGAACCTCTGCTCTCACAGTCGTGGAGTCAGCTTGCTTGCAGTTTGTGTGTGTGTGTGTGTGTGTGTGTGTGTGTGTGTGTGTGTGCATGTCTGAATCTCTTGCTATTGCAGACATGGAGTCAGTCCACTTGGATTTGGAGTGTGTGTGTGTGTGTGTG
>CM050217.1:29672500-29697500 GCA_027475355.1 Coilia nasus
TGTGCAAATAAAACAGTCAACCAATAAATCTCTCCTCACCAGCTGGAGACACACACACACACACACACACACACACACACACATCCGATCTCTCCTGTCGGGCTGGGCAGCATCATGGACACGTTTGGCAGGCCGGCTCCACTTATCCAGGTGGGGGGGTGGGGGGGGGGGAATACAGAAATACATATGGAGATAAAAATACATATAGAGATGGAAATACATATAGAGATGGAAATACATATAGAAATACAGGCAGTGTCGCTTTGACAATAGAGTACAGCACTATGCTCATGCCAGTAAACCTCTTGATTTTCTTCAAATATAAATTTCAGAAAGAGATGAGTGAGACATAAGGAGAGAAATATAGGGAGAGAGAGAGAGAGAGAGAGAGAGAGAGAGATTGTCTGTGGCTTTGGTGATGCATTTAAAAAGAACACATCCTCTGTCTGTGAGAGGACATTAAGAAAGGGGGTGGGGGGGGGTTGCTATGCTGGTACTACACTTGTGCTATACTGGTACTATACTGGTGTGATATGACTGCATTTGGAAGGGGTTCATCGTGACACTGATATTGTGCAATGCTGGTCTTGCCTCTGGTCATTAAGCTGTTAAATACACTTGACACCTGTATTTGCACTCATTTACACTGCTGATCAACACCCAACTTCTTTACTCACTTTGGTCTGCATATGTCCTACTCATGCCGGTCTCTGGTCACTCTGTCCTAGTCATGCTGATGTCATGCTGGTCTAAAACACTGTTTTAGTCATGCTTTTCTCACTCTTTTCCTATACTACCATGGACAACAATATACTGCACTATCCTGATAACTACTGCACTAAAGGACTCTTGCATAACACTGGACAATCTTATTAGGACACTTTAATCTATCTACTTGGATTACCGCAAGGCACATTATTGTGACACTTCTCTATGTCGTGGATTTTTTAAATTTTTTATTATCATTTATATATATATATATATATATATATATATATATATATATATATATATATATATATCCTTTTTTCCCCAGTTCAGTGAATGTTGTATGAATGCAGATGCGTGCAATATGTTTTATCTGTTTTGTAATGTGTATTATGTGTATGCTACTAGACACCTTTATTTCCTTCTGGACCAAGAGGTCTGTTATACTCATACTGGTCTCACTCTGTTGTAGTCATGCTGGCCTCAAACTCTGTTCTACTCACGCTGGTCTAAAACTGTCCTTCCCACGCTGGTCTAAAACTGTACTACTCACGTTGGTCTCGTTCTACTCAAATTGGTGTAAAACTGTCCTACTCACGCTGGTCTAAAACTGTTTTACTCACGCTGTTCTAAAACTGTCCTACTCACAGTGGTCTAAAACTGTCCTACTTACAGTGGTCTCACTCTGTGCTACTCATGCTGGTGTAAAACTATCCTACCCACGCTGGTTTAAAACTGTCCTACTCACGCTGGTCTCATTCTGTCCTACTCACGCTGGTCTAAAACTGTCCGACTCACGCTGGTCTAAAACTGTCCTACTCACAGTGGTCTCACTCTGTCCTACCCACGCTGGTTTAAAACTGTCCTACTCACGCTGGTCTCATTCTGTCCTACTCACGCTGGTCTAAAACTGTCCGACTCACGCTGGTCTAAAACTGTCCTACTCACGCTGGTCTAAAACTGTCCTACTCACGCTGGTCTAAAACTGTCCTACTCACACTGGTCTAACACTGTCCTACTCACGCTGGTCTCACTCTGTCCTACTCACGCTGGTCTCACTCTGCTCCTCTTGTCTCCCTTCAGGCTCTTTGGCACCAAGTGCAGTGGCTGCCTGGAGAAGATTGCGCCGACGGAGTTTGTGATGCGCGCGCTGGAGTGTGTGTACCACCTGAGCTGCTTCTGCTGCTGCGTGTGTGACCGGCAGCTGCGCAAGGGGGACGAGTTCGTGCTGAAGGACGGCCAGCTGCTCTGCAAGGGCGACTACGAGAAGGAGAAGGACCTGCTGGGCTCCGTCAGCCCCGACGACTCCGACTCCGGTACGTCACCATGCCTCATGAGCATGCTTATACTGGAGCTCCATAACAGCACAACCCCAGCCTTGCTCAGTACAGACACAGCTCCACAGACATACTTAGCACAGACACAGCTCCACAGACATACTCAGTACAGACACAGCTCCACAGACATACTCAGTACAGACACAGCTCCACAGACATACTCAGTACAGACACAGCTCCATAGACTTACTTAGCACAGACACAGCTCCACAGACATACTCAGTACAGACACAGCTCCACAGACTTACTTAGCACAGACACAGCTCCACAGACATACTCAGTACAGACACAGCTCCCCAGCCTTGCTCAGTACAGACACAGCTCCACAGACATACTCAGTACACACACAGCTCCATAGACTTACTTAGCACAGACATGCTCAGCACAGACATACTCAGTGCAGAGTGTGTGTGTGTGTATCTGAGTGTTTGTGTGTGTCTATGTACTGAAGTGTTTGCGTGTGTGTGTGTTTCTGAGTGTGTGTGTGTATCTGAGTGTGTGTGTGTGTATTTGAGTGTTTGCGTGTATCTGCGTGTGTGTGTGTATCTGAGTGTTTAAGTGTTTGTGTGTGTGTGTATCTGTATCTGTATCTGTGTACTCAGTACAGACACAGCTCCACAGACATACTCAGCACAGACATACTTAGTACAGACACAGCTCCACAGACATACTCAGTACAGACATACTCAGTACAGACATACTAAGCACAGACACAGCTCCACAGATATACTCAGTACAGACACACTCAGTACAGACATACTAAGCACAGACACAGCTCCACAGATATACTCAGTACAGACACACTCAGCACATACTCAGCACAGGCATACAGTACTAAGTACAGACACATCTTCACAGACGTACTAAGTACAGACACTTCTCCACAGACATAGTAAGTACAGACACATCTTCACAGACGTAGTAAGTACAGACACTTCTCCACAGACATACTCAGTACAGACACTTCTCCACAGACATACTCAGTACAGATATACTGGAGTTCCATGACAACACAGCTCCACAGACCTGCTCAGCACAGACACGGTTGCCGGGGTCCCACAGACACACTGACCCTCTGCAGTCTTTCTGAGCAGGCCCACTGCAGGAGTGTGCTCTGATTTCTGGAATGTTCTTTCCTCAGTCCCCCTTTCTTCTGTTCGGATTAGCTGTGTTCTGTTCTGTTTTTTTCATTCTCTTCTCTTCTGTTATTCTTCACTCCTCAGTGTTCTATCCTCTTACCTCTTCTACTTTCTTCTGTTCGCTCTTCTATCCGGTCTTCTGGTGTGTGTCCTGGTGTGTGTAATAGTGTGTGTTGTGGTGTGTATGTGTTGAGGTGTGTGTTCTGGTGTGTGTGTTCTGGTGTGTGTGTTGTGGTGTGTGAGTGTGTGTGTGTGTGTTCTATTGTGTGTTGTGGTGTGTGTGTGTGTGTTCTGGTGTGTTCTGGTGTGTGTGTGTGTGCATGTTCTGTTGTGTGTTCTGGTGTGTGAGTGTGTGTGTGTGTGTTCTATTGTGTGTTGTGGTGTGTGTGTGTGTGTTCTGGTGTGTTCTGATGTGTGTTCTGGTGTGTGTGTGTGTGCATGTTCTGTTGTGTGTTCTGGTGTGTGTGTGTGTTCTGGTGTGTGTGTGTGTGTGTGTGTGTGTGTGTGTGTGTGTTCTGATGCATGTTCTGGTGTGTGTGTGTGTGTTCTGGTGTGTGTTGTGTTCTCTGGCGCGTTGTGTCCTGTGGTGTGTGCGGGTCTTTCCTGCTCTGGATTGAATTAGAGAGTGGGATCTGACAGGAGGATTTGGGGCCTGTCCAGTGCTGCAATCACACACACACACACACACACACACACACACACACACACACACACACACACACACACACACACACACACAGAGTTAAATACACATTCACCCACATACACACACATGCAAACACAAACATTCTCTTTCTTTTACACTCAGACACACACACAGACAAAAAGACATACACACACACACGGCAAGACGGGGCAAGGTGAGCACCACTTCTCTGTAGCCGTGTTCCTGCTTGTCATTGTGTAATGATACGGCACACCAGGGTACACACACAGACACACACACACACACACACACACACACACACACACACACACACACACACACACACACACACACACACATACACACTGTCCCATCTGGCCTGGTTTACACACACAAACACACACACACACTCTTGCACAGCACATCGGTCAATGCATCCCTAGCCCCCCACGCACACTCACACACACATACAAATACACCCACACACACAACCACTTTCATGCGCACAGACACACACACACACACACACACACACACACACACACACACAACCACTTTCATGCGCACAGACACACACACACACACACAAGCACTTTTATGCACACAGACTCACTTACATATGTGCTCAGGCCACAGCACATCAGTCAGTGCATCTACAGCCTCTCTCTCACACACACACACACACACACACACACACACACACACACACACACACACACACACACACACACACACACAGACCTCAGCACATCAATCAGAGTATCCCGAACCCCGCGCCTGAGACATGGCAGCAAGCACACACTGATTTGTCCCGCTTCCGCACATCACTTACACACGCACGCACACACACACTCACACACACGCACACACACACACACACTGATTTGTCCCGCTTCCGCACGTCACTGCGGCCGAGTGTTCACAGATAGATGGGCTAGCACGCGCATGCACACACACACACACACACACACACAAACACAAACACACACACACACACACACAGAAACACACACGCACAGCCACACTCTAGGGCTTGGATGCCTCAGAACTAGTGAAGGATGAGAGCGAAAGAGAGACATGACAGGATGAGGGAGAGAGGGAAGGAAGGAGGAAAAAGAGAGGGGGAGATAGAGAGGGAGAGGGATTGAGAGGAGGTAGAGGGAGGAGAGAGGGAGGGAGAGTAAGGGGGCAGCGAAAAGAGAGCGAATGGGGAAAAGAGACAGAGTGGAAGAGAGAGAGTGAGAAAGAGAGAGAGAGAGGAAGAGGTGGGCAGAGACAGAAGGGAGATCATGAGAAAGAGAGAGACGAGGACAGAGTGAGGGGGAGAGAAAGAGGGAGAGGAAGAGGGAAAGAGAGGGGGGGAGAGAGGGGGAGAGAGAGAGAGAGAAAGCTGACACGAGCTGTAAGAAGTGAACCGCGGAGGAGTCTGAAACATGAGTGTGTGTGTGTGTGTGTGTGTGTGTGTGTGTGTGTGTGTGTGTAGGAGACAGAGAGTGTGTGTAGTGGAGCGAGCCACAGATCGGGCAGAATGGAGCCGATCAGAAGCAGATGTGTGGGCCCAGAGTGGGCTGCATCTGAGGAGCACAGAGGAGCCATCCCTTACCAACCTACACACACACACACACACACACACACACACACACACACACAGTCCTTACCAGCCTAGCACACACACACACACACACACACACACACACACACACACATAGCCCTTACCAGCCTAGCGCATACACAAACACACACATGCACACACACACACATATAAATAGACAGAGCCATCACTTACCATCTCAGCACAGTCACAAGCCTGCTGCCCAACAAGGCGTGCTCAGGGGGTCAGGGCACATGTGCGCACACACACACTCAGATACACACACACACACTCAGATACACACACACACACACTCAGATACACACACACACACACGCAAACACTCAGATACACACACACACACGCAAACACTCAGATACACACACACACACACACACACACAAACACACACACACACACACACACACAAACACATATAAAATACATACACACATGCAAACACTCAGATATACACATACACACACACAGACTCAGATATACACAAACACACACTCAGATACACACACACACACTCAGATACACACACACACACAACCAAACACTTAAATACATACACACACACAAACACTTAAATACATACACACACCCACACTCAGATACACACACACACACACACACGCAAACACTCAGATACACACACACACACGCAAACACTCAGATACACACACACACACACACACAAACACATATAAAATACATACACACATGCAAACACTCAGATTTACACACACACACACGCAAACACTCTGGTTTACTCACACACACAAACA
The DNA here is from genome assembly GCA_027475355.1 of Coilia nasus. Taxonomy (NCBI): domain Eukaryota; kingdom Metazoa; phylum Chordata; class Actinopteri; order Clupeiformes; family Engraulidae; genus Coilia; species Coilia nasus. The sequence continues at coordinate 29,678,713 of CM050217.1, forward strand.
CTCAGGTTTACACACACACACACAAACACTCAGATTTACACACACACACACACACACACACACACAAACACTTAAGTACATATGCGCCCGCAAACACTCAGATACACACACACACACAAACACTCACACTCACACACACGGCAAGACACTCTGAGCGCTCATCCCTGCAACCAGCACCATGGGAACACAAGTCCACCCACTCCTGAGCCACTACTGAGCCACTACTGAGCCATCTCACTTGCTGAACTGTGGAAAGGCATGGTGTGCATGTGTGTGTGCGTGCATATGTGTGTGTGTGTGATGTGTGTGTGTGTGATGTGTGATGTGTTTGTCGGCAGGGAACTATTCTAGCAGAATGTCCTAATGCTGAACAATAATCACAATCCTCAGCATAGCGGTGATAATTACAGCACACACATACACACACACACACACACACACACACTCCCTGATTAACCTCTCTTGGCCCATTCTGGCAGAATAAGCTCATAAGACAGCAGAGATAACACATTAATAAACACACACATTTACCTGTCGTCATCATCATCTTCGTCCTCTTCATCACCACCATCATCATCAGTTAAAAAATCTTCATGATAACTACAGGCAACATCATACCTCCTTACCATAGCTCATATTCACCACTCTCCACTACTATGCTGATTCTGTAAGATGCCCCTCTTCATCATAATGACCTCCACCATCCTTATCCTCATACTGGTTTACATGACATGAACAATCACCATGACAGTGAACCAGAGAAGATGCTATTCTCTTGTAATGAGCAGTCTTCGGTACACTTAGCTAGCCATCATGTCCGCCTCAGCTTTGGGACTGGCCGTCATGGCATCCTGTGTGTGGATGTCTGGCCTGTGTTTCCCTTCAACTCCATCTTGGGTGTGCTGTGTGATTCTGTTCCCCCCTCACCTTCTGTTCCCACCTCAACTGCGTCCTGGGTGTGCTGTGTCATCCTGTTCCTCCTCATCTCCATGGTGGGTGTGCTGTGTCATCCTGTTCCCCCCTCACCTCCTGTTCCCCCCTCACCTCCATGCTGGGTGTGCTGTGTGATCCATGTCCATCCTGGGTGTGCTGTGTGATTCTGTTCCCCCCTCACCTCCACGCTGGGTGTGCTGTGTGATTCTGTTCCCCCCTCACCTCCATGCTGGGTGTGCTGTGTGACTCTGTTACCCCCTCACCTCCTGTTTCCACCTCAACTCCTTCCTGGGTGTGCTGTGTGATTCCGTTTCCCCCTCACCTCCATGCTGGGTGTGCTGTGTGATTCCGTTCCCCCCTCACCTCCATGCTGGGTGTGCTGTGTGATCCTGAGCCCCGTGAGGCCCAGAGGTGGATTGGCCCCGTGGCGGATTCTTATCAAAGATTTATTTGGCGCAAAGCTGCATCGGCGGGCGCTATGAATTATAAATGGCGCTGTGTCCAGGCCAATAATGGATGTGCATATTTCCTCTGTGCTTGCAGGACGGCGCCGCAACCTCAGAGCTGCTGGCTAGTTTGAGTGTGTGTGTGTGTGAGTGTGTGTGTGCGTGTGTGTGTGTGTGTGCGTGTGTGCATGTGTGTGTGCGTGCTAGCTCATGTGTCCTGCACTGTGCAGTAATAAATTGATAACAAAGTATTAAAACCACCTGTCCCCTGTCATTAAGAACGCTGCAGCTCTGAATGTGTCCAGATTGAAAAGAACGAAATCACGGAGCCATTAATCGCCTGTCCTCGCTGATAAAGAATGACGTTTTGCATGTCAGCTTTCAAACATAAATAAAAGTGGAAATGTGTGTGCATGTCATACCAATTTTTTAATGTAAAAAATCATTTTCTTGTGTGTCTCTGTGTGAATGTGTGCAATGTGTGTGTGTGTGTGTGTGTGTGTGTGTGCGTGTGATATGTGTGTTTGTGTGTGTGTGTGTGCAGAGAAAAGTGATGATGAGGATCTGGACATGAAGACTGAGAAGGGCTCGGTGGGCACAGGCAAGGGGGATGATGGGAAGGATCCTCGGAGACCGAAAAGGCCACGCACCATCCTCACCACCCAACAACGCCGCGCCTTCAAGGCCTCCTTCGAGGTCTCCTCCAAACCCTGCCGAAAGGTCAGTGTTGCGCACACACACACACACACACACACACACACACACACACACAGTCCTTAGATTAGATAGCATCCTAATAGTTACCTTACATGCTGCTTCTGTACTTGATGAGCTGTTTAGGTAATTTGTGTTTGTAAAATGTGTGTATATGTGTGTGTGTGTGTGTGTGCGCACGTGCGTGTGTGTGTGCGTGCGTGTGTGTGTTTGTGTGTGTGTGTGTGTGTGTGTGTGTGTGTGTGTGTGTGTGTGTGTGTGTGTGTGTGTTCAGGTCAGAGAGACTCTGGCTGCAGAGACTGGACTCAGTGTTCGTGTGGTTCAGGTGTGGTTCCAGAATCAGAGAGCAAAGGTGAGACTACACAACACACACACACACACACACAAACACACACACATGCACGCATACACACACACACTCACATTCTCTCTCTCTCACACACACATTCTCTCTCTCTCTCTCACACACACACACACACACACACATACACACATACACACACACACACACACACACAAACACTTTGATGTGTCACTGTTTGTCTTCTAAGCGCATGATGTACAGTCGTACAGAGAGTTAAGGTGGAGGGTGTGTGAGTCATGGAGTCTCTTGGAGCAGACAAGGATACAAGATGCTAATCTTCACAGCTCTCTCCCTCACACTTCAACTCTCAGTGCATTCCACACAGAGCAGTCCACTCTCCCCTACACACACACACACACATACACAAACCCACACACATACTGACACACACACACACACACACTCCCACAAACACACACAAAAAAGCACACACTGACACCCACACAGACACACACACACACACACACACACACACACACACACACACACACACACACGCACTCACACTCACACACACACACCAGTCCACTGACTGTCTCTGATCCTATCTCTACATGCTAATGTAATGTGGTCATAGGGAGGCTGATAAGGTCCAGAGAGAGGCGAGCCATGGAGCATCACACACGAGATGCACAACACACACACACACACACACACACACACACACACACACACACACACACACACACACACACACACACACACACACACACACACACACACACACACACACACACACATCACACACCAGACACCAGACACAAGATGCACAGATGGAGCATCACACAGCATCAGACACAAGGTTACGGCAGCAATGACGTGGGCAAGAACTCTACCTATTGAGGAAGTGTAGTGTAGATGTGTACTACTAAAAAAAACAGTGTTTCATATGTGTTATTATATGTGATGTGGTTGTGTGTTTTAGATGTTATAAAACTTGATGTGGTTGTGTGTTTCAGATGTTATAGAACGTAATGTGGCTGTGTGTTTGAGATGTTATACAACTTGATGTGGTTGTGTGTTTCAAATGTTATTAAACTTGACGTAGTTGTGTGCCTTAATTGTTGTAAAACTTGATGTGGTTGTGTTGTTGCAGATGAAGAAACTGGCGAGACGACAACAGCAGCAGCAGGAGCAGCAGAACTCTCAGAGGCTTGGACAAGGTAGAGCGATTTTGTGTTTGTCCTCCTGAAAACTAGATGGTGCTGTGGTTTCACTGTGCACAGCACTGGTCTCATATCAAAAGCACATCACAATACAGCATCAAAGAAACATTCAGATGCATCCCACAATATTTAGTCTATATTAAGTCTTTTAATTACCTTTGAGGTGTTTCTGAATTAATGAACAATTCTTCTTTTGCCTCCTAATGTCAAGTAAACACTGGAAAATAGGCAAGCTTTTTTATATACATTATTTCAAACACAACAATCAACTCAGTGAAGCCTGTTTTATGTGTTCTGGAACATCATACAGCTAGATGAACGCTGTGTGAATAACACTGGGCAATGCTGTTCGGGGGCATATTACAGAAAGCTTGTTAGTAGCTTACCTGGGCATGTTCACCCACAACATGTCTGTGTTTTGGCAGGAGGATGAAGCCATAAGTCACTTTTATTATTTGGTTCATTCATCTGGGTTAGTCACTAAACCATCTACTTGGAATACCCCCCTGGTCCTCTGGCCTAAACACATCAGCCCCGGTTGGTCCTGCTGTCCTGGAGGACTGTCCTTAATGGATCAGTGCTTTTGTTTTCCCGGCTGGCTGTCCTCAGCGCACTCTGGCTGACCGCGCTGTGAGGGTGGTGTCTGGTGCAGACACGAGAGGCCTCAGCTACGAGTTCACTGGTAGAGCAGGGTGTAGGTGGGAGAGGATTTACAACTTTAGGGCCATTAAAGCTGACCTCTTTCTGACCATCACAGTTAGCCTCCCTAAGCTAACCGACAACACTCCCTCATGTCATACTGTATTAGCCTCTCTACGCTAACCAACAAGACCTCTTCATGTCATATTAGCCTCGCCATGCTAACCAACAACACCTCAGAGATCACATAAGCCTACCTACACTAACCAACAAGACCGCCTATCATCATATAGCCCTTCTATGCTAACCAAGCAGATGACTTCAGCTCATTTCCTTCGGCTCATACTAATCATCAAAGCCCTTTCGGGTCATATCCCTCTCGCCACACTAACCAACAAGGCCTTCCTAGTTCTTGCTAGACTCCCTGCTCTAACCAACAAGATCTTTTCAGATCATATGATTCACTAATCGACAGATTTCTTCAGTGAATTTTAGCCCTTAGCTGCTTGTGGCTTGTTTGCATATCCTAGTGTTTTTTTTTTTCTTCTTTTTTTCTTTTTCCAATCTGTGTGAGGTAGCGCTCTGGAGGTGGTGTGTAGTGACCTGACTAGGAAATGTAAGCCTAAAAACAGCCCAGATGACACACGGCATGTAAGACCATACCCAGAACAGGCACTCTAAAGCCACACACATAAATCACACAAACCCAGCAGACAGCACAGCTGTGTGTGTGGAACTGGAGAGGGTGGGGCTGCTTGAAGTTAAAGCTGACACAGAAACGTTAAGGCTAACATGATCATAAATCCCTTCACCTAAGCAGACACCCCTTTGTGCTGGAGCAGACAGCTCTTGTAACTGGAGAGCTAGTCCAAGCTTCAGCCAACAGAAATGTATCAAAACAACAGGGATGGGGATGAATATGGCAAAAAAAAGTAAAAAAGGCAATTGGGAAATCGACAATTGGGAAATCGAACATTTTCTGGACAAGAGCAACCCAAAAACTGAGGAGAAGATGGAGAGAGGGCGTTAGTGAAATAAAAGTGAAGATGGTGGAGGCAAGGGAAGGGAAGGGAAGGGGGATTAGGGGGTCTGGGTGCTGTGCATCACCTCTAAGTAAATTTGGACTTTGGATCCTGGAACAGGAGCCGTAAAAGTCGACACGTCTGCTGCGCGAGATGAGAGTGCTCGTGCCGGCGTGGAAATCCCAGAGCTGATATTGACATTTTATTGTGAGCCATCCCTCCCGCTCGCCCGCTTCTGCGGCTCTGTAATCTGAAGGATCATTGAATCATCTGCGTGTGTGTGTGTGTATGTGTGTGTATGTGTGTGAGTGTGTGTGAATCATCCACCATCGTAAACAGGAGAATAATAACACAGATCTTTTATGGGGGGGTTGGCGGGGGACAGCCTAATCCCACAGCACTCGCACTTAGGAAGCACTTACAGATCCTCTGCACAGCAAACCTGGAAGGAGTGTGTGTGTGTGTGTGTGTGTGTGTCTGTGTGTGAGTGTGTGTGTGTGTGTGTGTGTGCGGGGACAGGCACACATTCGTGCCATGTGCTGGGACAGGCAGAGAACTGGTCCTCCTCTGGTCATAGTGTGGTCCATAACAGGGAGACAGAACCAGCATTACGATGCAGTGTTACCAAGCTGGTGACGTGTGTGTGTGTGTGTGTGTGTGTGTGTGTGTGTGTGTGTGTGTGTGTGTGTGTGTGTGTGTGTGTGTGTGTGTGTGTGTGTGTGCGGACATGTGCGTGTGTGCGTGTACATCTGTATGTAAGTATGTCCACATATGCATATATTTATACTTAGGTGTGTGGTTGAGTGCGTGTGTGTGTGTGTGTATGCGGTTGTGTGTGTGTGTGTGTGTGTGTGTGTCCTGAAACTGGACTCTTCTTCTGGGACCATCCTGAGGCCCTGTGAGGTGTGGAGTGGCGCACTGATGCAATGCACTGTGGGATAGCTGAGGACTGCGTCAGCAGTAATAACTGTGTTCCCTAGTGTGTGATTATCTCGCCTATCTGTCTGGCTTATCAGTGTGGTCTGTGTGATTGGCATGATTGAACACTCTGACCGCTCCAGGAATCCTACACACAAACACACACACACACACACACACACACACACACACACACACACATACACATGCACAGGACTGTGCTTCTCTGCCAGGCAGACAATCAGAGAAAAGTGTGTGTATGCCCAACTGTCACCAAATCATGCGGACTGAATCAAATCAGTCTTTCAGCCTTCTTAGCCCCAGTTTTTCCAAGTCCACATTCTAGCAGACCACTAATACGCACCACCAGGACTTAACAAATCCACCAGGACACACACACACACATAGGAGGACTTAACAAATCAAGAGTCTTTCAGCAGCAATCTGTTCAACCCACATCCTGGCACTCACGTGACCCAGTGTCCCTCAGCAAGGCCAGGATGTTTACACACACACGCACGCACGCACACACACACACACACACATACAAATAAACACACACACACAGCCCCGCATGGCTGAACTTTTCACTGGGGGCGTTGCTACATGAGAGGCAGCCGTAATGGAAACTTCTAGAAATGAGTCACAGTCGTCGTTTCATGAGCGTTTACCACTGTAGAGGGGAACCCACGATGGGCTCCAAACACCAGCCCACAAAAACCCTCTTCCTTACACACACACACACACATACACACAAAATCAAACAAATATACATCTCCTCTTATGCACAATCACATTTCACATTTATGCTTTTGCACATACACACTCTCATGCCCAACACAGACACACACAGATTCTGCTTAATGTGGGCTGTCACAGTGACTCTTTCTCTCTCTCTCTCTCTCTCACACACACACACACACACACACACACATACACACACTGTGTCTTTCTCTTTCTTACTTTCTCTCTTCCTCTCTGTCTCTCTGTATCTCTTTCTTTCTGTCTTTCTCTCTCTCTCTCACAGTCACACTGACATACATCCATAGACACAGACAAAAACACACACACACAAATACACACACACACAAAGTGCCTCTGAGGCTGAGCGCTGTGAAATTGAATCTAGAGGCTGATTGTCCACAACAGTGACCACATGCGTAAACAGCGTAATGCGTCTCCATGCATGTGGCTCACATTTTAATGATCAAACACAAAACATCCACCAACACACAGCATGCCCTGTGTGTGTGTGTGTGTGTGTGTGTGTGTGTGTGTGTGTGCATGAGTGTTTGTGTGTGTGTGTGTGTGTGTGTGTGTGTGTGTGTGTGCATGAGTGTTTGTGTGTGTGCGTGTGTGTATGTTTGTGTGCATGCGTGTTTGTGTGTGTGTGTTGTGCGTGTGTGTGTATATGTGTATGTGTTTGTGTGTGTGTGTGTGCTTGTGTGCTTGTGTGTGTGTCTGTGTGTGAGGAGAGGAGAGGGGATCATATTTTAATGATATAGGGCCTGGGGAGCTCTTCTCCAAGTACAGGCAGTTTGTCCCAGAAGAGATGCAGATAGCTAGCACAGGGTGCACCAGTGTAGAATACTCACACTCACACACACACACACACACACACACACACACACACACACACACACACACACACACACAAATGCATATACTAACCCACACACACATACAAAAGTACACACACATACAGGCACACACACACACAACTACACAAATAGACACACACACTCCCTGTTCTCTAACATGTCCCCTCGTACACCCCCCTGGCCATCACACACACACACACACATACATACACACACACTAACTTGTCCCTGTACCGCCCCCCCCCCCCCCCCCGCAGAGGTGATGTCGACGCGCATGGAGAGCATCATGGGCTCCTACACTCCCCTGGCCCCCTCCCAGCAGCAGCTGGTCTCCATGGAGACGAACGGATACAGCACCGACGCCTTTCAGCAGGGCCTCACCCCCCCACAGATGCCCGGAGACCACATGAACCCTTACGGTATGCACACACACACACACACACACACATGAACCCTACGGTATGCACACACACACACACACACACACACATGAACCCTTACGGTATGCACACACACACACACACATGAACCCTTACGGTATGCACACACACACACACACACATGAACCCTTACGGTATGCACACACACACACACACACACACACACACACACACACACACGAACCCTTACGGTATGCACACACACACACACACACACACACATGAACAATTAAGGTACAAACACACATTAACTCTTACGATACACACACACACACACACATGAACCCTTACGGTACACACACACACACACACGCAGACACACACACGAACCCTTATGGTACACACACACACACACAAACCCTTTTGGTACGCATACACACACACACACATGAACACTTATGGTACACACACACACATTAACCCTTACTGTGTGTTCACATCAGAAGCGACCAAGGCGACCAGAGCGACGAAAGTCATTATTTCTCTATGGACAGTCTGCGAATTGGGCGACCAAAGCGAATTCGCCGGCAGCAAAGCGAATTGGGCAACCAGAGCGAAAAAGAGAAGTTAAAAGTCAGTTAACTTTATGGTAATGAGCTATGACTCGGCTCGACGAAAACCAACCGGAATACATAGATTTACCTACGTCAGTTCATTACTGAGCTAAATCCAAAGTTCTAAATCCAACATTCCAAATGATACGTCATGAGTGAACAAAGCGAACAAGGCGAATTCAACAGCAAAGCTTCTTCAGCGACCTCTGTGACCTGGTCGTTACGATACACGCACACACACACACACAAACATGAACCCTTATGGTACACACACACAAACCCATACGGTACACACACACACACACACACACACACACACACACACACACCAAATAGACACCAAGAAAGTCCTGAGTGGGGGGTGGGGGATTGGTGTTGCTTTCTTCTGTGTCACTACCCTGGCCCACCCATACTGCCTGTGTGTGTCTGTGTGTAGCTTGGGCCTACCCATACTGCCTGTGTGTGTGTGAGTGTGTGTGTGTGTGTGTGTGTGTGTGTGTGTGTGTGTGTGTGTGTGTGTGTGTGTGTAGCTTGGGCCTACCCATACTGCCTGTGTGTGTGTGAGTGTGTGTGTGTGTGTGTGTGTGTGTGTGTGTGTGTTTGTGTGTGTGTGTAGCTTGGGCCTACCCATACTGCCTGTGTGTGTGTGAGTGTGTGTGTGTGTGTGTGTGTGTGTGTGTGTGTGTGTGTGTGTGTGTAGCTTGGGCCTACCTATACTGCCTGTGTGTGTGTGTGTGTGTGTGTGTGTGTGTGTGTGTGTGTGTGTGTGTGTGTAGCTTGGGCCTACCTATACTGCCTGTGTGTGTGTGTAGCTTGGGCCTACCCATACTGCCTGTCTGTGTGTGCGTGTGTGTGCGTGTGTTTGTGTGTGTGTGTGTGCATAGCTTTGGCCTAACCATACTGCCCGTGTGTGTGTGTGTGTGTGTGTGGGGAGGGGGGGCATACTGCCTGTAACACTGCATAGAATACCTCCTCTCTTCCTCATCTCCCCTCCTCTCACCCTCTCCTCTCCTCTCCTATACTATCCTCCCCTCCCCTCCTCTTCTCTCCTTTCTTCCTCTCCTCTCTTTCCAATCTCCTTTCCTCTCCTCTCCTTTCCTCTCCTCTCCTCTCCTTTCCTCTCCTCTCCTTTCCTCTCCTCTCCTTTACTCTCTTCACCTCCCCTCCTCTCCCCTCCTCTTCTCTCCTTTCCTCCTCTCCTCTCTTTCCCATCTCTTATCCTCTCCTCTCCTCTCTTCTCCTCTCCTCCTGTCTCCTCCTTTCCTCTGTGCTGTGTTATGAGACAGGTGCCATGTGATCCCTGCCAGCTTGTTTAGACACCAAGCCCATTCACACTGCCTCTCTGTCATTAAGGCGCCCAGCCCATTCACATTAACGGGCCCACAAGGATCATGGCACATTATAGAGGAAATAAACAGTGTTGTTTTTCACTGTATGTGGGTGTGTGTGTGTGTGTGTGCGTGTGTGTGTGTCCTCCTGGAGCCAGCATGTTGATGAGCTTCTGGAGACCCGGAGAGATGGAGAGATGGAGAGATTGGGGGGGGGGGGGGGGGGTGACAAAGAGAAAGGGAGAGTCCTTTATTGCCACTCTTTGAGAGGGCCTGTAATTGGAGTCATAAACTCTGAGCTTTGGCACGCAGGATTGTTTATTGTGCTCCTCAGAAGGCCGCAGTCCAGCCCAAATGTTTGTGCTGATGATAATTGTTTGTGTAATTTACAATCAGCGCATATTTACACACAATGCCAGCTAATCAGATACGCCATTACTCATCCATTGGCCTCTCCTATTTTTTATCCTCTTCTCTCCTCTCTTCTCTCCCTCTTTCTTCTCCTCTCCTTTTATCCTCTCATCCCCTCTCTTCTCTCCTTTTCTCCTCTCCTTTTCACTCTCCTTTCTCCTCTCATCTCTTATCTTCTTTCCCTCTCTCCTCTCCTTTTCTCATCTCCTTTCCTTTCATATATCCTCTCTCCTTTTCTCCTCTTCGCTCCTCTCCTCTCCTAACCTCTCCTTTCTTCTCTCCATCTCCTCTCTCCTTTGCCTCTGCCCCCCTCCTTTCCCCTCTCCTTTCCTCTCCTCTCTGTAGGGAGTGACTCCATCTTCCACGATATCGACAGCGACACCTCCCTCACCTCCCTGAGCGACTGCTTCATGGCCTCCTCCGACATCAGCTCCCTGCAAGCACGCGTGGGAAACCCCATCGACCGACTCTACTCCATGCAGAGCTCCTACTTCGCCTCGTGAAACGGAATGGAGTGGAACCACCGCTGCCCACACCAATGAACACACACACTCCACCACACACACACACACACACACACACATATCATGCCCTCACAAAACAGAACCCCTTTCATGACAGACACACTTTGCCACACACACACACACACACACACACACACACCATCCTTGAACTCAAAGACCACTGTTCTCAGCAGGCACAGCATCAGTAACCTCAGAAGAACATAGAACTCAGCATGAAGGACCCAGAAAATTCTTCATCAAGCCAACACTTAACTGCAGCACCACAAACTGCAATGCCAAACAAAGCCTCAAAACCAGAACTTGGCACAGGCCCAATTACAATGCAAAGAACTCCACACAGACTCAATCACAATGCAGAGAACTCCACACACCCAATCACAATGCAGAGAGATCCACACACACCAAATCACAATGCAGAGAACTCCACATGCCAGTCCAGACAGCTCGACGGAGACCAGAAGATGGTTCCAGAACATTCCTCACCGACCAGACCCATAGTGACATCACACAGAACAACAGCCACAGCTCTGTGACATCACAGACCAACAGCCACACCTCTGTGACATCACACAGACCAACAGCCACACGCTGTGACATCACACAGAACAACAGCCACACGCTATGACATCACACAGACCGACAGCCACGCCTCTGTGACATAACAGACTCACGGCCTCATGTGGCCAAAGAGAGGACACGATGAACGCACATTAACAGACGATAGTGGCGCGCACACCCATACAGACACATACACACACACACACATACACACACACACACACACATACACACACACATACACATGCACAAACACAGATCTTGTTGACTTTTTTTATAGGTACCTGTAGAATGTTTGTAAAAGACTCTGGCAGAAGTAGCACTCCTCTATTTGTGGACCCTCTTGAACTAAACTGTGTGCACCCACGTGTTTCAGTGGCGACCTCCTCAGCCCAGACACACACACACACACACACACACACACACACACACACACAAACACTTACTTCGCTGGAGGTGCAGATGGACACACCCACGGCATGAACATGTTCTGTACGGTTTGTGGACATTAAATGGGAAAAATGAAAAGGAAAAAAAAAGTGTTGTAAAAATGTGGGTGTTAAAATGTGTGGGTGTTAAAATGTGGTGTTTGAACTTCATGCTCAACATTTTATCACTTCATTAGGTTTAGCCCTTATGAAATGTAAAGGTGATGACCTTGTGTGTGTGTGTGTGCGTGCGTGCGTGCGTGTGTGCGTGCATGTGTGTGTGTGCTAATGTATGTAGTGTATGTGATGATAGATCTTTGTCATATGTCAAAAAGTGAGTTTTCATGTGAATGATTGAACTGTTTATTTGAGTGTATGTGTATGTATGTCTGTGTGTGTGTGTGCGTGCGCAGGTGTGGGTCAGTGTGTATGTGTGCAGATCAAAATTTGTTTTTCAAGTTTGTATGTGTGTGTGTGTGTTGATAGGGATTTTGTTCCATGCTATTGTTCCATGTACATATGTCTCCCAGTGAATCAGTACTGCATGTTGAAGATGGAGTGTGCTATATTTATTGACCTAAACATGCTCTTGGAACCTGAAAAGCTTTATTTAAAAAGGACACAGCTCCTGTTAGCTAGCCCAGTGAAGCATAACTCCCATGACTCCTTGTATGGCATTTTATTATGAAATATGAAATATAACCCTCTGGCTCTGTCGGCGCCACCATCACACCCCTTGTGTCCTGTCTTTGTCCTTGTGTCAGCAGACTCTAATGCTGCAGCTAAAACATACTCATTCACAGAGTTAACACACACTTTGATGCTGCATCTCAAACGCATTTGTTCATAGAGATAACACACACTCTGATGCTGTATCTAAAACACACTCGTTCATAGAGTTCATTAACACACTCTGATGCTACATCTCAAATACACGTTCATAGAGTTAACACACACACTGATACTGTATCTAAAACACACACTTGTTCACAAACACGGGGGGCGAACATACATACTCGGCCTCCTCTGTCAGCACCAAATACAAGCATGATGCTCCATGTAGGAGCGCAGAAGAAGACTGTAACGACAGATGTAGAGCGGTGAGAGATAGAGAGAGAGAGAGAGAGAGAGATGGAGGAGAGGGGGCTTGGAGAGAGAGAGAGAGATGGATGAGAGAGGAGCAGGGCAGGAAAGAGAGAGATGGAGGAGAGAGGAGAACAAAGAGAAGACAAAAATCAGTGAATTATTGTTTTGAAAGCTGTGTTGTTTCATGCACTTAAGAAGCCAAATGACACACCCATACAAACAACCACACACACCTACATGAACAAAATGCACATACACACAAACAGACACACACACAAAGGCAGACATACACACATCACAACCCCAGCAGCACACGTCTCTCATCTCCTCTGGTGGTCACCAGGCACTTGCCAAAAGGCTACAGGCTCATTTACACACACAAACACATACACACACACTTCAGAGACATCCAAGACATGCTACATGATGACACACACACACACACACACACACACCAGTGACGTGCCAGACTGCCACAGGCTCAAACACATTCCCAGAGGAGTCCCTGATGTTCAGAAGGGTTCACAACTCACGCAGTTAGGTGTGAGTTAGTCGTAAGTTAGGTGTCTTACGTGTACAGCAGTTTCACAGAGTCTCATAAAGCCTGGCATGATCTATATTAGAGTCCTATATTAAGTAATTATGTAAATGGCCAGGCCAGATATGGTCTTATAATCATCTACAGCGACGTCATATCATCTATGCTGTGATATTGTGTATTGGGACCTAAATGGATGTCAGATATGTCACAGGCAGATTTGACCCCATGTTAACTTATGTTGGACTATATGTATAAGGCCATGATGGTCTCTTGTAGTTGGTGATGTCTTAAAGGGCTCTCCACAGTGTCTAATATAGTCTATTGGGGCAGAAGATTAATCAGATCAGTGCTGTACAATACATGCATGCACATGCTCTCTCCTCCTCTCTTTCTCTTTCACATACAAAATCACACACACACACACACACACACACACACACACACACACACACACACACACACACACACACACACGCAAAGACCCAAACACAGATAAATCACATTGATTTGCACACTCACAACCACACACACACACAAAGACAAACAGTTCTGACAGCCAACACACACACTCACACCCAGGTGTGCATCTCAGAAGCATGCCATGTCATGACCGTGACAGTGTGCTGTGTTTCCCGTGCAGACACACACACACACACACACACACACACACACACACACACACACACAGATAGACAGAGGGCCTTGGGGTGGTTGACGTAGCTGCTGTTTGATGTGGCTGTGTATCATGCTTCATGGGCGATTGTGTGTGGCTGTTACTGAGGGATGTGATGTGACAGGACATGCAGCTATTCTGTGTGTGTGTGTGTGGGTGTGGGTGTGTGTGTGTGTGTGTCTCGGCAGCTCATGTTTATGTCTGCTTTGGTGCTAAGCAAACATGCACGTGTGTAACTCCATCTCTGATAAATGACTAGAGCCATTGGCCTGAACTGTGACAGCAGTCTGGTTGGGGTTGTGTTTGTTCACACAAGTGCCTCCCCACGATAGCACTTTCAGCATGATCCACACAACAACACTTTCAGCATTGTCCACATTCAAAAAACAACAAATTAATGAAATCACTGTGGCATTTACCTATGCCATGTTGAAACGTCTTGTATGTGCTGCTGTCTTGGCCAGGTCTCTCTTGGAAAAGATATTCTACATGTCAATGAGACTAACCTGGATAAATAAAGGATAAATACCTAAATAAAGGGTAAAGCCCTGACCTCTTTACTGTTTTAACCATATTGTCTCCCAAGATGTTGTCTGGCTGCCCTCAATATATGGGCAACTTAAGCACTTTAGCTATTGAGCACTTTAGCTATTATCTTAGCATAAAGCATCCGATCACTGAATCGGACTAATCTGATTCAATAGCTAAAGTGCTACTGCCAGATCCAGACATCCTACTTCCAGATCCGGAAATCGGCTAAATGAATTCAAAACAGAAAAACTCAACTGTTTAATTCTAAGGAAGTTTGAAAATTAGCAAAAAAGTGCAGTTTTCCTTAAACTAGCACATATTATCAATGATACTCCTCCCCAGGGCTTAATTTGAGATGGAGCAAGCTGGAGCGCGCTCCGGAACTTCCGTTGTTGGCTCTGGCAGCTATTTATGCTGGATCCGGTGACTCGTCACCTCTTTTGACTAAGTAAGAAAATTAAAAATAAATTTAGTTATATTGTCATGCTTTGTTGACTAAATACAGCATTAAATATATGAATTTGTACTGAATTTGTCCTGATTTGATGTGTTATTACAATACAGTTTAGTTTTGGTGCGCGCGCACAGTGTTGTTTGCAAGCGCCCTTCCCCCTTCTTCTTCTTCTTCTTCTTCTTCTTCTTCTTCTTCTTCTTTTTCTTTTTCCCTGTCGGAGCCACTCATCCTCTGCGCTGCAGGACCTCCCGTTTTACAAATTAAGCACTGCTCCTCCCTCTGCAAAGGTGATGGCTGTACTACAGCAGCGGTAGCAAGCCAAACAGGGTAAGGTTCATTAAGTCAGGTCTGTTATTCGTGTCAGGCTAATTTGGTCAGGTCTGTTATTCGTGTCAGGCTAATTTGGTCAGGTTTGTTAATTGGGTCAGGCTAGTTTGGCCCTAACTGCCTAGATGTACATTAGATGGCCAGAGGTTAGAGGTCAAAGGTCTTTAGTGTGGTCACTAACCCTCCACACTGCTAACCCTCCCCGCTGCTAACCCATATCACCACTGCTCATAGAACTGTATAATTATAATAATATATTATACAGTTCTATGACCACTGCTAAACTTGCTCACTGCTATCTCTTCCTACTGCTAACCCTCCCCGCTGCTAACCCATATCACCACGCTAACCTTGCCCACTGCTAACTCTCCCCACTGCTAACCCACCCACCAAGACACACACACACACAAACACTGTTAGTCAGATCACAGTAGGGAATGAGGCGGTGCTTCAGTTATGTCACTACCTGTGGTTAACTGGTCAATTGGTTAATTGTTTAAATACATACCTGTCATTCCATCATGGCACACACTTAGTAAAGGTTGCAGTGGAGGCTTTTGGGTTTTGTTTGCTAAATGTGTATGTATTAAAGCTGTGGCATTTGCACAACTGGATTTGCACCACTTTTCCATGTTACACACCACCACTGAAACAAACTCTGAGCTTAAACCAACACGACTGTGCTTGAGCTGGTAAAAGCCAGCAGGAAGAAATCAATGCTTGGCCTGTTTGTGTCAAGAGGGCCATTCCCGGCAGTGGGAGCCGCAGGCAAGTCACCTCTCACTGGCGCTCTACCACGCACTGTTTTTAGATCACATAGGGCCAGTGTGTAGGTAAGCAGGTTAGAGGGTTAGGTGTGTCAGTTTGCGGGTTAGCTGTGTGGGTTAGCGGGTTAGCTGTGTGGGTTAGCGGGTTAGCTGTGGGGGTTAGCGGGTTAGCTGTGTGGGTTGGCGGGTTAGGTGTGTGGGCTTTGCTTCCTGTTGATGTTATGTTGGTTATTCACTCCTGGACAGCATACATTCATTTGAATGCTGTCTCCCAATTGCCCCATAACAACACACATAGACACATATTTTCTCTTTAGCTTGCCCGGCACCACATAGGATATTACCACAGTCACAATATTTTCCTTAGATTAGCCCGCCGTGTTAGCGCCCCAAAGCTGGGAGACAGTGCAGCCCTGTAATCACCAGCACCCCCACCCCCACCCCTTGGCATTCGGGCCCCGGTGAGAGCAGGGGCTGTGGGTTTGGGGTGAGGGAGTAGGGGGTGCTGCCCTTTGTTTGTGAAGTTTATTAAATGTGTGTGTGTGTGTGTGTGTGTGGGTGGGTGGGTGGATCCACTCTTGGCAGTGGGGGCCTCTCAAACACGCAGCAGGACAGAAAACAATCAGAGAACACACTCTTCTGCAAAGACGGAGACAAACACACACACACACACACACAGAGCCTCTCCGCCCCCGGAGCCATGGGGGTGTTGAGCCAGCGCCCCAGTTCCAACCGCACGTCATCACTCACAGGGGAGACAGTATTGCGTTCTGGCTTCCCGGCCAATGCATCCCCCCACACCCACCCACACACACCCACACACTCACACACACTCACAGTGGGGACAGTGGCGTGGCGCTAAGAGGGGGCGTTCTGGCGGGCCAGACCATGCGGCGATATTTTTCTGGTGGGGCCCGGGTCCCAGGGCCAAGCTCTCGAGGTCTGCATGTTTGCCCGCACCGCGGGTCTCATGTGGCGACAGCCCAGCTTAGCCTCGCTTTTCTCTCTCCGAGGCTCCGCATACTCCACCCCACTCATCTTCCATCCCCCCATCACCGCCCCAGCCCACTCACGCACATCCAATCACCTCCCCCCCCCCCATTAAAGACACACACACTCTCTCACACACACACCCACACACATACCCACCCACAATCATCACCGACCCCACCACACACACACACACTCATCACCCCCACCCCCGTGTCCCACCCCACTCGTCATATTTTAATTACAGGCCAAAGCCCGGGCCCCTGTAAGAGGCTCCGTTTTATCACCACCATTTTCAAAATCCTGCAATTAGACCGCAGAGAGACCACAGCTTCTTCAGCGCTATTAATTACGGAGCGGGTCAAAGACAATCGGGCCGCCTGGGGTTTGGCCCATCAGCCTCTTCCTCCGGGTTCAGCCCGAGTCCACGCCAGGAGCCCGACAGCCCACCACGGCTCCGCTGTGCTCTCCCGGTTCTGTTGTGCAGACTTTATGACTTGTGGTTAACTGTGAGTGGGAACTCTCAACCAACGTCTGACACTTTTAAGTGAGGCTTTTCTCTCTCCATATTTCTCTCATTTTCCTCCACTCTCTCTCTCTTTCTCTCTCTCTATCTCTGTCTCTCTCTCTCTCTTTCTTTCCTTCTCTCTCTCTCTTTCTCTGTCTTGCTCTCTCTCCGCCTCTTCCTCTCCCCCTCATCCTGTGCTCTTAAAGCCGCAAGTGGCTCCTCTTTTCTAAGCAGTTAGGGTGTGTAGGGGTCACAACCTGGGATAGAAAGGTCACAAGTCGCCCCTCAGCTCCCCTTAGCAGGTCATTGTGTCTGTGAGAGGTCACCTCTTGACCTCTTGACCTCTCCAGCCCTGCTCCCGTCGGGGCCTGCGGGCCAGAGGCAAGTTCACACGTCAGCTCTGTTTTGATTTCCCTGCCTGCTGCCCTGGGCGTAGCTCTAGACTACGAGAGCTTGCACGGGCTAATCGGACTAATCCTGCTCTGCTATTGGATGCCATCTGTTTTAATGTTCATGTTTGTCAGCGTTATTAGGCCCTGTTGGTATACTGCAGTGGAATGTGGGAGGCCTGTTTGAAGGCAGAGCTGCCCTGTGACTTAGGTGAGAACCATAGCGAATAAGGCCCTTTCTCTGTGTCGCTTGTTTCAGCTCGTTGACTGTGGGAGACTAAACATTCATGCCATTTGTCTTATGCACACACACACACACACACACACACTGGCTTGTGTGGCTTACCTATGCTAGCTTGTTAACTGGGGGAAATGATACTGCTAATTGCCCAGACCTGATGGATTAATGCATGCTAGTCAGTGAGTTGTGGGCCAAAATAGCTGGCCTAGTGGCTAATATTCGCTAGCTTGTGGCT
>CM050217.1:29705000-29710000 GCA_027475355.1 Coilia nasus
CTCTCCTCTCCTCTGTTCTTCTTTACTCTCCTCTCTTCTCTACTTTCCTCTCTTCTTCTCCTCTCCTCTCCTCTCTTCACCTCTGCTCCTCCTCTCCTCTCCTCTTCTTTGCTCCTCCTCTCCTCTCCTCTCTTCTCTACTCTCCTCTCTTCTTTTCCCCTCCTCTCCTCTCTTCTTCTCTGCTCCCCTTCACCTTTCTCCTCCTCTACTCTCTTCTTCTCTCCAATTCTCTCCTCCCTTCTCCTCTTCTTTTTACTTCTCCTCATCTCCTCTTCCCTCTTCTCCTCCTCTCTCCACTTCCTCCTCCTCCTTTTTTTCCTTCTTTTTCTTCCTCTCCTCTCTTCTTCTTTTCTCTCGGTTGTTCTTCTCTTCTATCCCCTCCTTTTCTCTTCTTTCTTCTCCTCTCTACTATTCTCATTTCCCCCTCTCTCCACCTCCCCTCTCCTCTTAACTCTCTCATTTCTCTCCTCTTATCTCTCTTCCTCCTCCTCCTCTTTTCATCATTACCATCTTATATGAAAACACATTTTCCATTTACACATAAACTCCTCCATTTTTCATCTTTCTTGTCCTCTCCTCCTCTCCTTCTCTCCTCCTCTCCTTTTCTCTCCTCTTTTTCTCCTTTCTCTACTGTTCCCACTTCACCTCCTCCTCTGCTCCTTATTCCCCTCTTTACTGTCTCCTCCCTCATCTCATCTCTCTTCCTCTCCTTTTCATCTCTCTCTACTGTCCAATTCTCCTCTTCTCTGCTCATGTTCTTCCCTCTCTCCCTCTCTCCCCCTCTCCTCTCCTCCTTCCCTCCTCCCATCCTCCTCTCCTTCACACCTCTCTTCCATTCCTCTCCTCCTCTCCAGTGCTGTCATCACTCTCTCTAAACCCGCCTGTGGTCCTGCCACCCCAAACTTCCTCTGCTGACAGCCCACTCCTGACACACACACACACACACACACACACACACATACATACAAACACACACCAGTACAGCCTTGCCGTGCCAGTACTAAAGGCCAGAACACACACGCAATACATAAACACACACACACAGTTGCACACACACACACACACACACACACACACACACACACACACACACACACACACACACACACACACACACACACACACACACACACACACACACCACTTTAAGCTGCAGAAAAAAGCTGGAAAAAAAACACTTGATTTAAATATGACCACTTCCAGTCTGTGCAGTCATGGCTGAGACTCAGGAATAAGACCTCCTCAAAGCCTTTTTATATATCCCCCTTGGAAGTGTGTGTGTGTGTAATGTGCTGTTCGGTTTCTGTCCGTGGGTCTTTGTAAGTGTTTGTGGTGTGTAAAATACTGACTTTGTCGTTCATGTAGAAGGGCTTAGAGTATAAGGAGGCACTGGTAGTCTGACACAGCAGTCCAGCAAGCTGTCACTTTACAGCTCTCACAGCACAGCTCTTTACAGCTCTCACTTTACAGCTCTTGCTTTAAAGGTCTCATTTTACAGGCCTTTACAGTTCTCACTTTACAGCTCTTACTTTACAGGTCTCATTTTACAGGCCTTTACAGTTCTCACTTTACAGCTCTTACTTTACAGGTCTCATTTTACAGGCCTTTACAGTTCTCACTTTACAGCTCTTACTTTACAGTTCTCACTTTACAGCTCTTACTTTACAGCTCTCACATTATAGCTCTAACTTTACACCTCCCACTTTACAACTCTTACTTTACAGCTTTTACTTTATAGGTCTCATTTTACAGGCCTTTACATTTCTCACTTTACAGTTCTTACTTTACAGGCCTTTACAGAGCTCACATTACAGTTCTAACTTTACACCTCAAACTTTACAGCTCTTACTTTACAGCTCTTACTTTACAGGTCTCATTTTACAGGCCTTTACATTTCTCACTTTACAGGTCTTACTTTACAGGCCTTTACAGTTGCTTCAATACGACCTTAAACACTCATGTTCAGGAAACGAAACGAAACAAGTGACAGCCACTCACACAAGCAGCAGAACAGCATTACATCACCTATAGATGCTCTACTGCATCATTTACAGTAAATCGAACATATTTTATAGGATCTTATTGTTTGACGATCAGTTTGACTCAATATCTGTGATGACTTTCAGTGCTGCCTCTGAGTGCTAGTGGGCGGGGCCGCTTATCTGTCTGCTGCAATCACCTCCGCTTAATTTGGTCTCTATCCTCCTCGTTTTTGTTGCGTTCTTTGAGAGTCATAATAATATCAGAATAAAGCATATTCTATTAAAAGCTCAAACAATATAGTGATTTACAGGTCTGGAAAAAATTAAGAGACCATTACAAATGTTCCTAAAATCAACATCTCTACATGTATGACAGCCATTCCTTTCCAGTGTCAGTTGCATTTGGAATTTGGGAGAAATGTTGTCAGTAGTTTACATAGTAAAACAAACATGTTCACTTTACTCACACATATACCTATAAATAGTTAAATCCGAGAAACTGATCATTTTTCCAGAGTTGGACGTAGTGATAACAGAACAGTACTAATGGGATATAGTACTATGTAAATAAAGAAAGATGAGTTTCCCGTTTGACTTATTGCAGTGCTTAGGCCTAATTGGCCTAATTGTCTTAGTACAGTGCTTAAGCCTAATTGGTAAGTTTAAAGATTGTCTCTTGTTTGACCAGTTGATTCATGGGTATTTTAAAATATGTTCGATTTCTCTTCTGAATAGTGAGAAATATGTTTATTGTTTTACAAATTACTATGGGTAGTATTTTGTAATTCAACGTATGTACTGTTTTGTAATTCACTGTGTTTGTTGGTGCATTCTGTGTGGAGTGTTTTGCAGTGCACTGTGTATGTGTTGTGATTTCTCTAGTGTTGTGTAGAGTTTTCCTGTATGTACTTCATGTGTGTATTTTGTGTGTGTGTGTGTATGTGTTATATCCATGCTTCTCTGCATGCATGGCTCCATGGGGTCTGTGTGTGCTGCTGTGATCTGTCTGTCAATCAGTACAGTAACGTGACAGACATGACAGGCACAGCTCCGGCTCTGCTCAGGGGGGTAAACTAACACCAGCACCGAGGAGGGGGCACCACACACACTATGCATGTGTGTGTGTGTGTGTGTGTGTGTGCGCGCGCGCGGCGCGCGCGCATGTGGGTGTATGTATGTGGGTGTGTGTATGTGGGTGTGTGTAGGTGTGCGTGTGTCTGTCTGTCTGTGTGTTTGTGTGTGCAAAAATTTAAGTTTAAACTTGTGTTGCAAGGTGTGTGTGCCTGTGTGTATGGGAGAGTGAGTGTGTGTGTGTGTCTGTATATGTGACCCTGCTTTTCTTAAGCATATGTGTGTGTATGTGTGTGTGTGTGTGTGTGTGTGTGTGTGTGTGTGTGTGTGTATACATGTGTAAGTACGTGTGTGTGTGTGTGTATACATGTGTAAGTACATGTGTGTGTCTGTGTGTGTGTTACATTTCCCCTTCCTCCTGGCCATAAAGCGGTTTCCCCATGACTGACAGCGGTGTGGATGGCCATGCTGGAATTGGGTGCTGTGGTCTTATCCACACATAAACCACACACACACACACACACACACACACACACACACACACACACACACACACACACACACACACACACTTGCACATCATATACCCATGCACATGCTTACACATGCACATACTTACATTCCAACACACAGACACACAGACACACACACACACACAAGCACTCACATGCCCACAGAAGTGTCCTTGTGGTGTGTCTTCTTGCAGTGTGTGTGTGTTGTATTCTTTCACACTCATCTCCAGACAGCGCTGCTTCTCCCTCCCGCCAGACCTCACACACACATCAGACTCATATCACACACCTGTGTTTCCTGGGTCTGTCAGAGACAGAGATGGCATGTAGGCATCTTCACACTAGATCCACTCTCCTCTCTAGTAGTGTGTGTGTGTGTGTGTGTGTGTGTGTGTGTGTGTGGGTCTGTGTGTCTGTGTCTGAGTGTGTCCATCAGAGAATAGGTTATCTTCTCTCTTCCTTCTTGTTGTAGATGGTGTGTGTGTGTGTGTGTGTTTGTGTGTGTTACAGCCAACCCATTCCTCTCTGACACACACACTGGATGTGATGGGGAAGGTCTGTGTGTTTGCAGGTTGCCAGCAATTGGAAGCGAGCAGTATTAACTTGATAAAACTTAACGGAATGCTACATGATACAGTTTAATAGAACATAACGAAATGCTACATGCAAGAGTTTAATAGAACATAACGGAATGCTACATGATAGCGCTAATAGAACATAAAAGAACACGCTACATGATGGCGCTAATAGAACATAACGGAACATACTCGATGTAATGCGATTAACCGACGGGCACAGCGGGGGCGGGAGTGGGAGCCGTGGCGGTGTGAGGCCTGACGTCTGATTGGCTGAGACAGCTGTCGTTGCGGGCGGCTGCCGATGATGTCAGTCAGGCAGCTCTAATTACATTAGTGAGTGATGATCATCATCACACCCCGCCCCACACACACACACACACACACACACACACACTCATCCCCCCAGCAGCTAATGATCGCAGCTGGAGCAGGAGGCCTCTCACACAATAAACTAATCAGTCTTGCATGTGTGTTTGTCTTTGTGTGTGTGTGTGTCTGTGTGTGTGTGTCTGCTTGTCTTGCCTGTCACTCTAGTTACTGTGGCATCACCATGGGGACCAGTGATGTTGCCAGTGCAGGGGGACACTTTGTGACAATTGGCTCATCTGAGACTATTTCATTAGTTTGCCCTCTGCTGATTGGCTGACGTGAAGCAGGCTCAGCTTAAGGCTGCTCTCTGATTGGCTGCAGGGTTATTGCTCTCACGCTACACATGCAGATGAGTTGCTGTGGGTATCTAAGCCGTCAGAGGAGGTCTAATGCTTTGTGTGTGTGTGTGTGTGTGTGTGTGTGTGTGTAAAAGAGAGAGAGAGCTCTCAGAGAAGTGGAAGAATTGCTCTGGGCTGCCTAGTCTTCCC
>CM050217.1:29715000-29730000 GCA_027475355.1 Coilia nasus
TAACTATAACATTTAAAGATGTTTTTTATTTTAATTGTTAAGTCTAACATTTTTATAAACCTATATATTCTTTTAACATTTTTAACCCTTTACATGATTTAATAACATATTTTTTTTACACACAGGATCTGATAACATTTCCCCTAAATCTCATAGAGTCTATATTTTTGGCTAACAATATTTGTCTCTTACTTAAAAGGGTATTTTTCGTGTGAACTTTAGGATGTTCTAATATGTTTCTTTACACTGTAGGGTTTTGGAGCAGTGCTGCTGAACTCTGGCCGCACTAACACTAGCCACACTAACTTTTAAAAGAGTCCAAATTATTTCTGAACTCTATTTTAAATTTTACTGCCCGGCTGTGGCTTTGTCCATTCAGACGAGACGACCTTAGCCACTGGACGAGACCAGTGTGTGTGTGTGTGTGAGTGTTTGTGTGTGCTATTCTACTGTAGAGTGGGTAGGGAAGTCTGCCAGTGAAATATCATAAAAGAAACACACACGCGCACGCGCACACATACACACACATACACACAGACACACACACACACACACAGACACACACATTTTCAACAGGGTATGGATGGAAAGAGAGAGGGCAGACACTTCATCAGTCAGGCAGTGCCACATAAAACTCAAATCTTTCATGTGTGAGAGACACCATCACAAAATGACTTTTACATGTCTAATAAAAATATGATATTAAATATTACGGCTATATTTTATGAGCTTCACAAAGTTGTAGAAGCACTCTGCTGCTCTGTACTCCCAGGCTGCTCCTAATTGGGGGAATAGGATTAAAATGTGCCGTGCTTAGCAACACGCATCATGGCACAAAGAATTATGGGAAGATTCTGACACTGCCTACCAGGTCTGCCACGTGGCACAATGACATGTTCATATCTCTATGTCTAACACACACACACACACAGACACATGCACACACAGAGACAGGTGAGAGAGAGAGAGAGAGAGAGAGAAAGAGGGAAGGAGAAAAAAGAAAGCGAAGAGAGAGAGAGACGTACTAACCTAACACCACAAACTATTTACATCATTAGATTCACCCAACACAACATCTTACACTACAAACCTTTTACTAACACCTTACACTCCCTTTACAAACACTGTCTTTACTGTGTGTTTACTGCTTTACTAAGGCCAGTTTTGATTTATGATCAAGCTTTAATTTCTGGTTTCAGTTGAATTCTGTTAAGTTCTGACTTCATGTGTGTGAAGGAAACCAAACATAGAACAAAAGCCATACAAGCAGAGAAGTGTGTGTTTGTGCGGGTGTGTATATATGTGTGTGTAGGGGGAGAGTGTGTGTGTATGTGTGTGTGTGGGTGGGGGGGTGTTGCTAATAAATCCAGGAGTTTTTTTTCTCACTGCCTCTCTCTAACACACAGACACAGACACACACACACAGACACAAACACACGCACGCGCGCACACACACACGCACACACACACACACACACACACCCTTTCTTGCTTGCTTAGCTGTTGTCCTGCGTCTTGCTTCCTCTGCATAGTTGTGCTCTCCTGTGTCTGTCTGCCTCTCAGGGTGAATAATTGAGCAGCAGAGAGAGGCTGTACAGAGGATCACACACACACACACACACACACACACACACACACACACACACACACACACACACACACACACACACACACACACACACACACACACAAACAGACATTTTTTTCTTTTTTTCTTTTTTTCTCGGATACACATCCATAAACATTTTAATTCATATGTTTAGGGATGGTGCAGTATTTTACAAAGCCGGTCAGTATAATAGCAATACATGTGTGTGTGTGTGTGTGTGTGCGTGTGTATGTGTGTCTATATATGTGTGTGCTCCCTCTTATTTACTTATCTTGATCGTTAAAATGATTCAAATGTTAGCAGGGCCTTTTTTCTGTGTTAGACTGTAAAAAGTGTTGCTTTGAGCCAATTTAAAAAATTAAGGGCAAGCACTTCCATGGATATAATATGGCAGTTTTAATTTTTATATGCTACATTTATACTGTACATGGCACTGTTAAATTGAACCAACATCCACGCAACATGTGTACTTTTTATTATTTAAATTGCTTTTATGCTCCCGATTTTACAGTGTAGTCTATGGGGGAGGCATTAGGTTCACATCCCCAATGAAGTCTACAGGGCAGGCATTAGGTTCACATCCCCAGTGTAATCTATGGGGGAGGCATTAGAGTCCCATCCCTGGTGTAGTGTATGGACGAGGCATTAGGTTTACATCCCGGTGTAGTGTATGGGGGAGGCATTAGGTTCCCATCCCTAGTGTAGTGTATGGGGGAGGCATTAGGTTCCCATCCCTAGTGTAGTGTATGGGTGTGGCATTAGGTTTACATCTCCTGTGTAGTCTATGGGGCAGACGTTAGGTTCCCATCCCCAGTGTAGTCTACAGGGCAGGAATTAGGTTCACATCCCCAGTGTAGTCTACAAGGCAGGCATTAGGTTCACATCCCCAGTGTAGTGTATAGGGCAGGCATTGGGTTCCCATCCCCAGTGTTGTCTGTGGGGGAGGCATTAGAGTCCCATCCCGGTGTAGTATATAGAGGAGGCATTTGGTTTACATCCCGGTGTAGTGTATAGGCCAGGCATTAGGTTCCCATCCCTAGTGTAGTGTATGGGGGAGGCATTAGGCTCCCATCCCTAGTGTAGTGTATGGGGGTGGCATTAGGTTCCCATCCCTAGTGTAGTGTATGGGGGTGGCATTAGGTTTACATCTCCTAGTGTAGTGTATGGGGGTGGCATTAGGTTTACATCTCCTGTGTAGTCTATGGGGCAGACGTTAGGTTCCCATCCCCAGTGTAGTGTATGGGGCAGGCATTAGGTCCACATCCCTGGCCATTTCTCCGTATGTATGTTTCGACTCAGCAGTAATCTCTTCAGGCAAACTCACAGCATCCATCTCTTCCTGTTCAACAGTGCCCCCTAGGACTCAACATCAGAACTGCAAACCTTTTACGATGTTGATGCAGTGTCCACTTCCAATGCACATTTTAAAAGGCTTTAAATGTCTATTGTAATTATAAAACTTTATTTTAACAGATGTCACAGCCAAAATAGACTACTGAAGTCATACCGTACTTGAAAATGCTTTCCCCCTCTAATCCCAAACAATATTCCATCACAAATGCATTCTAAAATTTTTAATGAAATGACTGGAAAGTTTCTTCTCAGTTTGTATTGCCAGAAACGTGCACATAGACCACGTAGACATGTTGATGCTCAGATGGCCTTCCTAACCAACACTGATCAATATCGCACAACAAGCTTTTAAAATGTAGCATTGACATGACAATTAAAGATAATTTACAGCGCCCCTGTGCTCAATGATTGGCTTAATTGCTCCAGTCCTGTCCACGCTTCCATATTGATTGGTCAGGTAATATGGCGTATTGATCGACATGCATAATCATGGTTTGGTGTTTGTGAGATTATTGGCTGATATTATTGGTTGTTTTTCTCAGGGCCACTACTGTTTGTGCAGACACAGACACAACAGCTGAATCTGCCTCAGTACAGTCATCCAGGCAGCTCTATGAGGACCTGCTAATCTAATAGTGTCTGTTGTTTAATCTGCTGGAATAACAGCGTGGCAGAGAGGGAGAGAGAGGGAGGGAGAGAGAGAGAGAGAGAGAGAGGAGCTGATGAGGCAGGGTTGCCGTGGTGAAGGTGACTGCCGAGAGAGTTCCGCAGCTACACCTCCATCACACCTTCCTCATCCCTCCATCACATGTCTCCCATGCCTCATCCCTCCATCACACCTCCCTCATCCCTCCATCACACCTCTCTCATCACTCATCCCTCCATCACACCTCACTCATCCCTCCGTCACACTTTTCTCATCCCTCTATCACACCTCCCTAATCTGTCCATCAAGCCTCCCTCATCTCTCCATCACACTTTTCTCATCCCTCCATCACAACTCCCTCATCTCTTCATCATACCTCCCTCATCTCTCCATCATATCTCCCTCATCCCCTCATCCACTTCTCTCATCCCTCTATCACACCTCCCTAATCCCTCCATCACACCTCCATCATCCCTCCACCATACTTCTCTTATCCCTCCATCACACCTCCCTCATCTCTCCATCACACCTCCCTCATCTCTCCATCATACCTCCCTCATCCCCTCATCCCCTTTTCTCATCCCTCTATCACACCTCCCTCATCCCTCCATCACACCTCTCATGCCTTATCCCTCCATAACACTTCTCTCATCCTTCACACCTCCCTCATCTCTCCATCCTCCCTGCAGCGGCCCACACCTCTCATGCCCCGCTGAATTATGGGAGACATCAGGGTAGTTATGGTGCCTCAGCAAACTAGTCAACTGTGTGTACGGTGTGTGTGTGTGTGTGTCTGTGTCTGTGTCTGTGTGTGTGTTACTACCCGATACCTGTAGCTACACGTCACACACAAACAAGCTGACCCAAGACTCTCTCTCTCTCTCTTTCACACACACACACACACACACACACACTGACCCTAAGCTCACTGACACACACACGCGCACACACACACACACACACACACACACACACACACACACACACACACACACACACACACACACACACACACACACACACAGACTGGGTGACCCAAATCTGATCCTAGACAGATACAGCTGTGGGGCCCAATGAAAGGAAGAGCAGGGGGATGGGGACGGAGCTGTGTGTGCGTGTGTGTGTGTGTGTGGCTAGCTGGCAGTGAACCATCATTACCAAGCTAGCATGGCTACTAATCTCACACATGAACTGCCAGGAATCACAAGGGACAACTTGAGCCCTGTGTGTATTCTGCTTTTTCAGCTTTGTGTGTATTCTGCCTTTCTGTAAAACACATGTGCTTCTGTTCTTGTTTGTGTGCCACCTGCATTTGTTTGTGTCTATGCCCTGCAGTCTGCCCCGCCCCTTTCCTTTTATCACCTGATGTGTTCCTTCTGTCTCTCATTTGTTTCAGCCAATGACACGGCTTCTGTTTCAGCCAATCAGGTGGCTTCTGTTAATTAGCTTGCTTAGTTAGACCTGGAGCATTCCTGTTCTAAATAGAAGACTGTCTGTCCCAGAATCAGCCCTTACAGTTAAATTCTGAACTGCTATCCAGGTTGTGAACTGCCTGTTTGTGAGCTGACTTTTGGACCTTGTTTTGTGTCCGTTAGCTTGTGTGTATGTCGGCCTGTGTCTCTGGGCTCCGTCTCAGCTCTGTTGGGTTGGTTGCCTTGCTGCTTCTTCTGAACTATTTTGGAATGTTTGCCATGGTTCTACTGCTATGTGAATCTGAGAATAAGAGAGAGGGAAAGAGAGAGAGAGGGAGAGGGAGTGAAGTGAGAGAGAGAGATAAAGAGGGGGGAGAGAGAGAAAAGAGGGATGGAGAGGGGAGAGAGAGGGAGATAGAGAGGGGAAGAGAGAGAGAATGAGAAGAGAGAGATAGAGGGGGAGAGAGGGAGAAGAGGGATGGAGAGGGGATAGAGAGGGAGATGGAGAGGAAGAGAGAGAGAGAGAGAGTGAGAGAGAAAATAAGGGGGGGGTGGGGGATATCCAGTATAAGGAGAGGGGTTTCATAAGTATGATCAGAGCTGCCCTCTCAGTCCTCAATTTGACATACAACTGATATCGCGCACACACACACATGCACATACACACACACACACATACACATACACACACATGCACACGCACTCACACACATGCACACACACAGACTCACACGCATACACACACAGGGGTTTTATAAGTATGATCAGAGCTGCATTCTCACTGACAACAGGAAGAACATTCCTCTGATGGGAGGGAGGTTAGGGGCAGTGAGGCTATGTGTGGGTGGGGGCGGGGGGCGCAGTGAGTGTGTGTGTCTGGGGGTGGGGGGGGGGGGCAATGTGTTGGGGTAGAGGTATGAATGGGGGAGAGAAAGAATGAAAAATTTGAGAAAAGGAAAAAATCTGCTATGTGCAATGTCGTTCTTGCTATCCTGTGCTAGACTAATTGTCCTGTCATTGTCCCTGGTGAATACCGACACACACACACACACGCACACACACACACACACAGACACACGTGTTTTCTTTAGCATGGATCTAAGTGATAAGTGTGGCAAAGGTTAGAATAGCATTGTGCTGAGGACTGGCAGAGAGTATGAAACAGCAGTGTGTATGTGTGTGCACGCACGTGTGTGTGTGTGTGTGTGTGTGTGTGTGTGTGCTTGATACAGCAGCCAGGTCCGGATGTGGTTTTCTGCGTCTGAGAGGAGAAAAGAAGGTTCTGGTTTGATGGAAACCAAATCCTGTAAGTTGCTGCTTCAGCAGAATATCAAATGATGCCTCAGTTACTTCAAACAACTTGATCAGCCCAAAACTCACATGGCTGCTTGAAATGGGCCAATTGGACCAAAACACACATCAAATGCTTTCGTCACACCAAAACTCACACAGCTGCTTTGAACAGCACATCATCCCAAAACTCACACCTTCGTTTTATGCAGCCCAGTCGGCCCAGAAGTCATGTAGTTGCTTCAAACCACCAAGTCGAACCAAAACTCACATGTAAGGGATAATGGCCGACGAGGTGACCAGTTGCAATGAAATAATGGTGAGGTGGAGGCAAAGAACTCTGTGATGCGAAGCAGATGGAGTTGCCTCCATCAAGTAATTATTTCTACCCGTCTTTCCCGTTTTTGTTTATGATACAATTTCAATATGCATAAACTACTGAAATACATCGTTGATTTGCCGCTTTATAGCATCCGTAGAGCAGGAATAGTCATTTAAAAGTTAATTTGGCTACTAGAGCGCTTTGATATCTGTGATTAAACTTTTTTAAATCTACTTCAAAGGTAGCCTGGTAAACCAGCCCCTCATACTTCATTTCATTTTGTACAGAGGGTCTAGCAGTGCTGTATTGAGAAACTATTTCTTCCTGGAGGTGTGGGCTCTGCTGAAGTTTAAAACAAGTGGTTGTGCCTTTACCCAATTGCTAACATGTAGTCGTGACATATGCAATTAGCCTGCTTACGCACAACAATTCAAATGTAGCACACAAAGTCAATGCCACAAAGGCTCCCTCTGTTTGCTGATTGGCTAGGCAAAAATTCTACCTAATACAGCAATGTCAATGAAAGAACTGGCAGACCCTCTGTAGAAAATTAAATGAAGTACAACAGGCTGGTTTACTAGGCTTCTTCAAAGGTAGCCATTACCAGTTATACAGTTAATTCCCACCTCATCAGCCAATCAGAAAAGAGAATTTCATTGTTATAGGAGAACTTCGGTGTAAAATGAAAATTGGCATGTTAAAACATCATACCAAGTTGGTATGTGTACTGAGGAGCAAAATTGATTTAGCCTGTTGCATTCGGAGTTTAACTATTTTTTATCGTTTGTCCCAGAAGGCTAACAATGGAAGTGGTAGGTGCCATAGACTAAGCATGATGACTACGCTATTTTTAAACCATTAAAACAGCTCGAAGAAACTCCACACTCCATCGGTAGTACAACAAAGGCCCTGACATTAAAAACGAGGCACTGAGAACTTTGTAAGTGTACACAACATTTATTAATAAAACAGTTTTGACAAGCAGTACCTTGCTGTAGTTTCTCGTCGCCGCCATGATGAACGTCCGCACCAGTCGATTGACGAACACGAACCAGCAGGAAGAATAGGAGGAGAGGTGGTACAATTGACTTGTTTGGACTTTCATCATGGCGGCGATGAGAAACTACAGCAAGGTAAGGCACAATGGGACAGTCTGTGTGGTGTATTACAGTTTGGGGGGTTTGGGGCAATTCAGGGGTTGGCGCTCGGTGGTGTGTGTGAGGACGAGGTAGGCATGGGGAGTTGGGGTGGCGGTATGGGTGGGGGTAGGGGTGGGCAGGGAGGGAGATGGGGGTTCTTTGATCTGTCTCTGCATGTTCACCAGAGTGTGCAATGTCAGAAAACTGATCCTCTATCTGACATACACCCTACGCATGCACACACACACACACACACACACACACACACACACACACACACACACACACATGGCAGTAGAGGGTAAAGGAGTTATCGGAGACCCAGAAATGAGCAAATTATTGAAAATTTTTCTGGAGTGGTCCAGTTTCAGGCTCCCTGTCAGGGTTCACGGGACTGGAAAAGGACATGGCTGTTCCCCCACAAAGCCGTTATTAAACCAGACAGGACAAACAGCAGCATTACAGAATGCCTTCAAGAACCCCAAGCACCATAGTAACAGCATCCCAGCAGTGCGGCTGTGGGTGCAGGCGTGTGTATACATGTGCATATATGCATGTATGTTTGTGTGCTTGTGTGAGGGTCTGGTGTGGTCCAGTGCTAACTGCTGTCTGTAGTCTGTGTGTGTGTATGTGTGTGTGTGGCGTGGTGTATTGCTAACTGCTGTCTGTAGTGGCTCCCTGTGAGTGTGTGTGTGTGTGTGTGTGTGTAAGAGCTCTCTGTGATCATCCTGCAGTGCAGCTCATTAAGGGGACTCTCTGTTTGGGCTCCATTACGGCCCAGTTACAGGTCACACACACGCCCTCTGAGAGCCCTGATTAGCCGTATGTGTGTGTGTATGTGTGTGCATGCGGGCGTGCCTGCATGTGTGTGTGTGTGAGTGTGTGAGAGAGAGTTACAGGTCACACACAGGCCCTCTGAGAGCACTGATTAGCCGTGTGTGTGCGAGTATGTGTATATGTGTGTGTGTGTGCGTGCCTGCATGCCTGCATGTGTGTGTGTGTGTGTGTGCACGTATGTGTGTGCCTGCATATGTGTGTGTGTGCACCTGTGTTTGTCTGTGTGTGTGTGTATGTGAGAGAGAGAGAGAGAGAGAGAGAGAGAGAGAGAGAGAGAGAGAGGGAGGTATGGGTCACACAGAGGTCCTCTGAGGGGCCAGTTTAACATCCACTTCTCTGGCCGTCCCAAGGGGGCACTTTGGGTTAAAACTACATCCCAGTGGACTTTAACAATTGCGCTTTGAATGGCACTTGTGTGTGTGTGTGTGTGTGTGTGTGTGTGTGTGTGACATTAAAGACCCATCTCCAGCTCAGGTTGCAGGTTGAATGAGAGCACTGCTTAAGATGAGCTGTGGGACAAAGGATCTTTTCTAATTCTGCTGTGTGTGTGTGTGTGTGTGTGAGAGAGAGAGAGAGAGACATTAAGACTATAGTATTCTAAGGCAGAGGTGCAGGATAGCTTGAGATGCTTGAGCGCTCAGCCTCTCTGTCTGTTGACAAGTGACCCAACCCCCCGCTCCCTAACTCCAGCATACAGATGACCCCCCCAACACACAGGTGACCCCCCCCCCCCCCCCCCAGCTTCCTAGCTCACATGTGACCCACCCTACCACCCCTACCACACAGATGACCCCCTTAGCACACAGGTGATCTGCCCAGCTCACAGGTGACCCCCCCCCACACACACACAATGCTTCAGTGGTCAGCCTCGCTGTCTGCTCACGGATGACTCCCCCACCTCACAGGTGACACACCCCCTCCATGCACACCCCCCCCCCTCCCCCCCTCCCCTTAGCACACAGGTGAACCCAACCACCACCCCAGCACCCCCAGCACACAGATGACCCCCTCCCCTCCACCACACCCCCACAATGCTTCAGTGCTCAGCCTTGCTGTCTGCTCACTGATGACACCTCCACCTCAGAGGACACCCCCCTCCCTGCCCCCAGTACACCAATGAGACCCCCAGCACACAGGTCAATCCAACCACCCGCCCCTCCACCATCTCACAAACGCTCAGCTGTGCTGTCTGCACACATGGACCCCCCTTCCCCCCCAAGCTTACAGTCGAGAAGGCAACACACCAACACCACACCACTCATCTCATGTCTGCTACAAGAAGGGTCACACACACACACACACACACACACACACACACACACACACGCACGCACACACACACACGCACACACACTGTGCTTATGTGCTTATCTTTAGGCATTTGTCCTGCACAGATGCAAATCCTTATGGATGAGCCTTAACTGTCTCTTATGCTTATTTTATTTACTTTTGATGCGATATTTATTTATTCTATATGTCATTGTTTATGTTCCATATGTTCTATTTCTATATGTGTTCATATGTGTCATTCATTTCTATATTTTTCTATTTATGTTACGTATACCCGCAGGTCATGCCATACTGTGTGAGTGATGTCCACTCTGAGCCTTGGTGGCTGTGTGTGTGTTTGTCTGTGTGTGTGTGTGATCATCTCTCTGTAAGTGGCTTTATCAGATCATGGCTCCTGGCCTCCCTATCCATCCCTCACTTATTGGATGAGGACACACAGCAGGCAGTGACAGCAGCACCTGCCACACACACACACACACACACACACACACACACTGAGCAGGAGCCTGACACTGATCCTGACACTAAGCCCTCTCACACTCATGCTGTGAGTCCAGAGAGATTAGGGCCACGGTGCGTACATATAGCCAGCCTCTGATTTACACACACACACACACATACACACACTTTCAGTACTTATTGTATATCATTTACATGTTTATACACACTCCTGACCGACATCATTTAGAAATATGTGTACCCAGGGTATGGACTGGTGTCATTTACAAATGGGTTTATCTAAATCACTGACTGCTGACACTAACTGCTCTTCACACTGGGGCAGCTTTACTTAGGGTGCTTTCACACCAACAACAGTTGGTGCGCACCAAACTGTCCATTCAGACCTAAATCTTTTAGTTTGGTTCATTTCGTTGGTGTGAAATGATCAATCGAACTTGGGTGCGAACTTGGTACCTAAAGAAGCAGTCCAACGCAACTCTATGGTACCTCAAGAAGCAGTCTAATGCATCTCTATGGTACCTAAATAGGTAGTCCAACGTAACTCTATGGTACCTAAAGAAGCAGTCCAATGCAACTCTATGGTACCTCAAGAGGCAGTCCAACACAACTCCATGGTTCCTGCCTTCCCATCCATCTGAGCCTCAACATGTCATACTAGCAACATCACATGTGAACATGTCTTGTCCAGCCCTGAGCTGGCCCTGATGTGGCCCTGATGTGGCATGTATCCCAACGGCCAGCTCCACTCTGCAGAGAGCTGGGTAATGGGGCTGTGACACAGCTGTGGCCTGTCGTGGTGAGACGATGACAGCCATCAGATGAGAGGGGCATGCTGGGATATTATTCTGCTCCTGTGTCCACAGAGGTCAGCAAACCCAATTTAGCCCAGTCTCCTGCCTCATATATGCTGCTGTCCATGAAATTGTGTGTATGTGCGCGTGTGCGTGTGTGTGTGTGTGTATGCATGTGTGTGATGTCAGCGTGAGGAGGATTCAGAAGAGCGGATGGTAAAGCCCATGTATCGACAGCATGAGCTGCTCCTAAGAGATCCGCAGGGTATTGCTCCTGTGTGTGTGTGTGTGTGTGTGTGTGTGTCTCGCAGGGAGATTTAATAAAGCTGTCCATCAGGAGGGATGGCCGCGTCGCAGATGAACAAAAGGTGTGGAAAAGGAAAACATTTAATAATTCAGAGGGCGTGTGTGTGTGTCCGGGTGATATGTGTGTGTGTGTGTGTGTGTGTGTGTGTGTGTGTGTGTGTGTGTGTGTGTCCATGTCCTATGTGTGTGTCCAGGAATTGTGTGTATTTTTGTCCATGAACTGTGTGTTTGTCTGTGCACTGTGTGTGTGTGTCCAAGTGCTGTGTGTGTCCAGGCACTGTGTGTGTGCCCAGGAGATGTGTGTGTGTGTGTGTCCTGATGCTGTGTGTGTGTGTGTGTCCACACACTGTGTGTGTGTGTGTCCATGCACTGTATTGTGTGTGCCCATGTGCTGTGTGTGTGTGTCCATGCGCTGTATTGTGTGTGTGTGTGTGTGTGTGTGTGTGTGTCCAGGCACTGTCATCTGCCAATAAAGTCTCCTGTTTATCACCGTTGGAGATCGGCGCTCAGGCTGCTCGCTGCCATTGATTGGGGCCAATTTGGACGCATTGATCTACACACACACACACACACACACATACACACACACACACACACATACACATACACACACACACACACACACACACACACACACACACACACACACACACACACACACAGCTTACCAGTCTCCCTTATGACTGATTCTGAATAATTAAAGACACAGCAGTGAGTTTGTGTGTGTGTGTGTGTGTGTGTGTGTGTGTGTGTGTGTGTGTCTGTCAGTGTGGGTGCCTCCCCCAAGTTCTCATACAGTTCATGAGAACATACAGACCAGGGTTAGTTCCTTGTTCTCAGAGTAAATGGTTTGTGTGTGTGTGTGTGTGTGTGTGTGTGTGTGTGTGTGTGTGTGTGTGTGTGTGTGTGTGTGTGTGTGTAAATTTATTGCGTTTATTTTGTG
This sequence comes from Coilia nasus, assembly GCA_027475355.1. Classification (NCBI taxonomy): domain Eukaryota; kingdom Metazoa; phylum Chordata; class Actinopteri; order Clupeiformes; family Engraulidae; genus Coilia; species Coilia nasus. The sequence continues at coordinate 29,727,401 of CM050217.1, forward strand.
GTCTTGTGCTCATGAGAGCATTTTACATGTACAGTACCACGCACTTACATACACACACACTTACAAATGCATGCACACACATCCATGCCCACACACACACACACACACACACACACACTTAATCACACATACACACATAGGCGTACTGATCATAAAAGGCTGCTATGCAAGGTACCATCCTGTGTATCAGGAGCAGTGTGGGGTTCAGTGTGCTGCTGTTTCTCAGTGTGGACGGCTTCACAGGGTGACAAGGAACTGGAATGGAACTAGCACTCTAGAACTAGACTGGAACTAGAACTCTATAAATGGAACTAGCACCAGGAAAATGGGCTCATTTAGCCACTCAGTGGGACGGCATTCCAAACACCGAGACATCGCAAATCAGCATACAGTGGGCTATGATGGAAACCGTAACAGCTACAGGTGGAACTGAGTCCAAGGATCGCATGGAATGTGTAGGAATGTGGAGTAGGGGGATCATGTATAGGAATCAAGCCTTTGCAGGTGGGCAGTGCATCCAGTCAGAAAAATGTCAGTTTGAAGAGTTTGATCTGCCAGGATGGCAGCCATGCTGTACACACAATAGCATTCAGAAAGAATGAGAGATGCCTCGCGCACATGTCACATATGCCTCATGCACAGAGAGAGACAGATGCCTCACACACATGGTTTGTGTTGCGTTAAAATCCCGCTGTTATTTGCACGGGGACGGAGACTCAGAGAGGGCATGAGAGAGGGAGAGGGGAGGAAGTGAAAGATAGAGAGAAGGGCAGAGAGAGAGGGAAGGAGGAGAAATAATGAGAGGAAAAGATCAAGACAAAACATAGCAAAGGGGAAGAGGGGAAGAGGGGAAAAGAGAGTAGGAGAGAAAGAACGGGCTGCTCTGTTGTTTGAGGTAATGCGGGAAATCCACATTTCGATCCGGTGAAAGATCGTAGACTCTGGATGAAGACTCATCCAATCACAGCTCTTCCTGATGAAAATGTAGAGGACATGCTGCCTCTGGTCCAATCACAGCCCTTCCTGATTAAGGCGCAGAGGACATGTTGCCTTAGGAGTCTTCTAGAGGCTTCTGTGGGAAAGTGGAAGCAGTGTGTTGAAAAGGACACACACACCGGGACAGACGCAGATCTGTCCACACACACACAGCTTAGACAGGCTAGCTCCAGTCACAGCGCTAACTAGCACATCTGTCCACACACACACAGCTTAGACAGGCTAGCTCCAGTCACAGCGCTAACTAGCACATCTGTCCACACACACACAGCTTAGACAGGCTAGCTCCAGTCACAGCGCTAACTTGCACATCTGTCCACACACCGACGCAGCTTAGACAGGCTAGCTCCCGTCTCAGCGATAACTAGCACATCTGTCCACACACACACACACAGCTTAGACAGGCTAGCTCCAGCCACAGCGCTATCTAGCACATCTGTCCAAACACCGACACAGCTTAAACAGGCTAGTTCCAGTCACAGCGCTAACTAGCACATCTCTCCAAACACACATAGCTTAGACAGGCTAACTTCCATCTCAGCGATAACTAGCATATCTGTCCACACACACACACACACACAGCTTAGACAGGCTAGCTCCAGCCACAGCGCTAACTAGCACTAGTCGTAGTTCGCTTCATGCAGCTATGGTGTTTAGCAGACCACGATGACTGTGCCCTCCTGCACGGCCATACTGAATGTGTGCTGCTTGACAGAAATAAAACAAGATGAGTTCATTTACAACACATTTAACAAAACGAAATAGTTTGTAAGGGTAGAAGCAGGCTTCACTCAGACAATTTTTACCTACTTTTAGAGTGCTGGCCAAACATTAACACAATTCAAAGACAGGAAAAGAAGACCACACTATACAACATTTATTCACACAGACACGAGTTCAGAAGTCCCTTTCACTTACATGTTACAAGTTGATGAACCACCGAAACGATTTTGGTTGAAAAAACTACTTAGTGTTGCTTTATATCTTCTCTATTCTCTTAAATACAAATCCAACTAATCTACTTTAAAATACACACAGGAGTCTGTGTTGAGTGTGGGTTAAAGTTATCTGAGTTGAAGTGTGCGCGATAAGATCTAAGCTCAGGGAAGTGTCTGTGACGTGTTGTTGACGGAGCGGAGTGCCCGTTCCTCTCTCACAGGTGCCTGCTGCACAGCGCTCCGATTCACGTTTCCACAGCGCCCCGATTCACTCCAGACGGGACGTCAGACGTTTCCATGGGCTAATCCTCTCCTGTCATCATTGCGCTGAGGACACTGACGCAGATAGCACCGATATCGGAACCATCCTGAAACATCATCAGTCACTGAAACAAGCATGCTGCTTCTCTATACCTCTGACGCAAACACACACACACACACACACACACACACACAAAAGAAAACAATTCAAATTTTTGAAATGTTCTATATATGTCATACATATATATATATATATATATATATATATATATATATATGACGGGTATATACATCATTGATACATCACTGATATTTCAACAAGCAGTGTGTTCCATTTTAAGTCTTTGGCAACCGGAGAGTCTTGGCCAACATAAAGTCTTTTGCTGAGAAGAAAATTCAAATTAA
>CM050217.1:29735000-29747500 GCA_027475355.1 Coilia nasus
GTGGGTCAGGCGAGTGAGTGTACAGGGCTGTCCTCCATAATGCTGGCTTTGTTTGGGAGGAGGGAGTTGGTGTGTGTTTGTGTGTGTGTGTGTGTGTGTGTGTGTGTGTGTGTTGGGGCAGTTTTCTGGGGCCGATCAGAGCTGAGGTTAATGGCCCAGGACAGAGCCAATCAGCGGCTGCCATTACCCCTTCAATATCAGCGGGGATGACAGAGTCCTCGGTGACAAAGGCAGTGCTGGGGGGGTTTGATCTCAGGACTTTTTTTGGGGGGGGGGGGGGGCAGGGGAGCACCACACCTGACCCACTTCATGTAGTGCCAGGAATCACTCATCTGGCCATCAGGGCGTTGGTGCAATAGTGCAGCCCTGCAATCCGCCCCCACCCTTCACACAGAGCCCCCCCAGCCTGAAATGTGGCATCATTCACACAACCTGGCTTCACCTCTCAAAGCCGTGATGTGATGAGATGTTGGCAGGCAGGTTTGGGGATAAGCTCAACGTTTTGCTTCACCACAGCACTATGCCTTCAGGGGGAGGCTTGGCACTTCGTCGCAGAACTGGATGTACTGGATGTACAAAGATGGAGATGTGTGGAGACTGGGCCTCATGATGCGCGATAAACAACAGGGTAAAGAGGTTGTGAGGTTATGGTGTTAAGGAGTCTAATATTATCACTGATATTAGGACTACAGACATCCCAACCTCCACAAACTCAGTTCCGGGAGATGTTTCTCCCCCCCCCCCCCCCCCCCCGAGGCGATGTAGAACAGCACACAACGCTATATAATATACACAATAATGTCTCGCGTGCAAGCTCTTGCTCGCTTGGTCTGGATATTTTATTCCAATTCCGGGCATCCGGGAGCCACTATCGATATGCGGGAGACTCCCGGAACTTCCGGGAGACTTGGGATGTCTGGTACTAGCAGTAATGGTATTTAAAGTAATATTTTCACTGATGCTAATGCTAGCAATAATAGTTATTAACCTAATATTATCACTCATGCTAGTGCTAGCAGTAATGTTTTTTTAATGAATTATCACTGATGCTAGTACTAGCAGTAATAGTAATTAAACTAATATTATCCCTGATGCTACTGCTAGTCATTATTGTAAGGAGGCTAATATCACTGATGCTAGTGCTAGCAGTAGCCTAATAGTATTGAAACTAATATCACTGACTCTAATGCCAGCAGTAATGGTGATTCATATTATCACTGATGCTAGTGCTAGCAGTAATGAGAATTAAGCTAATATTATCATTGATGCTAGTACTAGCAGTAATGCTAATTAAACTAATATTATCACTGACTCTAGTGCTAGCAGTAACACTAATGCTAGCTTCTTTATGACACATGACAACGTTTGGATCGTGCTTGTTTTACTATTGTCTGTTATTGCAGGGACCTAACAACACATTTCATAAAACACACACTTGCATAAAAAGGCAGACACAGAGACAAACACACACACACACACACACACACACACACACACACACACCTGTGAGGGGGATCAGGTAGTGACAGACTCAAACAGCTGCTGTACTGGGGTGTGTGTGTGTGTGTGTGTGTGTGTGCTGTAGTCGGGTATGTTCTCCACCAGTGAGCTGAAGCTTCAGCACTGGGCCCTCATTGTTCCTGTTGTCGACTGATGGCTCAGGTATTCCTGGATTGCAGAGGCGCTCTGGCCAACAATGGCCAATTCATGCACACATGCAGCTCATGCCCCACACACTCAATGGAGCACGGCCGCCCATCCAGCTCAGTCAGCCCACTCCTCCAGCCCTCTACTCCAGCCCATCCAGCCCTCTCCTCCAGCCCTCTCCTCCAGCTCAGTCAGCCCTCTCCTCCAGCCCTCTCCTCCAGCCCATCCAGCCCTCTCCTCCAGCCCATGCAGCACATCCAGCCCTCTTCTCCAGCCCTCTCCTCCAGCCCATCCAGCCCTATCCTCCAGCCCATCCAGCCCTCTCCTCCAGCCCATCCAGTCCTCTCCTCCAGCCCATCCAGCCCTCTCCTCCAGCCCTCTCCTCCAGCCCATCCAGCACATCCAGCCCTCTCCTCCAGTCTTCTCCTCACACTCCAGCCCTCTCCATCAGACACCAGCCCTCTCCTCCAGCCCTGTCCTTCAGACACCAGCTGTCTCCTCCAGCCTTCTCCTCAGACACCAGCCATCTCCTACAGCCCTCTCCTACCGCCCATCCAGCCGTCTCCTACAGCCCTCTCCTCCAGCCCATCTAGCCCTCTCCTCCAGCCCTCTCCTTCAGCCCATCCAGGCCATCCAGCCCTCTCCTCCAGCCCTCTCCTCAGACACCAGCCCTCTACTCCAGCCCTCTACTCCAGCCCTCTCCTCAGACCTACCAACCTGCTCTCCACCAACCGATGTGGACAGTCGCCCCACTGCACAACAGCACACTACACGCACACACTTACAAATATACACACACACAGGCATGCTCAAGCATGCACACATACACACACACACACACACACACACACACACATAAACATATACACACCCAGGCACACACACAAACACACACACACACGTATCCCAGGGCCCCTGGCCTCTTCACCTGATGTGGACGGTCCCCGCTCAGCACAGCGGCCCCATTAGACGCCTGCCCAGGAATCCTGGGATAGGTGTGTGTGTGTGTGTGTGTGTGTGTGCACCTAGTGTGGAATCCTGGGTCAAGCGAGCGGTCCAGCCATGCACAAAGGCCCACTTCAGCCCAGATTAGTGGCTCAACAGGACAGCCTTTGATGGGGAGAGCTTGCAGAAATGTTATCATTGCCGTGATCACCCCCACAGGTCAACAAAACCATTTCTAATCACCCATACCTTGGCTACTTATGCAGTTGTGTGTCGCCCTTTTATCCAGGGAGTGGGGTGTGTATGTGTGTGTACGTGTGTGTGTATGTGTGTGTGTGTGTGTGTGTGTGTGTGTGTGTGTGTGTGTGTGTGTGTGTGTGTGTGTGTGTGTGTGTGTGTGTGTGTGTGTGTGCGTTTGTGTGTGTGTGCGTTTGTGTGTGTGTGCGTTTGTGAGTTTGCATGCGTGTGAGTGTGTGTGCATGTGCAAGGGGGCCGCTGTCAGGAATAAAAAGCCGACTTGTTTAACATGCGCCAGCGGCAGGAGCACGTGCAATGACAAAGCGATTCGGGTTGTCATGGTGATCACCCACCTGCACTCAGATTAGGTCAGATATTCAGTCTGGCTGCCAGCCTGACCATCACAAAGAACAGCGCACACACACACACACACACACACACACACACATGCACACACACTATTTAACACTCAGTTCACAGGAGAATGGAGAGAAGCACATGAAGGCATAAATCTCTAGCTCCAAACCTGAGTGGTGTTTTTAAGATATTCTTGTGACGTCATTACACACACAAATCACAAGAAGGAGCGTTACTTTCTCTGCCACCCTCAGCTTGTACAAGGCCATTGTGTCATGACCCATGAAGCAGTATACATATGCATATGAACAAATATTTACTGGTTAAACTACACTTTCACTTATAGGAGAACATTTAATTAACCTCTATGGGCAATGTGTGGCACAGCAGAGAGCACGCAGAGCTGTTATAGATCATACAGACCAAATAGCATAGTTATAACTAGACTACAACAAATGCTCTGTGGCAGCCATCACAGTGCCATCACAGTCCAGGACACATGTAAATGCAGTATCTATAAACACACTTAAACCATTAGCATACATACAATAATATATCCATGTGATAGATTGCCCATCACTACAGTTAAAGATGTGCTCTGACTGCCATTCCAGAGAGCCTGACTTTTTGTAGTTGTGGTCAAAGTGCATGTTTGGTACCCTGGAGACCCATCCAGTTCAAGTCCAGTGGAGTGACTTCTTATCCATTTGCTACAAATGGTGTCAGAAGTTGGCTGGCTTGCCGTGAGGCCATTGGAGGCGCACCTACTGTGTGAGCCATATGAGGGACCCCCAGGTGAGGCTGACCCTAGTGCAACAGACACGGGAAGTGTATGGGTGGACTTCCTGAAGGGGAAGGCAGTGTGATGGAGTTACATCACTAGGGTTGAGGATGTGCTCTGACTACCTTATCAGCAAGCCTGGCTCTTTGGCATTGCGGTCAGAGTGCATACTTGGTATCCCAGAGACCTGGTTCGAAACAAAGGTGGAGTGACTTTGCTCTCCTTTGCTACAGTCTCAGTAGAAGACTAGTTGCTTATGACCATATGTATGTCAGTTATTTTAAAACACATTCTAATTCCTTCAAATTTCTTCTTCTATTCCTTGTCTGTATGTTCTGGCACAGTTAACGAAAGAAAGAACGTCAACAAAACAAGTACACACTCTGACTCTTGTCACATTTATAGTGTATTCATGCAAAGCTTAAATTGGGTCGGAACCCTCTGAGCTCAGCTCCACCACGCCAATACAGCCAGCCGGAGCTTGCTCTGCTACAGTATTTAAAGTAATACAACAGAGTGAGACAGTAAGCATTGTGAGTAAAAAATGGCTCCGCCTCCTTAGAACAACCAGTTTAATCACTGTATATATGACACACTTGTGTTTTAAAGTTATCACAGTTTAGTGCGTCCCCTGCTCTGTGCAAGTACAAGTAACTTTTCAAATAACAGACCACACATTTATTCCTAATCAGTGAAGGAGCTAAAGTCAATGTCTGCAATAGACCAGTCCTTAATTCTTTATAATCATTTTTTACTGGATCGTAAATACTGCTGAAAAACTCAACTTTAAATTTAGGGTGTGTTCAACAACATCGCCCTAGGGCCACGTAGGCTACTAAGTACCTCTGAGAATTTATTTATGTGCGGTTGGTTCCCTCTAGTGGCCATTGTGGGCAACCACTGACTCGAGGTTGGCCTGTTATCCGCTTGATGCAAATAACCCAGTAGTGTAAAACCAATATTGTACCTTATCGTACCGGTTTAAAAACCCCTCATTAAATAACAAAACTTGCTAACAATAGTACAGTCACAGCAGTAATCATAGTTATAGGTTAGTAAAGTTGAAATTGAGACCAATTTGTCTCTAACATGTTAGGCTACAATTATTTATTATCATGTGATAAATGATCATTTCATGCCTGAAAATGCCTTCCTAATATATTTAAATAAATAAATAAATAGTAGTAGTTGATTGAAGCTCTTAATTGGCATGTTACTTCTGTCAAGGAGGGCTAAGGTGGCGGTGAAACCTTGATGAAAATAGCCAAACCATAAAGACAAGCTGCTGTGTTTATGCCCATATTTATTTTTATTTTAATGGAGCCGTTTTCATGAAGTAATAACAAATACAGAAAATACTGTACAACACAAGCTCCAGTGGGTTCTAAACTCGGAGAACTTTTTACACATCTCCAGCGCTTGTCCTCGCCACACCTCGATATTGCCCAACATCCCTGCAGATGACCAGATGGCCCAATTTCACAGTAGACCCTCCCCGTAAAAATGAAAAGTTGCAATATCTGATCTGTAAAGTATCGGCCTAGGCTATGCCAATAGAAGGAGTTGTGCTGAGCATGGGTCGGTTCATATTCACTTCCGGAGGGTAAGAGCTGGAAGCGCAGCAGCGGCTGAAGAGAAGCACAGCTGGAGAGGAGGAGAGGAGAGGAGAGGAGGCCAGGCTGCCTGCTGTACAGAGTGTCGCTGTCTGCGGGGGGAATGGACCACGACTGATTGGGTAAAGGTGAGCCTGCAAACAATAGTCCGTCTCTGACAGGCGTGTTTTCGTCGATTGTCAATTGGCCCTTTGAAGCGGACGACTGTTTACGGTTTTCTTTCTTCAATTTTACTTGACAGGCTAATGTTAGCCCTCAATGCCCAACAGCTAATGTTAGCCAGGTAGCTAGCTAGTCTTGTTTAGCTGGAACTGTAGAGCCTGTTGGCTAGCCTCTACAGTAAACGTTAGCTAGCTAGCGAAGTGGTTATGTAGTTTTGATTTGAAAGATCTGTCTGCCCAGACAGTCAGCAGTATTGATTCTCGACAACTTTTTTATGTCGTAAAGCATTGCTGTGTAACATCTTGATAACTTACTACCGAGAAAAAGTACTGCAGTTACATGTCGAACTGCCTGGAATTTGCTAGTACCACTGCTGCTGGGCCAGCTGCATTTCTTTACGACTTGAGTGGGCCAGAAATGCTCAAGAAAAAGAATCACTTATGCCTTGCAACTTTCGCCCTCCCCACCCCTACATGGAGTCAGTCGACGAGACGCACCAAGCAGCTTTAGCCAACTTAACCTGCAGGCTACCCAACTAAGCCTGTCCTAAGACGCTTGTCAGATGTTTCCATACAGCATTTAACGTCTTATCCATTCTTAAAACGTTAGCTAAGTTATTAGCTGGAATTGATGTCAGGACAGAGATTGACTTTGTCGCAGCTTACAGTAGAGCTATGGCGAGGCTAATGCTATCGCTAGTACACAGCTAACTTCAATAGCAGACTGTGGACAGCATTAGCCAGCAGTAGTATTATAATGGATATTATCTTTTATTTTATTATAATAACTACGATGACTGCCAAAAGCACTTGACAGCGTGTGGTCCTAGATTGTTTACATAATTGTATCCCTCTGCGTAAAAACGTTAACTTTCCTGGGCTTTCATTGCCTCAACCATTGCCTCATTTATTGCTGTATGACTGCAAGAACAGGACAAGTTAATGGTGAGTTTTATGTTGTTTGACCTGGCATGCAGATGTTATATTCCACCAGTCTTAATTGTCAAATAGCAGTGTCACAAGCGAAGTAATTGTGAAAAAAGGTGCTGGCAGTTAATATAGCCTAACAACCGCCTGAGTGTTGGCCGTGAAAGAGTTTGAGTTTGGAAGTTACTTTATGTGCCAGCTTGATTTGCCATGACAGCATCTGGAATGCAGCAGTAACCTCCGCGTGAGAGGTGCTAAATAACTACTGTAACCTTAACGTACAACGTGTCCACCGCACCTGACTGTGCCAACAACACCTGTGTAGAAACACTTGCAGAGCAACATCGTAAAATAATTATGATAATTATGTGGTTGATTTAGTTCCTTATACAAAGGAGCCATGCCCTCTAAATTGTACGCTTTTACAATTCATGACTCATGGCAGTTTTACATGATAGTCACACTCAACATCCCTTAATTCTCGCCAAACTTAGGCAAATTGGTTACCATGTAGAGTATGCTGTTGTAAGTAAAATATTTACTTGTCAAAGTTGAAAATGGACTTATTAACATGTGTGTTACAGTTCAGGCTCTACCTTTTTACTGGGTTCAAAGACTTTTTTTAAATTTTGTTTATTCAACTATTTATTTATTAATTAATTAAAGCAGTTGTTAGGTGCCATGGACAATCTGAGATCAGTGGCCCAAAGGGAATGTGCGGTTAGACCTCTATTAAATAAGCCTAGGTGTGTGTGAAGGATTGTCCCTGTGGCCTGATATTACACCTTCGAAGTGATGGCTTGTTTTACGACCTATGGTGGTGTTTTGAAGAGTAGCGATAATTAAAGGTCGGTAGTGAGTGAGAGATTATCTCCTATAGATACAGGCTCAGCACACGCTGACACAGAGGCTGACCTGAGGAGACTCCCAAGCGAATTACGGGTAGGATAGTGGTTGTTCGTCTGATGTTCAGAGCACAACATGGCGGGCCAAAGTGCATGTGGTTGGCACTGTGCCAGGATGGGTCGTGCGGTGCGCCAGAGATCGTCTGAGGTCAGCTTACAGGCTCAGAGCTCCAGGCTCAAACGGCTTTACCTATTTTCCTGTGTCTGCACCTGGCTTTACCTGTGTGCGTGTGTTTGCATCTGGCGTCTGTGCGTCTTCACAGGGCCTCCCAAGCCGACATCCCGTGCATGACGTGACGGGACATTAGCTGTGTTCCTATTACCTGTGCATATAGGCATTGTATATGTTAGCCTGTGCATATAGGCGTGGTATACATTAGCCAGAGCAAATGGTGAGTAGAGAGCTCCAGATGAAAGGAAACTGGTTGCGCACAGATCTGTACAACATAGAGATTGGCCTATTAAGAGCAGCTTGAAGCAGTGTGGCTAATCCCAGTGTCTGTCAGCCTAGCCAGTGGCCCAACCTTACATATCTGGTATTTGTAAGGGCTGCAGTATACTTGCTTAGGAAAAAGGAAATCGCCTGTGGTACTGGCAGCACGTGCACTGTGGTTCTGAAGGGTTAAATTCAATATGGGATTAGGGACTTTCATGGGTCACAGTCGGCCCAGATGTAGGGGCCAGCCGTGGATCACTGTGTTGACTTGACAGTACTGAGTGCTGTGTTAAAGTAGAAAGCAGCCGTATAGTGCTACCCCATAGTGCTGTCTTAAAGCGGAGCACAGGGACCTTCCCTGGAGCAGTCTTAAACTGCAGTGTAGCCTTTGTGCAGTCTTAAACTGCAGTGTAGCGTTTGTGCAGTCTTAAACTTCAGTGTAGCGTTTGTGCAGTCTTAAACTTCAGTCTAACGTTTGTGCAGTCTTAAACTGCAGTGTAGGGTTTGTGCAGTGTTCAAAGACTTTTAGGCTCCTTCCTTGAAGTACTGTCCCAAAGCGCAGTTTAGAGTCCTTCCCCAGAGCTTTGTCTAAAAGTGTAGGGTCCTCCCTGTTGCACTATCTAAAAGTGTTTTTAAGGTCTTCCCTCGGAGCGGTCTTTAAGTGCAGCGTACGCCTCTCTGCGAGTCATTTATTGGGCCTGATTGCTTTGCACCGGGTAAACCTCAGTTTTATTGACCTGACTGTGCCCAGTATAAGTTGTAAATGTGACCTGATTGTGCCCAGAGAAAGCTGTAAATGTGTTGAGTTTTATAAAGCTGACACTATGCTCTATGCTTGTACAGCTATCTGCATTGATGGTGATCTAACATGTACACTTATGCGCATACACACACACACACGGACATACACACAATCTCAAAGTTATGTAAAGAAGCAAGCCGGAAGATGTTAACCTTTATCGGTCTATTCTTAATTGCCGTAGCCGCCATATCCCTTGGCCAGTCAGAGACAGTCTGGGTATGTTTGAAGATGGTTGAGAGGAGACTTCTTGCATAGAGAGAAAGAGAGAGAAGGAGAAGAATGAGAGAAAGAGAAGAACGCCAGAGACATGCAAAGAGAAATGACGATGCAGAGATGGTGGGTTTGGGCCTGGGTCTGGTAGAAGAACGGCATTGTGTGTTTTGGCCGTGCAGGCGCTCCGTAGGGTGCTGCGGCCGAGAGGAGCTGGAATGAGTGGCGCTGGGAATGAGGGAAGCGGAGAAGAGTGAGGGGCTGAGCTGTGTGTGTGTGAGTGTGTGTGTGTGTGTGTGTGTGTGTGTGTGTGTGTGTGTGTGTGTGAGCGTGAGCGAGCGAGCCCAGCGCTGGGATATTTTTATCTGTGCTGATTGTGCTCTGCAAACATGCAAAGGTTTATTTCCCCAGCCAGTCAGCCAGCTAGTCCGACTGTCCGACCGTCCGTCCACCAGCCAGCCAGCTAGCTCGCCAGCCTGCACGCGCACGCGGCCATGGTCGCCCTCTTTAATTATCCGCCTCACAAAAAGTTTTTTCCCCTCCTCCTCCTTTTTTTCCCTCTTTCTGCTGTAAGTAGGCTGGCTTGGCCATCTTCCTCTCTCCTGCCGTCAAAATGGCCGCCCTCTGCAGAAGCTGCCCGCTGTGGAGGGGGGCAGACTGGGGTGACCGAGGGCACTGCTGTACCTGCGGGCCGAGCTTGTGTGTGTGTGTGTGTGTGTGTGTGTTGGAACTGTTGGGCCTGTATGTAGGCCACATGTCTTCAGAGACGGAGTGTGTGTGGCCCCCTGCGCAGAGAGGACGTTGTGAGGACTGACTGGGTTTCCTCTTTACCGGAACATTAAGATCTGTTAGGATCCGCTAGGATAGGCTTTTACACAGTGTGTGTGAGAGAGTGTGTGTTGCTCTGGTCTCCTTTGCCTTGACCAGTAGTAGGCTGTGAGAGCTGGCGTGTGTGTGTGAGGCAAAGAGAGAGAGAGAAAGAGAATGTGTGTTAGTGTGGTCTGGTGTGCCTTGACCAGTAGTAGGCTGTGAGAGCTGGTGTATGCTGTGTGTGTGAGGCAAACAGAGTGAGAGAGAAAGAGAGTGTGTGTTGGTGTGGTCTGGTGTGCCTTGACCAGTATTAGGCTGAGAAAGCTGGTGTAGTATTAGTATGAGTATTAAACAGTGAGAGCAGGCAGACGCTGATTAGCACACGGTTAGTCATATCTTAATCACCTCACACACGCCCTGTTTCCTGACAAGTCAAGCCTGAACAGATTCATGCCAACGGCCCTGTCTTTCCCCTTGTCCTCCTCCCCCACACTGCAGTAAGCAGACCTCCATCTCACCTCTCCCCTCCCTCCTCGCATGTCCTAGTCTAACCCTGCGACCGCTCTGCCCCTAACTGCCCCCCCCCCCGCCCCCTCCAGTTCTCCCTGCTCCTCTCTGCAACCCCTCTGCCCCCCCCCCTTCTTCCTGCCCCCTTTGCAAGCCCTCTGCTCCTCTGCAACCTCTCTGCCCCTATCTGCCTCCACTCCAGTTCTCCCTGCCCCCTTCTACAACATCTCTGCCCCTGTTTGCCCTCCTCTGCCCCCCCCCCTCCCCCCCGCAACCCCGTTGCCCTCTCCCCCAGTATTCTCTGCTCCTCTGCCCCCTCGCTCCTCTCTGCTCCTCTCTCTCCCACCCTGCCCCTCAGATTCAAGCAGCACATGCATCATCTGCCTCCTCTCTTAAGGCCATCCTTAAAAATGTGTTTGTTTGCTGTAACCCCACCGACCAAAAACATTTTCTTCATGTGTTAGTGTTTTGCGCTGGTGTCCAGCCTTCTCTTGGTCCATAACCGGCCGCTCGTCCTTTTCTCTCTCCGCTGTCTGACCTCTGTCCCCCTCTGTCCTTTGTCTCCATCTTGTTCTTAGCTATATCACCCATCTCCCTCCTCTCTCTAATCCTCTCTTCCCACCTCCTTCCATAACTCTCAGTCTCTCTCCACTTCCCATGGCTGTGTCATCTAGCCTGATGCATCAGCCGTGTTCACATCGTTTCACTTCGTGCAAAGCGTCTCAAACCTCTGCATCGGCTCCGCGGTGTGCGGATACTGTCTAACGGGGCCAACTGGTTATTAAGCTTTTTACCAAAACCCGTAGGAAGTAGGCCAATAACGTATTTCTCCTCAATAAAATACCTCAAGTATTCTTCTTGTTCTGGCTTTAAATTCTGGATTTCGGGAATAGTTGCCAACACAGAATGTATAGCTTCGTCAATATCCATCTCACCAATGTTGTTCAGTGCTGCTCGAACTACAACAGAAACTGAAGCTTGAACGCTTGATGTCAACGTCTACGGTTCTTACACCCCCCCCCCCCCCCCCCCCCCCCCTCTGTTCACTGATTGGCCCGTTTACATTCAGAGACTGACTCAACTTACGGCATGTTCCCTGACGCAGTTGCTGAGACGCTAGTCTGGCTGTGTGTCATTCTCTTTCTATTTCTCTGTCTCTTGTCTTCTGTTCTTTTTCATCTCTCTCTTCTTTCTCTTTCTCTTTCTCTCTCCCTCCCCCCTTTCTATTTCTCTGTCCCCACCCCTCTCTATATCTCTCTCTGAGTTCGCTCTCATCTGCCCTCCTCTTTTCTATGCGTCCCTATTCTTCGCTCCCTGCCTCCCTCTGCCAGGGTCCTTGTTCAGCAGCCTTGGCAGCCCTGTGTGTGTGCCCCTGCAGCAGAATGGCCAAATGGCTGCTTATCTTGAGGTAGGTCTCCTGCTCTAGAGTGGGACCAGGCCAGTTCTGCTGACGGGATGTTTCCCAGTGTTGTTTTTCTGTGCCATAGGCTGCGCAGCAGAAAGCCTGTCCTTGTGCTCTTTGTGGAGGGGGAATCCCCTCCCTCAGTAAGAGCTAAAGGCTGTGCCAATGCCCAGGAGTGGTCATCATGGCCACGGCTTGGAAGGAGGTGAATGCTGGAGGCTACTCCTCACACAGACACACACACACACAAACGCACACACACACAAACTTCATATTGCTATTTCACTTAAGCAAATATCAGTAGTATTATCTAGGTGGGTGGGAGTAAAGTGACACCTCTCAATTTAAAATGTTACATATTAGTCTAGTTTGCTAGCGTTAGCTTGCCAACAACTAAATAGTAAGTGGTAGCTGCCTGACCTGAAATAAAGCTCATGTTCTCAAAATTCAAGCAGTAACAACTGACACTTTTAGGTTTGAAATGATCACAAATAGTTTGTGACACATGATTCCAAAAAACCCTCAACAACTCCAAAAAGACGTAATGACCAATTTATTGGTTAAATAATGTCCCATTCCTTACGAAATTAGAATGCAGAAGGAAATGGATGTTAGTGACTCTTCCTTCCTTAACACTCTCTATACTATACTGCTTCTGCAGAAGGCTAGCACCATACACTTAGGCTGTAGCAGTTCTTCAGTGAGCTAGCACCCAAAGCTCTAATGTTACAGTTTAGCACTAGCAGTCGATACTAAGGTT
>CM050217.1:29752500-29777500 GCA_027475355.1 Coilia nasus
CCCCCTCCTCTGTATTGTCCCCATACCCCACCCCACTCGTGTCCCCAGGCTGTCCTTGTCCCAGGTGAGACCCACGGCGCAGCAGCAGGAGCAGCAGCAGCAGCAGCAGGCGGAGCAGGAGGAGCGGAGCGGAGAGGAGAGGAGAGGCAGCGATGGAGGACGGCGGCGGCTACGTGGAGTTCGACGTGCCCGAGTTCAGCAGCAGCGTGCTGAGCCAGCTGAACGAGCTGCGACTGCAAGGCAAGCTGTGCGACATCATCGTGCACATCCAGGGCCAGCCCTTCCGCGCGCACAAGGCCGTGCTGGCGGCCAGCTCGCCCTACTTCCGCGACCACTCGGCGCTGGGCACCATGAGCGGGCTGTCTATCTCCGTCATCAAGAACCCCGAGGTGTTCGAGCAGCTGCTGGCCTTCTGCTACACTGGCCGCATGGCCCTGCGCCTGCGCGACATCATCAGCTTCCTCACGGCCGCCAGCTTCCTGCAGATGCAGGCCGTCATCGACAAGTGCACGCAGATCCTGGAGGGGCTGCACGCCAAGATCCACCTGCCGCCCGGCGTGCTGGCGTCGGACGCCATGCACCCCGGCTCGGACGAGGAGACCCCCCCGCCGGGGGAGGGCGGCCCCAGCTCCTCGCGAGCCGGCCGCAACGGCGTGAAGGACGGGGGCCTGTTCCTCAACCCCACGCAGATCTCGCCGCCCTACTACCCTCGCGGCCGGCCGGCGGGGCTCGCGCCGAGGCACCCGCACCACCAGGGGGCGGCGGCGGCGCAGGAGGAGGCGCAGTCGGACCGCTGCAGCAGCGACGGGGCCGCCTCGGAGCAGGACGCCTCCATGGAGGGCGAGGTGGAGCAGGTGGAGCTCATCGGGCGTGACGGGCAGGTGACGGACGTCCACGTGAAGCTGGAGAAGACGGAGCGGCCCAGCCAATCGGACAGCTCCTCCACCACGGGCGACGACGGCTACCACACCGAGCTGGTGGACGGCGAGCAGGTGCTGGCGGTGAGCGTGGGCTCGTACGGGCCGGTGATCACGGCGCCCCCCGGTGGCTACTCCTACGCCGCGGGCCTGGCCTCGCCCTGCTTCCTCAGCCTCAGCTCCAGCCCCTCCCCCTCGCGCTCCCTGCTCAGCGGCTTCCGCGGGGGGCGCGCCCGCTCCAAACGGGCCCTGCCGCTCCCCGCCGACATGCTGGGCCAGCTGAAGGGGGGTGTGGGGGCGGAGGGGGGGGAGGCGGGGGACGGGGCGGCCGGGGGGGGCGCGGGGGCCTTCGAGGGGGGCGAGGCTCGCGAGCACGGCCTGCGGGGGCAGCAGTGGTACCCCTACAACGAGCGGCTTATCTGCATCTACTGCGGCAAGTCCTTCAACCAGAAGGGCAGCCTGGACCGCCACATGCGGCTACACATGGGCATCACGCCCTTCGTCTGCAAGTTCTGCGGCAAGAAGTACACGCGCAAGGACCAGCTGGAGTACCACATCCGCGGCCACACCGACAACAAGCCCTTCCACTGCCAGCTGTGCGGCAAGTGCTTCCCCTTCCAGGGCACCCTCAACCAGCACCTGCGCAAGAAGCACATGGGGGCCACGCCAGAGGGGCCCCCCAACCACACCCACTCCCCGGAGCCGCTGGAGGGGGGCGCGGGGGCCGGGGAGGGCGGAGGGGGGGACCCCGAGGAGGCCTCGGAGACGGGCGCCCCCGCCTTCGGGGAGGGGTACGGCGAGGAGCCGCCCGGCCACGACAACAGCGAGGAGAACCCCAGACGCAGCCCCGAGTAACCGTGGCAACCAGACGCGACGTCAGGAATGCAAGGGAGGGAGAGAGGGAGGGGCATGGACAGACGGATGAAGAGGAGGGGGAGGGCTGACGCAGTTGCACCTCCTCCTCTCAGGAAGCTTTAAGAGTTGGGCGTTTCTTTATTTTTTTGTTTTTCTTTGTTTTGTTACAAAATCAAGCGCTGGGCAGGAAGTGAACCTCCCTTTGAGCATTTTTATCATGTTTGTCACCTGTTCGTCAATTTTCTTGTTTTTGTCCCAAACGTAGATTTGTGTTGAAAGGGATTTCGTCTCAGCAGGGAGGTCAGTTAATCACGACCTTCCCTGCTCTCATTGTGAACTTTTTATATATATACACAAATCTGTCTCGATATATATATATATATCTATATTTCCATTTTAAAGTGCATATTTACAGAGTAATATAGGCATGTTGCAATAAGGAATAATGTGAAAGCTCGATAAGATAAGACGCTCGTCATGTCACGTGTCCATTCGGCTTTGCTCGGTCGAGCAGCAGAAGGTCGCTCCTTCTCCATCAACGATTCATTTTTAATTTTTTGTTTGTTTTTGTTTTCCGCCAGTGCAAAGCTTGGAGAGACGCATCCACTCAGTACCTCATAATATACCGTACCATACTCATATCAGACAGTATTTACTCAACTCTACTCAGAACTCCTCTGAGTTCTACCTCATCACCAACTAAACTCACTGACAAGGACATAACAGGAACTGTCGCCTCTCGACAGCCTCCTGCACGCATATCTACATGCGCCGATTTAGAAAATGCTCGGTTTAGCTATTTTAGAGTCTGTCTTGTTTCACTTTGCCAAACAGCGGGCCAGAGTCCGCTCTCATTTTAAAGCCTTTGTTTCTTTTAGTGAAGTAGCCCCTGGCCAGGTGGCGAGAGTGCCCCCAGATGGCCAGAGATGGCGTTGCAGAAGGTGCCATGTCCAACAGGAAAAGGCAGAAGGCAAATTACTCAACCGAAACACCTCTACTCTGAGCATGTCTGTGACGGCATGTCAGCAGCCTCTTGGATGTTTATACTTTCAACACGCATGTCCAGGTGGTAGCACCAACCAAGTTTTCCTCATGAACAACAAATCAATGCACAAGTAACTCAGTTTATCTGCCTCAGTTTTCAAAGCTCAGATCACTCTACTCACACACACACACTGAAATACACACAGGCTCATATACACACACAGTCATATTTTCACATACACACATGCACAAACACACAAACTTTATTCAACTTTTTTTCTCCGTTGGAGTGGTAGCGTTCACTCCGTTTTGCCATGTTGTAAATGGTTGATTATAAATCAGCGTTTTGAACACTTGGGCTTATCCTTCTCGTTCTGAAGGGGCCTTTCAGGTTCTCCTGCTCAACGTAGGCCTCCATGATCACATGATCACCCTCAGAACAAAACAATCTCTTCCAGGCTGCTGGCCGTGGCGCGTTGTTAAGCTTCCTGTTGTAGTGTTCTTAGCAGAGTGTTGGCTGGGGGTGGGGGTAGCGGGAGTAGGGGGAGGGGGTGTGGGGTGTGGGTGGGGTTGCGGGTTGCAGAACCTGAAAGACTTGGACGCTCCCTAAAGGTGCACTTTGTCTAGCTAATGGGACAGTGCTGAATGTGGATTCAGACTATGGTGCTAAAAATGGTGGCGTTTGTGGTGGCGGTGGCGGCGATTTGGGTGATTGGGATGTGTTTTTGTATTATGTGTACTTTGTTAGAGGCAGGTAGGTTAAGTTGATGTGTGAAAGTGTGCATGTGTGTGCGTTCGTCCTCATGATTAAAATCAATTTCCTGTTCCTTTACTGACTGTGGAAATTGTCAGTTTGCAGAAAGGGTGGCACTTAGGCAATCAGTTCCCTGCAGCCCATGTGTTTCTGTAGTCTCTGCTCCATGCTCGTGTGTGTCTTTACTCTCCACGCTTGTGTGTGTCTGCACTTCCTGCTTGCGTGTGTGTGTGTTTCAGGAGTGGCTCTGGTGGGTTGGGTGGAGGTGGTGGTGATGTGGGCGTGCCCCATCACTCTGTCCCTCTTGTAATAATAAAAAAAAGATGATAATAATAATAGTTTTTTAAAGAAAGAAAGCACTTTTCCTTGCCTCGCTTTTCCAGAGAATGCAGGCATGAGTAGGCAGAGTTGAAGCCTCTTTGGTGTCCTGTTTGCAAGCTTGGAGCTGGCCAGTGACCTTCTGAGCGGATCAGTGATCTCGAAGCTGATCAGTGATCTCGGAGCTTGTCAGTGATTCCTGCGCTGATCAGTGGTCTTTGAGGTGATGAGTGATTCTGGAGCTCATCAGATGTGGGTGGTGGCTCTTATCTGAAGAGGTGTTGCCAACGCGATGACACAGTGCCTCTATGGGGCGCTCTAATGGCACTTAAACACACGTGGTGACTCCGGGGGGAGGGGGGGAGAGGGTCACCCTGGGGTCACAGCTAAAGGTCATGGTCACGTCACCAACCCCACCACTTCTTTTCTGAAGCGCCTTTGGTAACAACAGGCCTGGTGCTGCCACGGGTCATGGCCTTGCTGTCCCGTTTGGGTCGACGCCGGAACGCCTCCACCCATGCCAGTAGAACTGCTTCACTGCTCCGTGTGTGTGTTTGAGAGCTGTGTCTCATGGTCGTCTGGAGCTGACTGGCTCTCGTTATCCATCTACACCATGGTGGTCGTGGAGGACATCTGATCTTTGGCATATCTACTCAACAGGCTCATTCACTCGTTTGTTAGCTCATTTGTTCACACTAGCCTTCACTCATTCATTTAGTGCACATATCCGTACAACTGCCATGACCTCATGTACTTCGTCATCCACAACGCCTTACAGTTCACACATTCATTCATATACTTTGTCATCCACAACTCCTTAGGGTTAACACATTCATTTGTGTACTTGCTCATTCACTCGATCATTCACTCATTCATGCAGTGGTCATTCTCTCTTCTTTGCTTTCATTAACCTGAATTTTTTGTGTGTTTTTATTTTATGCATTTTCATACCCACTCTGACATTCAAACTCCAATTCCAGAGTCCAGGCACTGTCTGAAGAATGCTTTGTAGGTGTAGACCATGCGAAGGGCCAATAATGAGAGAAAAGTGTGCATCTGTGTGTGTGTGTGTGCGTGTGTGCAGAGAAGTAGGCTTCTATGGGAACACAGGGCCATGTGCGCAGATGACATGCCAAGCAGATTGGTGAGCCAAACACACTTTTGTTTAGTCTCCTTTGTTTTTCTTTGTTTTTGCTGTCCCTAACCGCAGCCAAAATGTTCCTTTTTCAACCCTCAAATTTGTGCTCACTGTTGCAGGGAACTAGCTGTTTAGTAAGCACACTTGCACATTGAGAATTTATGCCCTTGAGAAATTATATCAGTAGGTTTTGACTGTTTATCTTGCATTCCAGTGGCCCTGTGATTGGTGAGGTTGGACTGTTGGTCCTGCCTCCCAGAGGCGCTGGGATTGGTGAGGTTGGACTGTTGGTCCCGCCTCCCAGAGGCCCTGTGATTGGTGAGGTCGGACTGTTGGTCCCGCCTCCCAGAGGCGCTGGGATTGGTGAGGTTGGATGGTTGGTCCCGCCTCCCAGAGACGCTGGGATTGGTGGGCTCTGCTCTGGGGGGTAGCAGCAAAGAGCTGATGGAATGTCGACAGAAACCAAAGACTGGGTGCGACCCCCAGCGGGAGAGGCGGAGCGAATGGGTCGGGCCGGGGAGAGAGAGAGAGAAAGAGAGAGAGAGAGAGAGAGCAGCTAAGAGCAGACATGGGTTAGGGTAGGGTAAGGGGTTAGAGCCGGACAGATTGCTGCTGGTAGAGCCAGAGATGAGGGTGATGACCTTTGACCCTGGCTGTGTGTTTGTCAGCTGGGATCTGGTCCAGCTTTTTGTTTGTGTGTGTGCCTTTTTAAGGCCGTCGCTGTCGTGATTGGCGGTTGGTCTTGCCATCGGCGATGCGATTGGCCTTGTGCTGAAGTACACAGGTACACCTAGGGGGCAGCAGTGAGCAAGTGGACATCTGTACTGGGATCCCCAGGACAGGAGGAGGAGGGTGGAGGAGGACAAGGAAGAGGAGGGTGACCTTGCTGCTCTTGCTGCTGATGATGAAGATGTAGTTGATGAGGATGGTAGGGAGGATGATGACCAAGAAGATGTATGCAAATGTGGAGGTTCCTATTGCAATGAGATTATAAGAGATGTTAGTGTTTTCTCTCATTAAAAGTTTAAAGAAAATACACAGACGCTAGTTCAACATTTGTAATCAGGCACATACGTTTTTTTAATATAAATTGATCCATGTATTTTAAGCTTGTGAGGAAAGCGCTTGCTGTGTAAAATAGTGCGTGTGTGTGTGTGTGTGTGTGAATGATTTGGATAAAAGATTTGGGTTGTGTCCGTCCGCTGAGAAATCACTCAGTTACGATTCAGAAGAAAAAAAAAAACACTTAAACAGGACAATCAAGCTTTTCCGTATATTTTTGAAATCAATATATGAGGACTGATTGATCAAAGCTTTTGGCCTCTTCAGTGTGCTTAATGCTGCTTTCTGGAGAAGCAGCCCTGAATGGTCGTGTGCATTGCACTCTTTAGCCCTGGGCTTTTGGGGGAGGGGGGTCGTTTACTGGGGTAGAACCCCCTGCATGCAGATCCGGTTCTACTTGTTCTACACACAGCATGTGGCTCTTGCCAGAACTGTTCTAGAGTTCCAGACTAATTGAGATTTTCTTTCTTTTTCTCTCTTGTGGAACTTAATCAAGGGTTGGCAGGATGGGTGGGTTTGGGGCGGGGGGGGGGGGGGGTATACTTATAGGTCTCACCTGGCATGCACTTAAGATAAACGCTTTTTTCCTTTCTTTTTCCTTTTTTGGCTAATATTCTCCAGGGGATTCCGTCACAACGTCTCCTGTTGCCCCGTGAAGGGACTGAATCTTATCCGCCTCAAACAGTCAGCGATGGGGCTCCTGCGTCCCCTCGGGTGCTGCTTTTTAGGCCGGTCAGGATTATTTATTGACTTTACTATGTGCTATGGCGTATACATGAACACGCGTGTTATTAGGGGTGGGGTGGGGTGGGGCGGGGGCAAAGTACATACATACTTGTAAATGATTTTAATGCGCTTTATAGAGATATACTAATAATGCCACAGTGATTACCGACTGACCATGACACTCTTGTTTGCAGCCGCGCTCTTTGTCAGACTCCACAAGTATCCAGGGGACCCTCTTTAGGCCATGGACACGCTCACACATACAGACACACACAGAGACACACACACACACACACGTGTTTACAGGGAAGGCTGTGGGACTACTTTTTGAATTTGCAGCTGGTCCTCTAAACTTTTTAAACTGACTAACTTCAGGTAGTTTATGAACACTGATTTAGATGATAAAGTGAAAAATAAAAACGTAAGAAATCTTGAAGTCTTCCTTAGCTTCTCCACTACCATCGTGTATCTCCACTGTGTAATATGCAATAGCAATAACGTTTTTAAGAGCAGCGCAATGGTCTGTCGTCAGCCTCTCGGCGGGAGCGGGTCTCGTCTCAAACAAGAATGGAATCAGGTTGTCAGGGAGATGGTCAACTCTACTCGAAGGAGGAGAGGATTTTAATATTGACATTTTTGTTTTGTTTGTTTCTGTTTTTGTTTTTTTGTTTTTTTTTTGTTTTTTTTTTTTGATATACTCTTTTGTGAATTTTTGACAGGTCGAGTGAATATTATGCTCATCAGGTGTGATTTCTGGCCAGGTGGTACACCGTTGTACGTAGCACCCCTGTGACCTGCAGGGGAAGTGCGTGCGTGTGTGCGTGTTCACTCGCGCGTTAAAGCAAAAGGCCACTGGCTGAAGTCACACCTCCATCTGTGTCAAATATGAAAGGGATTCTGGGAAGATTTGGCTGCTTGGATGGTTGCACCTAAAGTGCTGGCCTGAGACCAGTCTGACGCAGGGACACCATGTAGTATAAAGAAGGGAACAGCATTAAAAACATACTCACCAGCTGCAGCTCTGAGAAGTTAGTGGGGCTGCCATGGGCTAGTGTTGAATGTGAATGAGCGCTGGCACAGAGAGCAACTCTAGTCCCACAAGAGGGGAGGCGCAGGGACACCTAGAGGAGGCAGAAAGGCAGTAGCACTAAGCACACACACCTACCAACATGTGAAGAGGTCAACAACAGGTTCACCTTTGACCTCCCGGTGGAGTGTAAGCAGCTCCAGGCCAGAGAGCCGAGGGGTGGTCCTAACCGGGGTTGCACCCAGGCGAGTGCTCTCTCGGGGGACGCTCAGTCAGACTGGCCTCTCCTCTCCTGCTGAGTCCTCATGGATTATGTTACAGATGCAAAAAAAGGAAAATGTAACAGGTAGTAACTCAGGGTTAATAGTTCTCCTCAGAAATATAAATAAACTATAAGAGCATTGCCACTCGGGACGCACCAGAGCCCTGCATGTCTGAACCCAGACTGATGCACTTTTTCTTCAGGTGGGGGCGCCAGTCCCCCTATCACGTCTCCAAAAACGTCTGCCTCAGAGGCCTCTCCGAGGCCTACTCCAAACGTTCCTCCACACAAACGTAGCGTCTGTGTGTGTGTGTGTGTTTGTGCGCGCCTGTGACTAAACACACAGCTCGCATATGCCACGGGCAAGGGCAGGCCTTTAGTTGTTCCCGTCTAAGCAGCCACCTCGCCCACGGTCCCCCCTCTCAGAGAGCAGGCGCTCCGGAGCCCCTGCGGTCCAGGGTTGGCGGCCTCAGGGGCGTCGACTACACACACAACCTCACAAATCCAACTGTGAACCTCAAACCTCTACTGTTTTATAAGACTATGAAGTATATGAAGCTAGCTGGAGCTGATGCTGTAACTATTAACTTGCCATTTATGACTTTATTTTATAGCATGAAAAGGTATAAGATATATTTATTCAAATGATATATTTTACTCATAATCATTCTGTGCTGCTTTTATTTTTGTTCTTAAGCCTGTAAATTGCTTTTTTATGATACAAAGAAATGTCAATAGAAAAAATGCGTTTGTAAAATAAATATGCTGATTTGTCAAACATTCTTTGTGGAACTCACTTTTGTTTCTTTAAAGGAAATCGCAACTTTTAGACTTTCTCAAATTGAACTCGGGACATTTAACAATGTTCACCTGCTATTTCACTGTCGAACCAGCAGAGGGTAGTCTAATCTTAAGCAGATCAAGAGATTTTTTTTTCAGAGATTTCGTGAGTGCTCTGGTAAAAACTATCTGCTTTTAAGTATGTGTCAATAAATTACACAAAGTCCTGTAAGCACAAATGACAAGCGTAAGCATTTGTTTTGGCCTTCAGTAATTTAGTCAATGAAAAGCAAGGCCTAATGTAACGCCCTGTCAACAACACATTAACAAAATGAACACAATATTATAATAGGCTGCCTTGGTGAATAAAAGGGAGTGGAAAAATAGCCTATTTAGATACAGCATTTTGTGTACCAGGCCATATTTCCCATATGTGGTCGGAAATGGCCGAAGGAAGAGTCCGGTGTATATAAAAAAGAAAAGTTTCTTCACACAACATTATACTCTATCAAACAACACTTATCGCACATAAGTGAAACTGAAATATCTACAAGTTGTTGGTTGATTGTAATCCAAAGTAGGCAACTTTGAATGCTGTACATCTGTACCCTGCTATAATGTCGCCTATAGCAACAACAATAATGCTGTCAGAGGTTCCATATTTTATGAGCAGAGAAATCAATTTCTTAACTTGGGTTGGGAATTCCCTTAGTACTATAAGATTCGTATAGTATTTGAGATATTTTATTATTGAAATATTATAGGAATAGTACAGACAGTATAGAATCTTATAGTATTTTGAGACATTTTTACAACCGCAGATCAGTTCTTGAATTAAAGTCGCGTTGACTGCTTTGGAAATCGTCCTCTTAACCCAATAGCGCAGCGTTGTGTTTATGTAATGGGCTCATTGTGACTGAGGAATGGACACACCGAAATTTAGCAACATTTTATCTACACTATGAGCGACAGTCTCGAATTATTCAATGTCACCACCCGCAACCGCTTCCATCCGAGCTCCACGTCCAGTGTCTGATGTTGCAATGTGGGGGAATATGCACCTGCGCGCGACTGCTCTGACCCATTTACTGATTGGACGCTTTCAGTGTGGGCGGGTTTAGCAGGCACTGCTGGCGAACATCTTATTTGTCAATGTACATCTCTGTCAAATAACCATGAACCTACCTGGCACTTCCTTGTGTTGGTACCCAGATACTGGCACAGGGCCCGTCCCCTCCTGCTGTTGGCGGTAGAGTACCCACACAACACCAATCCACCATTTCCACGTTCCCCCGAGACTCTTAATGAAAATGTGCGCTAGGAGGAGAGGCGATGCGCATGGGAAAGAATAATATCACGCTGGATTGAGAGTGGCGCCTCACGCAAGGTGTAGGACAGCGAGAAGAGAGGCGCGCATCACACGCCGTTTTAACATTTTTGAGGATTGTGGCAGGCTGCTGTTGATTATTTTACAGTGTTGAATTTTGAGTATAAACCCCAGGAATTTATACTGGTGGCCCAATAGGCTGCTGTTTAATAAGGGTGAGTATAATCTTCGCTTCTCTGCCTCTGAAGTGTTGTCATTTGCCACTGTAAATATTGCGGCGCAAAAAGAAAGACGCAGCTCGGATTGAGTTTGAACGTTGAGATGTGTTTATCTTTCTGACGTCTGCTTCACGAGCAGACTGTGGCATTTTATCTCTGCGAGCGCTGCCATGTGGAAGACATTGGGATACAAAGCTCGTAATGAGGTGGCAGGCTGCATTTGTTTTGCCCGCTTCCGGTCGCATAGGCTATCTTAGTGAATAAGATGCACTCGTGTCCTGGGTGCGTGAATAATAGCAGGAGCAGGTTATCAGTATCAGTAATCAGAGATTATCTGTAGTGCGCAGCTTCACTATGGACAGTCACACATGCCTCAACATTCACGCTAGGCTAGGATGGGATGGGTTACCAAGTGTGAGCGCACGTCAGCTTCACATTCAAATGGCGTACGAACCTCAGTAAACAATGATAGTATTTATCTTCCATGTCATTCCCAAGATAAAATTGTTTATTAGGAATATACTGCAGGCTCTAAAACATGTATTCGGGCTAAAGCTGGTAGTGGATCCTAGAAAATCTCTTAATGATTCAGATTTTATGAACACATCAGCTCAGCTTCGTCGGTAAGAAATGAAAGAAGGAATGATTTGGAGTGAACTTGTGTGCACAGCCAAGGAGTGGGGAGTGGAGGCGCGCCTGGAAAGTACCTGGCTTCACTATCAAGTTACCTGTCTACGCTAAGTTGTGAGAAGGACTTGGTACTTTCGCTTTGCCACGGGCTGTAAGAGTATCTGCAGGGAGAGATCACCGTCTCTGTGCCGATTACAGCACAGAGAGTGGGAGAGATAGGTGTCAACACATCTAAGGTGTGATGATGGGGGCACGCAGAGAGTTGCTGATCAACATTTTAGGTCCCATATAACACCCCACCGACCGACCCACCTACTCCGCAAACAATAATGTTGTTGGTGATTTTTGAACGAGTACTCGTCATTTCATGGACCCTGGAGCCGTTATAACTTTTACTTGCCTCCAGCGCCCCTGGCAGCAGGTTCATGGGCCAAGAGAGACTTAATTTTGTGGTGTTAATTGATTATTAATTAAT
The DNA here is from genome assembly GCA_027475355.1 of Coilia nasus. Classification (NCBI taxonomy): domain Eukaryota; kingdom Metazoa; phylum Chordata; class Actinopteri; order Clupeiformes; family Engraulidae; genus Coilia; species Coilia nasus. Next base: position 29,763,974 of record CM050217.1, read on the forward strand.
TAATTGGTTATTGATTATTGATTGGGGATGCAGGGGTGGGCCTGCAAGGCAGAGCCCTTTAAAGATGCATGTGGTCCTGCCTGTAATGTGAATTACTGGTCTTATATAAGGCCTATTTGCAAAATGATGAGTTATAGATGTTTTATACAAAACCTATTTTTTGCAAAAGTCTTTCTGTTAGAAATCTGTTGAAAGGGTTACTGTGTGAATTAATGTGATCATGGAACCAGTGATCTATTTAAACATGGCGATTGTGCATGTTCTTTAAGTCTGATTAAAAGCAGTGTGCTCCAGTCACTACAGTATGCACTCTGGGTGGAAACTTTAATAAAAGTTAAAGTGTGTGGGCTGCACTTTCATTTCTTGCATACTTTTATGTTTTTGGTTTAGCATCTGCCTGAGTTACAGATGTCCATGCCCTTTTTTTCCTGTTCTGTGATGATGAAATGGAGCACATGAGGGCACTAGACCCGCCTGTTGGAGGGGCAGAAGAGCGGCCTGTTTCAGATGTATTGGACCTCAGGCACAAGCCGCTCGCTCAAACACCCAGAAGCCACTCAGACCTGTCCTCATTCACTCACTGATTTACACTCGCATGCAGGGCCTGTGCTTCTTACAGCTCCTGCAACACCCCTCTGTAGCCTGCCTGTGTGTGTGTGTGTGTGTGTGTGTGTGTGTGTGTGTGTGTGTGTGTATGTGTGTGTGTGTGTGTTTGCCTATCCCTTTGGGATCTGTACCATCTGTGTTTGTGTGTAAGTGTGTCTTCAGTGCTATACTGTATGTGTGTGTATGTGTGAATGGCTTTGCCTACCCCATAGGGCTCTATACCATCTGTGTATGTGTATAAGTGTGTTTTTAGCTCCATAGTGCTATACTGTGTGTGTGTGTGAGTGGATGTGTGTTAGAGAGGCAGACTGCTGAATGGATATAGATTGTTTAGTTGGATGTAGACTGCTTAATCTCAATGACATTGGTCTTAAGCATCTCATTGGAGGACATGTCTGGTTTACAGTTGAGGACGATATTATTAGTCGCCCTCCTGAAATTAGACATCTCTCTTGATATCTCAGTGAGAATGACAATTATTAAGTTTATGTTATTCTGGAAAACAAGTACACTATGGAGATAATGTTCAATAAGTTGAAATTTGATTTTTTAATTGTTACAACGATTTTAAACAAACAAGGGCAAAAATGACAAGGACAAAATTATTAGCCCCCTGATCATCAATCTTCAGTACGGTGCCCTTTATGACCCAAAACTGACAAAAGGCTCTTTGACTAGTTGTTAACTAGGTTGGCACATGTCCTCCTAGGGATTTTGGCTCATTTCTCCATTGCAAATTGTTTTAGCTGGTCCAAATTGCATGGATGTTGAGCATGGGCATTCATTTTCAGCACTCATAAAATATTATCTAAATGATTGAGGTCTGAACCACTCCAGGATCATGGTTTTAGTATCCTTGAAGAACATTTGGACTAATTTGGATGTATGCTTTGTGTTATTATCTTATTGGAAGACGTAGCAAAGATCTTAGGTTAATCTATGACCATATTTCTGCATGGTCTCCTTCCATATTCTATCACAGTCTTCTTTTTTCATGGTGCCGTACACCCAAACAAGGCTTCTTATGCCTGAGGCTGCCACAGAATGATGCTACCATCACCATGTTTAACTGTGAAAACCGTGTTACCAAGGTTTAAGGCCTATCCATTTCTTCAGCTAACAGAAGCCGCATCCAATCAGGTCCAATTAAATCTCATCAGACCAAAGCACAGACCTCCAAAACTCATTTTTGACTTTCTCTTTGGTCTAATGAGAATAAGCACAGCTGCAAATGTCTATGCTCAGCATCCATACAATTTGGATGAGCTAGAACAATTTGCAATGGAGAAATGGGCCAAAATCCCTAGGAAGACATGTGCCAACCTATTTAACAACTAATCAAAGAGCTTTTTGTCAGTTTTGATTCAGAAAGGGTACCGCATTGATTATTAATGATCAGGGGGCTAATAATTTTGTCCTTGTCATTTTTTGCCTTTTTTGCTTAAACTGCTTATAACAAGTCATTCTCACCGAGAAATCAAGAGAGATGTCTAATTTCAGAAGGGAGGCTAATAATATTGTCCTCAACTGTACTTGAACCTTAGTAGGATAAAACATAGATTTAGCACTGGTTAAAAAAGTTGCAATACCCTTGCATTTACATGTGGAAAAGACAGATACCACGATTGTCATTAAGCGTACTAAAATGTAAAAATGTGAAGTAAATGTTGAAAAGTGAAAAATAACTATTTCACTTTGACTAGACCACTGGATGCTTAAGGGTCCTGACTGTGAAATGTGGTCAGCCACCTTAGTAACCCAAAAGGTGTATGTGTGTGTGTGTGTGTGTGTAGCGCAGGGGAGAGAAAAGCCAGGCTAATTGGAATGGCAGTCAGAGCACATCCTAAAAACTAGTAATGGCCCTGTGTGTATGCGTGCGTGTGTGCCCTCTCTCTGAGGCATGTTTGACATCCTGATTCCTGAGAGTATTATTTGGTGCATAGGTGCTTTTTGGCCATTGTCAGACATGAGGCTGGAGAGTGAAGGCTGCGTATGTGGAGTCTGAGTGCCTGAGAGTGGACTGGATATAACACTGGATATAAATATGACATGTCTGTATATAAATATGCCATGTAGTGGAAGGCCCCTGTCACCGCGGGACTGTAGCATGGCCTAGCATGTTGTCTTCCATTATTAATGGGAGATTCTCTGTGCTAACTGCCCCAGTTTGTGTTCCCAGAGCCGGGCAAAGCACTTCAGATGAGTCTTTAGCCTGCTGCCCACAGCTAACATTGGATGCTGTTACAACACAGATGAGTCTCTACCCTGTCTTTGCTAACATTAAATGCTAGTACAACACAGATGAGTCTCTACCCTGTCTCTGCTAACATTAGATGCTAGTACAACACAGAAGAGTTGCTACCCTGTTTTTGCTCACATTAGATCCTAGTACAACACAGATGAGTCTCTACCCTGTCTCTGCTAACATTGGATGCTAGTACAACACAGATGAGTCTCTACCCTGTCTCTGCTAACATTAGATATTAGTACAGCATAAATGAGTCTACCCTGTTGCTGCTAACATTAGTGGAAGAATCACAACCACATGTCAGCCCTCAGTTTTCCCAGTGTCACAAGAACAGTGCGTCCTTCGCAGAGTCTCTGTGTGGGACAATGGTCACTTTTTAAGTATATCTTTGTGCACTTCTGTACACTAGGTATGTGTCTATAAGTACATCTGTACTGTATGGGTGTCTGTCACTGGTCATTTTCTACAGAATGTCTGTGTGGGACTGTAAACTACAGGTACGTGCAGGTATGGGCAGTGGTCTAATGGTTAGGGAGTGAGTCTTGGGATCAAAGGGTTGCAGGTTTGATCCCTGTACCAGAAGGGGATGTGGGTGGGGGAGTGAGTAACCAGGGCTGTCCTGCACCCTCTGCTGAAGTGATCTTGAGCAACTCCTTGATGACCCAATGGTCTGTACCTTATTCACTGTGAGTCACTCTAGATGAGTGTCAGCTGAATGCAGTGTAATGTAATGTAAGGCGTCTGAAGTGTCGCCATAATGAAACTGTGTGTCACAGTCGTAATGAAACTGTAGACCTGTGTTTACAATTTTGTGTGGGAATGGTTTGCATTGGGTTGTTCTCGTGCTGTGGTGTTTGGCCTGAGCCCCATATAAAATACTGAACACACAAAGTGTGTGTTTTAAATGCTACAGTTATTAATACAAACACACACAGTTTATTACAAACACATTACAGTTATTATTACAAACACACACACACACTGTCTGTTGTATCGCTTTATGGATGTGTGAGTGTATGTGTGTATCAGTGTGAATGTGAGAGCAGAGGTCGAGAGCAGGTGTGCCAAAGGAAATGTGAAGATATGACATGGCAGTGTCTAATTCCTTTGCTAGTGTGTCTGTGTGTGTGTCAGGATATGGCATAACAAACAGTGTTATTGATTTCACTAGTGTTTGTTCTGTGGTTTCTATGGCTGCTAATTACTGTACAGGTTGAGGTCCAGTTTAAGGGTTAGGTGTGTTTGAGTGCGCTTGTATGTGTGTGTGCATGTGTGTTTGTGTGTGTATGTGTATGTGTATGTGTGTGTGTTTTTGTGCATGTCTTGGGAGTGTAATATGCTGTAAAAGTGTTCAGTGTGTAAAGATATGTGAACATGGGAGAGTCAAGTGTAGGATAGGCTACTCTCTGCATTTAAATAGACCATTAGAGAAAAGCTGTGTGTGTGTGTATGTTTGTGTGTGCATTTGTGCGTGTGTGTGTGTGGGGGTGTGTGTGTGTGTGTGTGTGCACATGTGTCCCTTTTCAGCATTATAAAACTTCCCTATTCCTAAGGTGAATTTCAAACATGCGGGACTGTACAGTAAGGGGGGTGCCTAAGCCGCTGTGTGTGTGTGTGTGTGTGTTTATTTGCATGGGTTTGTGTTTACCTTAGTGTGTGTACTGGATCCGTGCATATGGGCATGTGTGAGGATATGTTTGTGTGTTTGTTTATGTTTGTATATGTGAGGTTTTTTTGTATGGGTGTATTTTTGCATACTCCTGTGTGTGTGTGTGTGTGTGTGCATGTGTGGGTGCGTGCTTGTCTGTGTGTGTGTGTGTTAGTGTGTGTGTGTGTGTGTGTGTGTGTGTGTGTGTGTGTGTGTGTGTGTGTGTGTGTGTGTGTGTGTGTTTGCACCTCCTGGCAGTGATCCTGGCCCATGCTCTCCTAACAGCATGCGGTGGGGAGACTGTGAGGGGGACAGATGGCTGCCTGTCTGTGCTGTTTGGGCACACACAGAGATGCACACAGACACACACACACACACACACACACACACACACACACAGACACACACACACACATACATACATACATACACAAACACGAACATACACGCACACACACACAAATGCACACACATACACACACACATGCACACACACACACACACACACACACACACACGCATGCACACACCATACACTTCTTGACCAGCCACATAGAGGTCTTGACTAGTACTACTACACATGATGGTTTCTACAGTCTCACTCCCATGCCTGAGGTCTGAGGTCTGTGTGAAGCAGCACGTCAAGCTTGCTGTTGGGCTTTCTCAATGCTCCCACAATGTGCTATCTCCCTGTCAGGACTGTGTGTGTGTGCATGTGTGTGTGTGTGCGTACGCGTGTGTGTGAACTAGCTGCCTGGTTCATCATGTAAAAAATGAATATCTCAGGGTCTGTGCTAGCTGATGGTTTTTGTCTATGTGTGTCTGTGTGTGTGCATATATGTGTGTGTGTGCATGTGTGTTTGGGTGGATATGTGTGTGTGTGTGTGTATGTCTGTGTGCGTGTGTGTGTGTGTCAACTAGCTGCCTGGTTCATCATGTGAGATGAGTATCTGGGAGTCTGTGCTAGCTGGGAGGTTTGTGTGTGTGTGTGTGTGTGTGTGTGTGTGTGTGTGTGTGTGTGTGTGTGTGTGTGTGTGTGTGTGTGTGTGTGTGTGTGTGTGTGTGTGTCTGTGTGTGTGTGTGTGTGTGTGCGTGCATGTGTGTGTGGGTGGATATGTGTGTGTGTCTGTGTGCATGCGTGTGCGTGTGAACTAACTGCCTGGTTCATTATGTGAGATGAGTATCTGGGGGTCTGTGCTGGCTGACAGGTTTGTGTGTGTGTGTGCATGTGTATGTGGGTGGATGTGTGTGTGTGTGTGCATGTGTATGTGGGTGGATGTGTGTGTGTGTGCGTGCATGTGCATGTGGGTGGATGTGTGTGTGTGCGAGCTGCTTGGTTAATCTCACTCCCCATGACATGGACTCAGTCCAGGGAGAAGATGGCTCTGGTTGCAACCAGCTCTCTCCACCCTCAGATCCCTCTACTGGGCTCATGATGTTATTGGCTTTCGTAGTGTAAATACAGTCAGCAGGCTGGGCTAGAGATTCCGTTAGTTACACTAACCCCGCAGTCAGTTACACTGATCCTGCATCCTGTATATTCCTGGTGTTTAGATGCAGTCACATGTACCACTCACTTTGGGGAGTGTTTCACTTTATTCAGTTTATTTCTTACATGGACCATGTACAGAATGAATTAGCCACATAACATACAAGAGAAAAGATGCTTGTACCAGATTTTGCTGCTACCTAAAATCCATCAATACCCCTTAAGCAGGTGATGTGTGTTATAAAAGATTACCTAGAGTAAAAGTGTCTCGCAGAATGAAAAAAGGAGACAAAAGGTCTACAAAGGCGTTTTTTTTTTTTTTTTTTTTAAATTAAAATAGTAGGAGCAGAGCAGACGTTTCAGCATTGCTTTTCTCAGTGCTCTCTGTGCTCTGTGCTGTTACAAAAGATTGCCACAGATTGTAGATTGTCTGTTTTTATCACAGATGGAAGATTTTCTAAAAGATAAAAATTTAGCACACTCACACTTACACCATTCTGGAGTACGCTATAAGATGGTGTGGCTATGGACATGGGGCTGTATTATGGGCGCATGGGTGCAGAGGTGGGTGGCTGGCTGTGTGGAAGTATAGGCTGCCATGGAGGCTGCCATGGAGGTCTCAGAGGGGCATAATTATCCGTAGCAACCCTGCTAATGGACATGTCCGTGTGAGGGATCGTTAAGTCTGGAGGACACACAGTGTGTCTCCCTGGCGACAGCACAGTGGAGGATGAGCCTGGCTGTGTGTGTGAGTGTGTGTGTGTGCTGTGAGTGTGTCAGCTTTAACAGTAAAGAATGTCTCATTATTGAGGAAAATTGACATTTTTAGCCTTATAGACATTCTTTATCAGCTGCAAGTTCTGGCTGTGATGGAACAGCGCTGATGCTATCATTCTGCTCTGATTCATTGGGGTCAGCATTAGCCATCATAGTTCAGGACCTGTTTATTGATTTTACTTTACATTGTATTTAGCTGATGCTCTTATCCAGACCGACTTACAGTGAATTTGGTACAGGAACAGTCACTCTGGAGCAACGTGGTCGAACCTGCACCCCCTTGACCCCTAGACCAACTCCCTAACTATTATGCCACAACTGCCCATGTTAGCAAGGAAAGCTCACCAGAGACTAGCATTAGCACTGAGGCTAAAAGCTATGGTCAGGAGGCTCAGTGGACGTTAGCGCTAGTGCTGAGGTTTGTAGTGAGGCTGAGTGTGGAGGTTAGCCTTGGGAATAATGTTGGGCTAGGGTATTGGATGAATTTCAGTTGCGCTGGGTTTGTAGAGAGGCTGAGTGGAGGTAAGTATTAGTTCTGTGTTTGTAGTGGGGCAAAGTGGAGGTTAGTGTGAGTGCTGAGGTTTGTAATGAGGCTAAGTGAAGGTTAGCGTTAGTGCTGGGTTTGGGCTGGTATAGGCTGAGTGGGGCTTAGTGTTAGCTCTGGGTTTGTAGGGAGGGTGAGTGGAAATTAGCATGACCGCTGAGGTTTGTAGTGAGGCGAAGTAAAGGTAAACATTAACTCTGGGTTTGTAGGGAGGCTGAGTGGAGGTTAACGTAAGCACTGAGGTTTGTTGGGAGGCTGAGTGAAGGTTAGCGTAAGCACAGAGGTTTGTAGGGAGGCTGAATGGAGGTTAGCGTGAGTGCTGGGGTTTTTTGGGAGGCTAAGTGGAGGTTAGCATTAGCTCTGGGTTTGGGCTGGCAGGCTGTCCTGCCTGCTGCACGGATTGGTTCCTTCAGCCAGAAACAAAACTATAAACATGCTCAAGCTTGCCATGTTGCCACGGTAACCGATGATGTGTCTGTGCAGTTGGCCATCTGTGGGACACCTGAACTGGTGCACACATCACACCTGCAGGTCTCTGCAGTCTCTAGTCACACAAACACACACACATAAACACGCACGCACACACACACACACACACACATACACACACATTAATCACACCTGTAGGTCATGAGCATCAGTAATCACACATACAGGTCTCAGCAGCAGTTTTGGCCACACTTAAACACACACATTTGTGCACATACATAAGCATAAACAAACAGTCCCTCTCTCAGACCCACGCACACAACCACCCACCCACATTCACTCCCACACACACAATTGTGCGCACACATATGCATAAACAAACTGGCCCTGTCTCTCTCTTTCTCTCCCTCTCTCTCTCTCTCTGTCTCTCTCTCTCTCTTTCACACACACACACCCCTTCAGGTCTAAGGCAGAATGTTTCACTGGTATTTTGGGAGCAGACATACCACAACCTGCGGGAGGCCTGTTTCACTCATTGTTTGCCTTTTGGAGAAGAGAAAATGTGATAATTGGCTCTCAGGGTGTATTTGTGACACAATATGAGCTAGAAAACAGGGCATCCTCTCTGCTTTACTCACTTCCACTTGCAGGGATGGGTAGACCTGGACAGTAAAGTTGAAGCCCAACATGGCTACCGATTCTGAGAGACAGCTATGTAAATACTTCCACGCGGACAGGATAGAGAGATGGAAGCAAAGAGAGACACAAAACAAGTGCATCCAGTGAGACAGGTATTTAAGGGAATCCTGAGAGGAAGACAGCTGACTGTATGTGTTCTGACTCCTGAGAGTGAGACAGCTGTTTAAGGGTGTCCTAAAAGTGAAAAGTTGTCTAAAGGAATCTTGAGAGTGAGAAAGCTGTGTAAAGCTTGTTCTCAGTGAGGCCGCTGTCTACATTTGTCCTGAGAGTGAGACAGCTGTCTAAAGGAATCCTTAGAGGGAGACAGGTGTCTAAGGGAGTTATGAGAGTCAGACAGCTGTCTGTGTTTGTCCTGAGAGGGAGACAGGTGTGTGAGGGAATCGTGAGAGGCAGACAACTGTATTGGTGTCTCCAGTAGGCCTGGCTGTGAGCTCCAGCTCTGCTGCCATTCTGTCCATCTCCTCCAGCTCTCTAGTGATGTCCAGCACGTCCACCTGTTTCAGCAGAAGTGCAGAGACAGGACCCCCACAGCTCTCTGCAGAGACACTAGTGTGTGTCTGTGCACCTGTCCCCTCTTGGCTCCACGGGGCTGGGCCAGTCTGTGTGTGACCTACAGAGATGGCACCCCCATGGCCCTGTGCGGACACACTAGTGTGTGGGTGTGCTCCTGCCCTGTCCAGGCTCAGTGCACCATGGGATGCCCCAGTAGCCCCCTCCTGCAACGGCAGTGGGCAGTCGGGAGCGCAGGCCGCATCAATGTGCGGGTCCTCTAGCTGTCCTGAGGTCGGTGTAGCACAGGCCGCCCCGCATGCCCCCTCCAGTACCAGCTGCCACCCCCCAGGCATGATATAGCGCCTCCTACTGGTCAGGGCACAGCTGGCAAAGCTACAGATGCCCACACCCTCTAGGAGGTGCTCCAGGCTGGCTTGGGTGACCTCTGCAGAGGGCAGCAGGGGCAAGTGCAGACACTGGGCCAGGTGACGCACGATGGAGCTGGGCTCGGTCACCTCTCTGCACCTGGGCTCGGCTGGACCGCAGCGGTGGCCTGCAGGGGATGGAGCACAGCATCCTCCCCCTGCATCCTCGATATGGGTCTCCAACCTCACATCACCTGTCTTGTCTCCTGCAGATGTGCCAGGTGTGTCAGGTTTATCAGGTGTATGAGCTGTGTGAGGTGTGTGAAGTTTGGCAGGTGTTTGCGTGGAAACATTTGTGCTGTCCAGAATTAGTCTCCACTGGTGATTCTGCCGACTAAGCCACACCCCTTTGAAGGCCAGCAGGAAGTTCTTGTTGTCATAGTAACGCTCGACAACGGTGTTCTCCTCCACGCAGCGGGCTCCCCTTGTCCGCAGCAGCGCCTCCGTGTGTGTCCCCGCGTCGTAGGACAGGGACACACACACACGGATTGGACCTGCACACCTGGAGGCCTCCTCCTCCTCCTCCTCCTCCTCCTCCTCCTCCTCCTCCTCCTCCTTCGCCTCCTCCTCTTCCACACACACACAGGTGGCCCCTGTAGACCTGGATGACTCCTGCTGCTCCACTCCCAGAGAGACTGCACTACTGCTCAGCAACATCTGTTAGTGCAGGGAAGACACCGTTACACTGTGGAACACAGAATCAGGAGAGACACCCTTACACTGTGGACAGCAGTATCAGGAGAGGCACTGTTAATCTGTGGACAGCAGTATCAGGACAGAACAGACTTTGTTACACTCTGGACAGCAGAACCAGTGGACAGACACCATGACAGCAGCATAGGTGGAGGATACAGTTACATGTTGCGGTGTGAGTGTGTAGACATTAATATTATGGAGATAACACCACTACATGCTGGAGTTTGTGTGGACATTAGTGTTACATAAAGACTCCTAATTGCATAAAGACAATGTTACTCTTAGTTGCATTAAGACAATGTTACTGTTAATTGCATTAAGACAGTGTTACTCTTAATAGCTGTTGGGAGATGAAAACAGTGTCCTTCTTAAAGCTATACGTACTGTATAGGTTTGCGTGGTGTGTGTGTCTTACCGTATGAGAATGCTGTAGAGGTGGCGGGCAGGCTGTGCAGGCTGGAGTGAAGGATTGTTGTAGAAGTAAAGGATTATTCTGGAAGTAAAGGATTGTTCTAGAATTGAAGGATTGTTCTGGAAGTAAAGGATTCTCCTGGAAGTGTCCTTTTGGTCGTCTGAAGGTCAGAGAGGGCCTGTAGCAGCTGTCAGGAGGAGTAATGCAGGGGAAGTGGGGGAGAAGTTCACCCCTCCGCTCACCCTGCAAGGACAATGTTGCTAGTTACTGCCATGGTTGCTATGGTAGCCAGGACCTGTATCTGATCCTCAGGTTATGATTGGTTGTTCATAGGCAGAGCCATTAAATCACTGTCACCATAAACAAACCGGCCTCAGGAGTTTATTTTGAACTTTTAACTCTATAGTGACAAACAAACTGACTTTCTAGACTAGAGGGTTGGTTGAATAGCATTCAGTTATGTAAGCTGTATTTCTCTTAATGTGTGTGTTCATGAAACATAGTTCTATGCGCCTCTCACACAATATTGAATGCTGATTCTATAGTGCCAGCCAGAAACCTTGAGAGAGCCTTAGTTTGCAGTGCTAATCCAGTCAGAAACACACTAAAGATTTGAGTGCTGCAGTGAAGTGGCTCTGCCTTTACCCAATCGCTAACGTCCAGTTGTCATGTATGCAATCAGCCTACCTGCGGACTACAATTCAAATGTACCACACAAAGTCAACGTCATGGCTCACGAACACTCCCTTTGTTCGCTGATTGGCTAGGAGTTGCTCGGTCCTCATACATGAACGGCAGCAACTCCAGGCCCTGTGTACAAAATGAAATGAAGTACGAGGGGCTGGTTTACCAGGCTAACACAGCACATCGACACTAGATTATACACACACACTCCAGTGTCACTGTGACACAGCACAACCTCACCACAGACTCTATCATGCATTCTACTTCTAGTGTTAACATTACCCATTCCACTGGAAATGTGTTGTAGTAGATATTTTTGTGTTTGCTGCTTAAGTATTTATGATACTTTTGTTTACTCATCTCTCCCCCTCTGTCCTCCTCTCTTATACACTCTTTCTGTTTCCCTCTCCCTCTCTCTTCCCTTTCTGTCTCTCTTGCCTCTCCCTCTCTCTTCCCTCTCCCTCTCTCGCTCTCTTTCCCCCTTTCCCTTTCTTTAGTTGGAGCAGACAGTAAATGGGAGGATGTGGTTGTGTCCACCCTGAACATGAATAGTTTGGAGATGTAAGAAAGGATCCAAACACCATGGGTATGTACACATTTCTTTCCCTTTCTCTCTCTCTCTCTCTCTCTGTCTCTCTCTCTCTCTCTCTCTCTCTGTCTCTCTCTCTCTCTCTCTCTCTCTCTCTCTCTCTCTCTCTCTCTCTCTCTCTCTCTCTCCCTTTCTCTCTCTTTCTCTTAATCTTTCACACACTCTCTCTCGCTCTCACACACACACATACACAAACTCTCTCACTCTCTCTCTCATACACACACACAGACAAACTTTCTCTCTCTCCCTTTGTATATGTGTGTGTGTGTTTATATGTTTATAAGTGAGGTAAGAAATTGATCTGCTGATGCATCTGCCCTGCTCTCAAGTGGAGGTTAGCAGGTTTTTGGGCCACAAGAGAGTGTGTCTGCTTTTGTGTGTTTGTGTGTGTATGTGTGGCAGTGTGTATCTTGATGTATGTGCGGGACTGTGTATTTGTGTGTGTGTGTGTGTGTGTGTGTGTGTGTGTGTGTGTGTGTCTTTGTGTGTGTGTGTGTGTGTTTGTCTGTGTGCTTCTGTGCCGTGTGTGCTCTCCTTCGCTACTGCTCTGTCAGTAGATTCTTTTCTGCCTCTTATCACACACACACAGACACACACACACATACACACGCACGCACACACACATACACACACATACACACTGCTGAGGCTGCTGTTTGGGATCTGGAGCTGAATATGCCTCGCTCATCTCTCTACACCCTCCATCCCATAATGCCAGCCACCTCTAGGGGTTGCCAAGGCAACAGCCCACTACACCCAGTCCAAGCCCACATGGCAGTGCATGTGTGTGTGTGTGAGAGTGAGTGAGACAGTGTCTGTCTTTGTCTGGTAGGCCCAGGGAGAGTCACACACACACACACACACACACACACACACACACACACACACACACACACACACACACACGTACACACCTGCATGCACACCCATGCACCAACTAAAGGAAACTTAAACACATGCACATACATGAACTCACACAATCACACACACTGCATATACACAATAGCCTGTAGTGGTATATTCATGTGTTACAACAGCAGAAAGTGTCAGCATTCTAATGAGGTCTTTGTGTGAGAAGTGTAAGAGTTAGTTTGTTGATGAAATCAGAGCAATATGAGGTCTGTGTGCGCCCATGGGTGCGTGTGTGTGTGTGTGTGTATGTGTGTGTGTGTGTGCGCATGTGTGTGTGTGTGTGTGTGTGTGTGTGTGTGTGTCTGTGTCTGTGTGTCTGTGGACAGGGAGGAGGTCTTGCCTGGTTTTGTCCTAATGAGAAGTGTCTGGGAATTTGAATGTAGGGCACAGTGAGACAGTCCTACACATGGAGAAGGCCTCCCTCTGCTGGCCATGTGTGTGCATTACATGCGCCCCTGCAGATGTGCTGTGCTGGTGAAATCTCCTGGGTGTTGGTGCTCTACTTTGTGCCTATTGTGTCTGTGCTGCATTCTGCTCTCACATGGTGCCACATGGAGAGGACCCAGAGGAGAAGACACCTGCATGTGTGATTTTAGTATTATTATTATATTTTCTACGTATTTACCTTTAATTAAAACTACACTCTACTCTGATAACTGATTACTCATTTGAATATAGGGCCACAACACTAACACAGTTTGTCTGTCTGGGAAAATGTGTGTGTTGCAGGTCGTGTGTATGATGCCTGAGGAGCTGGGCTGAGAGCATATTAGTATTAACACTGTGTGTGTGTGTGTGTGTGTGTGTGTGTGTGTGTGTGTGTGTGTGTGTGTGTGTGTGTGTGTGTTGCAGGTCGTGTGTATGATGCCTGAGGAGC
>CM050217.1:29780000-29797500 GCA_027475355.1 Coilia nasus
GAGTTATTGTCCAACCATGGTGAGTGCAGTATTCTCCCCCTTCACTGTATCAGCTGTAGGGGAAGTGATGTTTCTGTGTGGGCAGTTTAAGAAGTAATACAGGCTCATTGCTCCTCCTGTAGGGCAGTACTTCTCAATTATTTTCTGTTACGCCCCCCCCTAGGAAGAAGGAAACATTTCACCCCCTACCGCCCTTCTCCCCCACCCCATAATTGTTAGAAGTACACTCCTGCATAATATTGTATTCTTATTAACATTAAAGAAAAAAATGAAGAAATATAGATCAACTTATAACAAAGAATAACTTTATTAACATTGTTTTTTAGTTTGTACTGTGTACTGTACTGAGCACCTGTCATCCCTTCAGTAGGGCAGACTGAATGCTGCTCCTGCAGGGGAATCAGTGGATCTGTGTCTGCAGTTAAAGCTACTACTGAGCACCTGTCACCCCTTCAGTAGGGCAGACTGAATGCTGCTCCTGCAGGGGAATCAGTGGATCTGTGTCTGCAGTTAAAGCTACTACTGAGCACCTGTCACCCCTTCAGTAGGGCAGACTGAATGCTGCTCCTGCAGGGGAGTCATTGTTTCTGCGTCTGCAGTTCAACCATGCTGCTCAGCCCTGCCAGATGGCAAAGCAGCCATCATCCTTATCAGTTCAGATTCAATCTCTGCTGCATTTTATTTCACATTTATTTACCGTGGGGGGAATACCTCTTCGGATGTATCATCTCATTTTGAGAGGGTCCCCAGTGAGACTGGGCAATGCAAAGGACAATACCAAAGAACACACATCACAATACAACATACAAATTCACTGACACATACAGGCTACCCCCCTCCCCAACCCGTGAGGTTTGCATAGTATGAAATAGTGTTTCTTTTCTCTTTCTCTTACTCCCAGAGCCAGATTACTCTCATGGATGCTCCTGTGTTTAAGGCCATCCAACCAGAGGTAAGAGACTGATGCTAGAGAGAGAGAGGGAGGGAGAGAGAGAGAGAGAGTGTGTGTGTGTGTGTGTGTGCATATGCTTGTGTGTCTGTTTGTGCATGCCTGTATATGTGCCAGTCTAAGTGCATATAGATGTGTGTCCACATCAGTGCTTTTGTAAGTACGTGTGAATGTCATTGTGTGTGTGTCTGTGTGTGTGTGTGTGTGTGTGTGTGTGTGTGTGTGTGTGTGCGTAATTTTAATTCTGTGATCCAAGGATGTCTGCTCTTAAAATCGCATCTGCTTGGGAAGCAATCTTGTACATGACCCTCAGAGTGTGTCCCATCAACTGTTTGTGTGTGTGTGTGTGTGTCTGTGTGTGTCAATTGTGTAACATGTAGTTGTATTTATTTGGAATTGAAGTTTAATTGCTAATTAAACTAATTGTTAAAAGGGTCCCAGGTCCCAGTGGAGTGTAATGACTCATGCTACTGGCACTTTACGTGTGTGTGTGTATGTGTGTGTATGTGTGTGTGTGTGTGTGTGTGTGTTTGTCTGTGTGTGTGTGTGTGTGTGTGTGTGTGTTGGTATGCATATGTGAGTTTTGGGAGGGGAAATGTTGATCCTCTGCCTACTGAATGGGGTGGATGGATGTTTCTTCCTGAGGTGGTGGTACATACTGATGATCGCTGTGTGTGAGTGTGTATGTGTGTGTGTGCGTGCATGTGTGTGTGTTTCTCCTGAGGAGGTGTTATCTACTGAATGGAGCTGTAGTGCTTGTCTCTCCTATCAGGAAGAGAGTTTTACTGCTTTCCCTGTTGTGCTAAAGAGTGTGTGTGTGTGTGTGTGTGTGTGTGTGTGTGTGTGTGTGTGTGTGTGTGTGTGTGTGTGTGTGTGTGTGTGTGTGTGTTTAGCGAAACTAAAGCTCTAAAGCTCTTAATGATGCTCTCTAGAGCTGTTAATCAATGTCTGGATCACACTCTGGAAAAGCAGTGTGTGTATTCCACACTGAGAGAGAGAGAGAGTGGGAGAAAGAGAGGGAGGAGGAGATGAGAGAGAGAGAGAGAGAGAGAGAGAGAGAGAGAGAGAGAGATGTGTGGTCACAGAGGGACCTGCGTTTAAATCCTCTTAAATCTTCTCTCTCATCCGACCACCTCATCAGTGCTGCTTTCCAGAGCTCTGCTCTGCTCACTTTCTGGCTTTGCCTCCTCAGTAGCGTGTGTGTGTGTGTGTGTGTGTGTGTGTGTGTGTGTGTGTGTGTGTGTGTGTGTGTGTGTGTGTGTGTGTGTGTGTGTGTGTGTGTGTGTGTGTGTGTGTGTGTGTGTGTGCCTCTTCAGTAGTATTAGTGTGGCAGATTTTCCTCGGTGGTAGGTGATCTTTCAGCCCACTCCTGTTCCGGATCCTTCTCTGGTGGTCTCGCTCCTTGTGTGTGTGCGTGTGTGTGTGTGTGTGTGTTGGTGTGGGTAAGTGATTTTTCTGCCCACTCCTCTTCCAAAATTTTCTCTGGAAAAAGAGAGTGTGTGTGCGTGTGTGTGTTTGTGTGTGTGTGTGTGTGCATGCCTGCATGTGTGGTAAGTGATCTTTCACCCCACTTCTGTTCCGGATCCTTCTTTGGAGGTCTCTCTCCTCATCTGTGTGTGTGTGTGTGCACCTATGTGTGTGTGTGTGTGTGTGTGGGTAAGTGGTCTCTGGAGGTCTCTCTCCTCATCTGTGTGTGTGTGTGTGTGTGTGTGTGTGTGAGTGAGTGTGGGTAAGTGGTCTCTGGAGGTCTTTCTCCTCATCTGCGGTGTCTCTGATCACTACCCTGTAGCCGCTTGCGTTGGCTACAGGGGGGGGGGGCTGTGTGTGTGTGTATGTGTTAGTGTGTGTGTGGTTTCTGTGTAGTGTGTGATATTGTGTTGTGCTGTCAGTGTGTGTCTAGTAAGCAGTGGTCAGTCTGTATGTGGTTGTGTGTTTAGAGTGTGATATGCTGTCTTACTGTTCGCCATCAGTGGCTCATCTGTGCTTGTGTGTGATACACTACTGCTGATCTGAGCTGCCCTGGTGGAGGTCTGCACTCTCTGAGTGCTTTTCTAGTTTTCACATGTGGTCCTCCTAATGGTCCTGATGGTCAGTGGCATTGGTCCGTGGCCTGCGGTAACACAGCTTTTTGAGAGAGGTTTTTAGGAAGCAAGGAACAAGGGTGAAAACCCTGTTCAACCATTCTACTGTATGTCACCTTTAATAAGTAGATTTGGGTCATACAGTACAGTCTGTGCACTGGACATGGGAGGATGGGTGACCCTTGACCTCATGTGTTGTGACTGTGTCTGTGTCTGTATGGGTGACCTTGACCTCATGTGTTGTGACTGTCTGTGTGTCTGGATGGGTGACCTTGACCTCATGTGTTGTGACTGTGTCTGTGTCTGACTGGATGGGTGACCTTGACCTCATGTGTTGTGACTGTCTGTGTGTCTGGATGGGTGACCTTGACCTCATGTGTTGTGACTGTGTCTGTGTCTGACTGGATGGGTGACCTTGACCTCATGTGTTGTGACTGTCTGCGTGTCTGTATGGGTGACCTTGACCTCATGTGTTGTGACTGTCTGTGTGTCTGGATGGGTGACCTTGACCTCATGTGTTGTGACCGTGTCTGTGTCTGACTGGATGGGTGACCTTGACCTCATGTGTTGTGACTGTCTGTGTGTCTGTATGGGTGACCTTGACCTCATGTGTTGTGACTGTGTCTGTGTCTGACTGGATGGGTGACCTTGACCCCATGTGTTGTGACTGTCTGTGTGTCTGGATGGGTGACCTTGACCTCATGTGTTGTGACTGTGTCTGTGTCTGACTGGATGGGTGACCTTTGACCTCATGTATTGTGACTGTGTGTCTGGATGGGTGACCTTTGACCTCATGTGTTGTGACTTTGTCTCTGTGACCAGATGGGTGACCCTTAGCTTCATGTGTTGTGGGCTGCTATGGGAATCTAGTAAAATGTTCTGACTGTGCCAACAGTGCAGGATGCAAAGACCACAAAGACTTCTGGGAAATGTGTACTCCTGCAGCCTCTATTGTCACATAAAAGGATTGGATGTCTGTGCAGCGTCTCTGCGTCTGTTTGTGGTAATGGGCCACATGTGCTTACCTGTGTGTGTGTGTGTGTGTGTGTGTGTGTGTGTGTGTGTGTTTCCTGCAGGAGCTGGCCAGCTGTGGGTGGAATAAAAAAGAGAAGCACATCTTGGCTCCTAACGTAGTGGCCTTCACACGCAGGTTCAACCAGGTGAGTTCAGAAAAGATAAACACATGCACACACACACACACGCACACACACACACTCAGGAAAGAGAACGCAGAACAAAAATGCAGTCTGCCTAAGCAAGCTCACTGCATGACCTTTTACCTCAGCGTGAACACAGCATGCACGCACACACACGCGCACACACACACACACACACACACACACACACACACACACACACACACACACACACACACACAGTGATAGCAGGGCCCACACTAGATGTAGTCAGTACAGGAGCAAAGCTTAGCCCAGAATGCAGGTTCACCTAGGTGCACTTGAACACAGTGTTACGAGTGCATGGCTCAGGGCACATGTGACATAGAAGGGAGAGCACACTTGGGTGCAATAATCAAAAGTAAGTTTATAAAATTAAATGAATGAATTAAAGACCTATGGTCAGTGCAGTCAGCAGACATGAAAGCTTGAGAAATAAAAGGGTGGTGCGGTCAGAGTAATGTGACCTCAGCAGACGAAACGATACAGCAGCTGGAGAGCTGCTATCCCAAAACAGGTGCCGGTGGCCAGGACAAAAAGCCCCCCCCCCCCCCCCCCCCCCCCCCCCAGGCCTGGAGAAGCTCCCCGACGCCCAGATCAGGCCGTTATGAGGACTGGATTACACACACCTGCAGCACTCAGCTTCAGCAAGGTGCACTTGAGCACAGCATGCAGAAAGATCTCCAGTCCAGTGGGGTGAAATAATTGGGGTGGGTGTGTGTGTGTGTGTGTGTGTGTGTGTGTGTGTGTGTGTGTGTGTGTGTGTGTGTGTGTGTGTGTGGACTCCTAGGAGTCTAGGAGAATGAGCCACTTTTCAGCAGACACACACACACATATGCACACACACACACACGCACGTACGCACACACACACACATACACGTGCGCACACATGCAGGCACACACACACACACACACACATGCACACACATACACACGCACACACATGCACACATGCACGCACACACATGCACACACACAAGGACAGTATTAAGAACGGAAATAAAACCTATTTCAGGAGTGATGGGGATGGGGTGGTGTGGGTATGTGTGTGAGGGGGGTAGAACAACTACCTGAAGTTTGGACATTGTTACTGCACATGTCCTTTAAATGGACCGTAGGATGGTTGAATGGAGTATTGTACCTTACTGTCTTGCGTCCAGACAGAATGCATTCAACAGAATGGTTTAGTTTTATCCAAAATCAGCAATTCTACAAGCTCAATTACAAGCCCAATTACAACCTTTTATTTAGGACGGTGATGAAAACAACTCATTTATATTTAGACCTCGTTTTGGCTAAATGCCACCCTCTTTTGGCAACCACAGTTCAACTATAGTTGATTCCTCAAATATGACAATCAGGCTTTGTCCAAATTCGCCCAGTTTTACTTAAGAAGGGTATAACCGTGTTTTACATTCAGGACAGCTCTGTGGCCAACCACAACCTCTTTTATTTCGCCAAAGCTAAACATAGCACAGTTTTCCCTTCTATGAGCCCTTACGGCCAAGACTGGACTAGACTGGACTTGACTAGACAACATCTTTGAATCCCTGCTGAGCGCTGGCCCCTTGGTGGACACACACAGCTCACACACACATACACACACACACACACACACACACCTCTCACACACAGCCCTAGTGGAGACACACACAGAGCTTGCTCTCTCACAAACGCAGGTCACTTTCACAAATAGGGATCTCTCACACCCCTGTCACACACAAACACCTCTCACACACAGCCCTCGTGGGAACACACATGGATCGCTCTCACACATGCACAGTTGGCTCTCACACACACAGATTTCTTACACAGATTTCTCACATGCACCTATCACACACACACCTTTTGCAAACAGCTACTTTAAGGCCTTCAGCAGAGACACACACACACGCACACACACACACACACATGCACACACACACACACACACACACAAACTCCTGATCCTCAAAGCAGTCATTCCTTTAGCCACCAGAAGTAAAGAAGCGGATTTATTGCATTTTTCCATCCAGGAGCAGAAAGGCGTTTCGGTTTGATGGTTATTCCTATATGAAACACTTGGAGCTCCTCTGCTGCCATGCCAGGGGAAGGGGAGGGGGGGGGGGAGGGGGGTGGGGCTGGAATACCCTGGAAAACACATGTTGAAGTTCATACACACACCCACACGTGCACACACACACACACGAACACACACACACCCACACACACAAACATGTTATTCTCATGCTGAAGTTCTCATGAATGTACAAGTCCTCTCTTTCTCTCTCTCTCTCTCTCTCTCTCTCTCTCTCTCTCTGTCACACACATGCACACACACACACACACACACACACACACACACACACACACACACACACACACACACACACACACACACACTGGGGTGCTCTTGTTCCTGTAGCCTCACATAAGCCTGCTGCTGGTACTGTCATGTCCTTATGGCTGTACGCAAGCCCTGGCACACAGACCCCTTTCTCCCACACACACACACCCCTCTCTCTTTCTCTCTCTCTCACACACACACACACACACTGGGGTACTCTTGTCCCTGTAGCCTCAGCCGAGCCTGCCGATGGTACTGGCATGGCCCCTATGAATTCATGCAGGCCATGACTGTACACACATTGTCATTGCTGTGACATTGTCACTACTGACTCAGATCACTCAGATGAAAGAGGGTGAGAAAATGAAGCATTTACTGTTGCTGTTTATTTTGAAACCCCACAAAGACCTACTGCACGGGACACCTACTGCTCAGGACACCTATCACCCTCCCGCAAAAGAGAATAAACACACACACACACACACACACACACACACACACACACACACACACACACACACACACACACACACACACACACACAAACACACACAAACACACAGGTATTGTTCTCATGCAGAAGATAATAAACACACCTGTCAAAACTGCAGTGTTACATCATGTCACATCTGCTCCTTCCTGAGGAGTCCTGGAGTGTTGGCCACACACACACACACACACACACACACACACACACACACACATCTGTATGAAGTGTTGACCACACACATTTGTGGATCTGTATAGTGTTGGTTACACATACACACTTGTGAAATTGTATGAAGTGTTGCCCACCCAAACACTAGTGGATTCGTATGGAGTGTTAACCACACACACACTCATAAGTGGATGTGTTTAATTTAACCCCTGTCGGATGCAGGCTGCACTGATCACCAGGGACTCATTACTCTATCTGTGGCTGGCTGCAAGCACATGTGTGTCACACAGACTCATCGTCATGGCAACGCACCGTAAACAAGCCAGTAGGCCCAGCTGACAGCTGTGCAGTGGGGTCACTGGAGGTCAGCTGGCAGAAGGGTGCTGGTTGATGATGTCATAAAGCAGGAAAGACACATTTGTTTAAAATGACTGGCTGGCTGAGTGGCTGGCTTAAAGCAATGCATTCTGGACCTGAAAAAGTGTCATTTTTTGACAATCTCCGACGAAAATGACTGTACCACATTGTACCCACTCATGTGGTATAGTGACGTTCAGACGTGAACCTTTGGCCGCCAACCCCTTAATGACTAGCCCATGACTGTCAGTAAGTAGTCATTGGATGATGGGGACCTGTTGGCCCTATCTGTAGTCTTCGGGTGATGGGGACCCCTCGTCACTCTAACAGTCTGGGGCCGGTAGACTCCTCAGCATGGACGTAGCCACTGGTTGGCTGGGGTGGGCCTGTACCAACCCTCCTTTCAGTCAGGCCCACCCAAACAGAATGCTCACTTTGTTTGATTGACTGCTTACAGAATAATAGTGACCTTTGTATTTGGGGCCCACCTGATTTGTTCTGGGCTGACCTGATTATGATTCCTCCAGACTCACCTTGTCCCCAGTCTGTTCTCTGTAGCCGTCTTTGGTCTCTCTTTAGCAGCCTGGGTATGGGAGGCTCTTTGGCCCACTGCTACATCTGGAGAGAAGGCTGGACAGAAGGCTGGAGGTCACGTGTCACTCTCTGAGAATTGCTTTGCTACCAGACGGGTGCAATGTTGACAGCTGCCTTGACAATGCCAGTTCCTTTTTAATAGCTGCACACATGGCTGTGCTGCTGCACACGATTGACCCTGCACACAGGCCGCAAAATAACTGGGACCCGATTCATTAAAACGCTTGTGCAGATATTTTACATTTATTTTTATATGCTGTGCTTTTTCTTGGAACAAATTTTAGAATTTCACTAACGTGCTGGGAGAACAAACCAGGAAGAAATTAAGTTTGGGTTCCTGTGTTAGTGACAGATGCCAAGGTACACATGCACATACGCACACAATCACACACACACACACACACACACACACACACACACACACACACACACAATCACACACACACACACACACAAGAGGAGTATTGACTGAAAATACTTCACTGGTTTACAAGGTGGAATAACACTTTAGATTGAAATTGAGTGCATTTTGGATTGTCATTTATACTGAAATGTTTACACTGAAATGTTTCCAGTGAGGAACAGAGAGTATTTTGTGGCAATGGACATGTTTCTGCTGGAGTGGGCATGCCCAGGTGATTTATGGGGTGGTGTGTGCGTGTGCTTGTGTTGTGCTGCAGCTGAACTCATGGACCTCCTCCATCCTTCTGTGGAGGCTCCTGGGTCACCATGACAACTGCCATTCAGCAGCAGTTTCTCTCTGAGTTCCCTGTCGTCTAGGCCTTTGTTACACGTCCACATCCATCTCATCTCATGAAGCAGAGACAGGTTTCATGTTAGCCATGTCATATAGCCATAGTGTTGAAGCATGGCAGGTGTTTAAGGATAGCATGTCCAGAGTATGTGGACATCCATCTGAGCGCCTAGGCGAGTGGTGGCATTGGGAGGCCTGTAAGAAAGAAGCATTAGTAGGGCCTGTAAGCAGCATTGGTAGGGGCTGTAAGCAGCATTGGTAGGGGCTGTAAGCTGCATTGGTAGGGTCTGTAGGCAGCATTGGGAGGGGCTGTAAGCTGCATTGGTAGAACCTGTAAGCAGCATTGGTAGGGCCTGTAGGCAGCATTGGGAGGGCCTGTAGGCAGCATTGGGAGGGCCTGTAAGCAGCATTGGTAGGGGCTGTAAGCTGCATTGGTAGAACCTGTAAGCAGCATTGGTAGGGCCTGTAGGCAGCATTGGTAGGGCCTGTAGGCAGCATTGGTAGGGCCTGTAGGCAGCATTGGTAGGGCCTGTAGGCAGCATTGGTAGGGCCTGTAGGCAGCATTGGTAGGGCCTGTAGGCAGCATTGGGAGGGCCTGTAGGCAGCATTGGTAGGGCCTGTAGGCAGCATTGGTAGGGCCTGTAGGCAGCATTGGGAGGGCCTATAAGAAAGCAGTACTGGGAGGCCTGTAAGAAAACAGAGGGCTTCAGCATATGGAGGTCTTTTCAATAGAAAGACTTGTTTATTTAGTGGAGCTGTCTCCATGCAGAGGAGTCTTTGTTTATTTGCCAGCAGGACTGATGTTCACTTTATTTGGTTAGGGGACTGTGTGTGTGTGTGTGTGTGTGTGTGTGTGTGTGTGTGTGTGTGTGTGTGTGTGCGCGCGCGGGTGTGTGTGCGCGCGCGCGCGTGTGTGTGTGTGATTAGGGTGTCCATTGCGCCCATTTCAGACTTTAATCACCAGCTCTTGTCTGTGCGAGTATGGCTCCGTTTGGCTCTGGTGACAGCCCTCGCCCCCTCACTCCCTCCCTTGCTCTCGTGCATATTTCACAGAGATGTTCATCGGCCCCTTTTCAGCATGACAGATTACCCTGTGGCTCTTTATTTACACAGAGGGTAATTTGATCGCGACCTGGATGTCACGTTGTAGAGTCATGTCTCTCAGTCATTCCATGATGCAGTGCCATCTAAACACATGACCTCATGTGCAGCCGGATCCCAAAGAACTGAACCATTACAAGATGAACAGAGTTAGTTTATTTCTTCTTCAGAGAGAGGACAAGAAGTGTGAATCATTTCCTGACCTGGATTTGCATCTCATCTTCTCCTGTCCCCTGGCTGGCTGTCCAGACGTTGGCTCTGAAGGATGCGCTGACCTCACGATGTAGATGTGTGTGTGTGTGTGTGTGTGTGTGTGTATGTGTGTGTGCGTGCGTGTGTGTTTGTGTGGGGTTGCCATAAGTGTACGTGAGAGGTTCTTTACTGGGTCTCAGCACGTGTTTATATGAATGCTCCTCTACTGGGTCTCACTGCATGTGTTTATAATGTGTTATTTATTGGTTCTGAGTGTATGTTTGTATACTATGTTATTTATCGGCTGTCTGGCCCCAGGAGGTCTTATTGCTTGCCAGGGATAAAATTGTTTACTAACCAATCACGGTTTCAAAGAAAGTGGCCACATACTCTGCTTTGCTTATTTGTAATTTCTTTTAATGTCCAACGTTTCGACACAATAGCTTTTGTCAAGGTTGCTTCATTACCATCTTTTGGTACTAAGCAATCATGGCCATGTTGCAGGAATGTTCATGCACTACGCCATGCAGAGCGCAAGATGGTGGCAGGCATCCTCTCAATGTGCAATGTAGAGACGCACTCACTCACTAACACAACATGCAGGACAGACACACTCATTCACAACACAATAAACATTAGAGATACCCATTAGAGATTAGCCTGGTAAACCCGCCCCTCGTACTTCATTTCATTTCGTGCAGAGGGTCTGGACCAGAATCTCTTGTGGTACATTTGCGATGTTCCAGAAACATCGATCCAATCAGCGAACAGAGGGTGTGTTCGTTAGCTGTGACGTTGACCTTGTGTGCTACATTTGAATTGTAGTGCGTAGGTAGGCTAATTGCATACGTGACGACCAGGCGTTAGCGATTGGGTAAAGGCAGAGGCACTTTTTTAAAACTTCAGCAGAGTCCACACCACTCCAGCAAATCGTTTCTGACGGTCTCTGTTCCAGACCCTCTGCACGAAATGAAATGAAGTACGAGGGGCGGGTTTACCAGGCTAATTAGAGATACCCTCGTTCACTATTATATGCTATGCAACCTTCAGGACACACACACACATAGTCTCACCCTGTAACACACATGACACACATGTACATCCTCTCACTATGCATCATGTAGGACAGCCGCTCTCATGCAGTCATGACAGAGAGTACGACAGGCTCACTGTAGGAAGGATGAGAGACACTGGTATAAGTGTGATTCTCATTTGTCAATGTGATTCGCAGCACGCAGTGCACACAATGAAGCGTAACCTCTGCATTTAACCCAGCACATGTATGAAGCAGCGTTGACAATCCAGTGTGAGCAGTGGGAGCAGCGTGTGGGGACATGCTCAGGGCACGTCAGTCATGGGGGCGGATAGCGGTGTGTGGAATTGAATCTGTGGCCCTTTGGCTGCAAGTCTGACTCCTTAACCGCTAGCCAGTGACTGTACTGCAGCAGGCTTTTGAACTCAGTGCTTTATTCTGTCATCCATGTTTAGGATGCACTTCTGTGGATGAAGATGTCGGCAATTGTGCAGTTTCTGTGTGTCAGTAAATGGCAAAATGAACTAGAAAAGCACTCAGAGAGCGCAAACCTCCGCCAGGGTAGCTCAGATCACCACCAAAATCCAATCACTTTTAAGTTACCCCATTTCATCAAAATCCATCCATAACGTTTTGAGTTATGTTGCTAACTAACAAACAAACAAACATTGCTGATTACATAACCTCCGCTGGTGGAAGTAATAATGGTTACATGTTGATATGACATCAGTATTGACATCATTTTGTTTCTTGGTGTGTGTGTGTGTGTGTGTGTGTGTGTGTGTGTGTGTGCGTGCGTGCGTGTGTGTGTGTGTGTGTGTGTGTGTGTGTGTGTGTGTGTGTGTGTGTGTGTGTGTGTGTGTATGTGTGTGTGTGTGTGTGTGTGTGTGTGTGTTTCTCCTCCATGTTGCAGGTGAGCTTCTGGGTGGTGAGGGAGATTCTGACCATTCAGACGCTGAAGATGCGTGCAGAAATCCTCAGTCACTTTATCAAGATTGCCAAGGTGACCTCAACACACACACACACACACACACACACACACACACACACACACACACACACACACACACAGACACACACACAGCTACTTATGGTCTTTGTAGTGCATAGCCTAAACAAACAAAAAAACGAATACAACATAAGAACACCATAAATAAAGAAAATAGCATACTAAACATTCTTCATAGAAATGAACAAGGAAAACATTGAACCTGTGTGTGTGTGTGTGTGTGTGTGTGTGTGTGTGTGTGTGTGTGTGTGTGTGTGTCCCCACTGCGGTCTGGGTTGGGCTGCAGTTCATCATGTGAAAAGTTAATAAATCAGATCAAATACCTGTAATATTTTATGATGTGAATGCATAATTGAATCTGAGGAATAGCGAGGTGTTGAGTGAGTGACGGTGTTTGGCAGGGCCAGTAACACTGATGGCCACCCATCTGTATTATCCACTCTGGCTCATGTGATGTTACGGGCCCTCTTTTGAAGCCGGGTGTGGCTGTGGGGAATTCTTTGTGTAAAATATGGCGGAGCATTTCTCAGAATTGGTCCTGCTGGCCACAGTGTGACCCAAATAGCTCTTTTTAGTGCCGAAAAGAAAAGAGGTCATGAATGTGCATGAATGTGTGGTGTGCGAGAGTGACAGCAGATGTTCTTCCCCTGCCCTTTGCCATGTGTGCTCAGGCCACTGCCCCGTTGTGTGTGTGTGTGTGTGTGTGTGTGTGTGTGTGCATGCGTGCTCAGGCCCTGTGTGTGTGTGTGTGTGTGTGTGTGTGTGTGTGTGTGTGTGTGTGTGTGTGTGTGTGTGTGTGTGTGTGTGTGTGTGTGTGTGTGCTCAGGCCTTGTGTGTGTGTGTGTGTGTGTGTGTGTGTGTGTGTGTGTGTGTGTGTGTGTGCTCAGGCCCTGTGTGTGTGTGTGTGTGTGTGTGTGTGTGTGTGTGTGTGTGTGTGTGTGTGTGTGTGTGTGCTCAGGCCCTGTGTGTGTGTGTGTGTGTGTGTGTGCTCAGGCCCTGTGTGTGTGTGTGTGTGTGTTTGTGTGTGTATGTATGCTCAGGCCTGGTGTTGCTGGACGACATACTGGGTGTGCACTTCACCATGGTTCAGGTCCAGTGTTTCTGACATCTGTGTCTTATAACTGCCTTATAACTGCCTTTTTACTATGTCTGATAACTGCATCATAACTGTGTCTTATAACTGCATCATAACTGTATATATCTGGATAACTGGTGATGCGCAGTGAGAGAAATGGATCTCGGGGTTTAGCATTATTTTCTTGGCCACCAAAGACAAAAAAAAATATCAGACCATTCATGGCAAAAGGGACTGAAATAAATGACGTATTTATTGCAAGTGACACATGTAAACACCTCCCACTGGTTTAAACCTGAGTGGACATGAGGAAGGCACGTCAGGAGGCTTGTCTCAAAACGAACAGGAGCAGGTTCTGTAGCAGCGAGCGATCTCTGGGATCAGGGTTCAAGTACGGGCCTCCTGCTTGTTCCGCACCCTCCATAGAACAGCATCTGTCCTTATATGACGCTGTCCCGCAGGGGTCACTACAGGGGCCTGACCCAAACAAACGAAAATAAATATGAACCCACATGTACATGTACATTTCACACTGTAAGTGTGTGACAGTGGCATGATCTCAGAAAGTGCAGTAAATGTGAATGTGTAAATATGAATGTAATGTTGTTGTGTTTATCTGCTGAGGCTAAGGGTTCTTGGGGTGTGTAATAATGGGGTCATCAGAGGGAATCTCTAGGTTTTTGATAATGAGGTGAGGGGATCCCCTGCTGAAGGGATCTTTATGATAGTGCTAACGAGGGGATTTGCTCGTTAACACTCATATAGGGCATCTCCAGGACAGTGTTTATGCGATTATCTGCTAAGAGGATGTCTAAGTGAGTAAATGATAATGGGGTGATCGGGGGGGATCTCTAG
The DNA here is from genome assembly GCA_027475355.1 of Coilia nasus. Lineage (NCBI taxonomy): Eukaryota > Metazoa > Chordata > Actinopteri > Clupeiformes > Engraulidae > Coilia > Coilia nasus. The sequence continues at coordinate 29,794,162 of CM050217.1, forward strand.
GTGTCTGATAATAAAGTGAGAAGATCCAGTGCTGAAGGGAGCTCTACGATAGTGTTAATGAGGTGATCTGCTAAGGGGATCTCTAGGTGAGTAAGTGATAATGAGGTTAGGTGACCTGCTAAGGGGATCTCTAGGTGAGTAAGTGATAATGGGATTAAGTGACCTGCTGAGGGGATCTCTAGGTGAGTAAGTGATAATGGGGTTAGGTGACCTGCTGAGAGGATCTCTAGGTGAGTAAGTAATAATGGGGTTAGGTGACCTGCTGAGGGGATCTCTAGGAGAGTAAGTGATAATGGGGTTAGGTGATCTGCTGAGAGGATCTCTAGGAGAGTAAGTGATAATGGGGTTAGGTGACCTGCTGAGGGGATCTCTAGGAGAGTGCTAACAAGGGCATATGCTGACAGGGTTAACGGGGCGATTAGAGAGCTTCTTACTCAGCTCTGATGGTTATATGTCTCATCCAGGGGACATCTGATGATTTACGGGATGCTTACGTATGTTATCCTCATTAAATCTGTTCACGTTGTTGCACAGCGTTTATTTGACTTTCCAGCTGTGGAGTGAGCGCTGCTGTGGAAGTGATTTAGGGGAGGCCCTTATGCTCCACTGGAAACGCTCCCTGGCTCAGACGGCCGGATGTGAGTGGTTCCACTGATCATCATTTCTGACGTGTCATAGCAGCACGCGCTTCATGACAGGGAGTGTTAACACTGGCAGCGCAGTGTGTTTTGGTTTCCTTCGCCTGTGTATGTGCAGGTGTAAGCTAACTTCATTAGGTGTGGGACAGTCTAACAGTAGCAGGGTATGTCATGTGCCAGTGGTCTCTATTTGCGGTCTCTAAGGGTATTTCTGAGATCCCAGTATTCATGTCTGACTGCCACACACACCTTTGACTTCAGTTCAAGTGTCACAAGACTACTGAACTACCCAATGGGCCCCAACACAGGATAGTCATCACATTCTCTTTCTCTCTCTCTCTGCCTCTCTCTCTCTCTCTCTCTCTCTCTCTCTCTCTCTCTCTCTCTCTCTCTCTCTTTCTCTCTCTCTCTCTCTCTCTCTCTCTCTCTCTATCTATCTATCTATCTATCTATCTTTTCTCATCGCTCTGTGGGGAGAGGGCTATGTTATAGTTGCTAAAGGGCTAGGCTAATGGCTAGAACAGGTCAAAGTCAAGGTGTAATTTATTGTCAATTCACTATGTAACAAGCATTACACAGAGGATTGAAATTGCGTTTCACCAGACACCAAATTTGCAATTTAAACTAAAACATTCACATACACGCGCACACGCACGTACACAACCACATAACTTCACTCGTGGACATGAAGTGTATACAGACATCATCAATAAAAAGACATAAGACATGCAGGTAGACATATACGCTTCCAAACAAGAAAAACTCTGAGGTAGCTCTTCTTGGTAGGTGGTGAAGGTGAAAAGTGAAATATGCAATATGTGCAATATGTAACATGCAATAAGTGAAAGATGCAATGGCTGAGGCAGACACAGCGGGAGTATCTCCTCTCTCTAGGCCACGTGGAGGTCGGCTACATCAGCGGAGAAAAACAGCATCACAGCTGCACTGCATTATCATCCCATAAAAAGGAAAACGGAAACCTTGACTTGAAACGCTTAATACTGACGTGCTCTCCAGGGTTAACCGTTTTCCTCTTTGACTCAAACATTTGCCAAATGAACATGTGTACGTGTCTGAGTGAACAGAGAGCACAGACGAGGGGTTGGGAAAAAGAGAGGAGAGCAGACAAAGAAAGAGAGAAGAGCAGGCAGCTTCCTCTTCTGTTTGTGCAAGTGATGGGGACAAATCATAGCCTAGTGCCTACACTGTGTTTCATACAGAGGGTCTGGCTGTCCTGTATTAAGAAACATTTCCTTTTTGGAGGTGTAGACTCTGCTGATGTTAAAAAACGATCGGATCTGCCTTTACCCAACCGCTGACATCTGGTTGTGACGTGTGCAGTTAGGCTGTCTATTAGCCTGCCTACCACTACAATTTGAATGTAGAACACATTCAAGAACACATTCAAGTTGACAAGTCAAGTCATCGCTCTCGCAGAGCTGAAAAAGAGAAGACTGCTCTGAAAGTGTATCTGAGGGCCTCTCCTGACAGTGACCCCCATGTTGCGGATTAGCGAGTAGGGTCTGATAGACTCTCATTAGCCCCCATACTCTGTCTGTCTGACGGTCCAACCAGTGACAATCATGTTGTGGATTAGCGAGTAGGATCTGATAGACTCTCATTGGCCCCTATAATCTGTCTGTCTGATGTTCCAACCAGTGACAATCATGTTGTGAATTAGCGAGTAGGATCTGATAGACTCTCATTGGCCCACATACTCTGTCTGTCTGACTGTCCCACCAGTGACCATCATGTTGTGGATTAGCGAGTAGGATCTGATAGACTCTCATTGGCCCACATACTCTGTCTGTCTGACTGTCCCACCAGTGACCATCATGTTGTGGATTAGCGAGTAGGGTCTGATAGACTCTCATTGGTCCACATACTCTGTCTGTCTGACTGTCCCACCAGTGACCATCATGTTGTGGATTAGCGAGTAGGATCTGATAGACTCTCATTGGCCCACATACTCTGTCTGTCTGACTGTCCCACCAGTGACCATCATGTTGTGGATTAGCGAGTAGGGTCTGATAGACTCTCATTGGTCCACATACTCTGTCTGTCTGACTGTCCCACCAGTGAATGCCATGTTGTGCATTGGCATCTAAGGTTAGTGTCCAACCAGTCACAGTCATGTTGTGGATTAGTGTGTAGGGTCTGATCGACTCTCGTTTGTCCCCCATACTCTGTGTCTTGGTCTAGGAGGCCAGTGCTGACTTCAGTGTGCAGTTTGCACACGCAACTGCAACTATTTAGGGAAAACTATGAGGAAAGACTCCAAACGTAGATCCCTACTCAGCCCTTGATTGTTTTTGTAATGTGTTTGTGTTTTTGTTTACCCTACAGAAACTTCTGGAGTTGAACAACCTGCATTCTCTAGTTGCCGTGGTGTCTGCCCTACAAAGTGTCCCCATCTTCAGACTCAGCAAGACATGGGCGGTGAGAGCACACACACACACACACACACACACACACACACACACACACACACACACACACACACACACAACATTTGATCTTTATAGTGTGTTGGGATCAGAGATGAGAAATGAGGTGATTGATCATGTGCGCTCTGACACTGTAATGCGTGTGACAAATGAGTTGTTTCTTCAGCAGTGTGTTGTTTTTGGATGTGCGTGAGTGTGTGTGTGTGTGTGTGTGTGTGTGTGCGTGTGTGTGTGTTGTTTTTGGATATGTGTGA